>CM035808.1:92719183-93088729 GCA_020466095.1 Chlorops oryzae | reverse complement strand
TCGATTTCTAACCGATTTTACCCAGCCCTAATATATATGTTATATGCAGTGTTACCAGATCAGTGGATTTCCCACTAAATTTGGTGGAATTTAGGCCACCCGGTGGACATTTTAGTGGAACAATATGTTCAGTGGAAAGTCTTGGTAGATTTTTTTTTTTTGGTGGATTGTTTAGTATATTGTCCGGCAAAGCTCTTTTTTCATCTGGTCGATTTTTTTAATATTTGAAAAACTTTCGCCGACAGAAAACAGTTTTTATTGACATACTATATAACTATTAATGTATTAACATGGGTTCGAAGTCATTAAAATATGTACAAAAGTACAAAAAGGATTGGGAAAACGATCGCAGTAAGTGCAACAATAACCGAAATTTTTCTATGAGTATAAATGTATATGTATGTATGTCTATGTTTTCGCCGAACTTTCACAAAATTTTAAGAAACAAGTAGAAACATATATTTCACATGTTCAAACGTGTACTCTATTTTATTATGTCTACTAGGCCGTAGCATAAATACCTATTACAAACTCTTCAAATTACCCTCTCTTTCTTCGACAATTTGCTTTATTCCGTTTCCTCTCACAAACACAAAACAAAGCAAATGGAAACGCAAAACAAATCCAATAAACTCCGGCATGAGATCGGTATAACACAAACAAAGTTAAATAGCTGAGAGAATAAGACAGAGTAAATACAAAATCTCGCATTTATTGCTGTTGGTGTTTGAGCAGTTTGCTTATAATTTGTTGAATTTGTTTCTATTCATAGCTGTTCGTAGCCACATATGTAGCTATTAATAGCTACATATATAGCTATTTATAGTTATATAAAGCTATATATAGTTATATAAAGCTATATAAAGCTATGCTAACGCTTTGAAAATAACAAACGTTACAAACGATTTGATAAAGCCTCCAAATACTCTTCCCGTTTCTTGTTGGCTTTACTTCTCACGAAATTTAGTTTGCTCTCTTTGCTTTGCACAAATGCGAATAAATACAAATCCTCTCAGAGCAAAGCAGAACTGATTTTGGATTTGTTTTCCTTATGCGTTTGCATCTACTGGCTTTGCTCTTTGCTTGTATTTAGGATTAAGCAGAGTGTGTTCAGAAAAGTAAATTCGTTTGAATTTCAAACACATTTGATGCTATGGCCTAATGTCTACTAGACATTAGTCTTACGAAATCTCTTAAAAAATTTGTTGTATAATTGTGAACAATAATACGTAAAAAAATAAACAAATCGTTAAAATACATTGTTTTCTCAACAAAGTTATCGCATCAAAAACATGTACCAATTATAATTTTCATTAAAATTTCGAATAAATTATTCGATATTTTTTTGCACAGGAAAAAGTTTTGCTAGAACTTTAATCTCAATCTTTTTTCAATTAAGTATGTGAATTAATCTCAATCGAATTTTATTTTATAGTTGAACTTCGTCGGGAAATGATAATCGATCCAATATTGAATACAAATCGAAAAAAGGTGTTATTTATTGATTTAGTGGAAAAAATATCATTTTTGGTAAAATCTAGTGGAATTTGAAGTGCCTTCAGTGGAAACACGCTCAGACCATCTGGTAACACTGGTTATATGTACGCAGTGCTCGGACTTGAAAATTTTTAAAGTTGGTCGATTTTTAAAGAACTAGTGATAGATTTATATGAAAAAGTGGTAGATTTAAAATTGATTAAAATATTAATACAATATTTCAGATCTGTTCATGTAGAAAATTGGGAAACTTACATGTTTTTAGGCATTTTCTCTTTTTAACAAAATTTGTCAATATTTATTAGATGTCGTAAAGTGCCAATGCTGCCATTCTTGACAACATTCTTGACAAAAGGAAGCTGCCAACATATTTTTCAATAACACATTGAAGCACATTTTTTATGCTTTCAATTTTTCTAAATGATTATAAAATAAATAAAACAAAGGCATAAATAAGTAAAAAAAAGTGGTAGATTTGGACCTAGCGTCCGAGCATTGTATGTACGGTGACCATCATATATGTTTTAGTGTTATATAGTGCTCTGGTTTTTAGGCGCTTGTTCTGCGTATTTTTTTTTGTGGAAAATAGCGAAAATTTCCAAATTCGATAGTCAGTATCCTTGGACCGATTGAAAGGTCTGTTCTGTGACAACCTCGTAAAAGATTTAAATAGACTAAGTTAAAAAGTAAAATTTATTATCTATTTTTTCAATTTCAATTTATGGTCACCGTAGCAAGTATTACAGTATGAGAAACGAGCTAATAGGCAATTCAACAACGCTAATAGGCAATACATCAAAGACAACAACAACCACACGGCATACCAGGCATACCACCACGATGCCTCTTTGGGCATTGTTGTCGTCTCTAGAAATTGGGCACATACAAGCAGTTAGTTTTTTTAAGGGATTTTTTTCATTTATAAACAGAGAAAATCAGATATTATAAAGATTTTTTTAAGAATGATTGTACCATTATTTATTTGGACTTAGTTAAGGGCATAAAATGTAGATTCCAAATATAGAAAAGTGGTCGCGTCAAAAGGCGTTATTCGAAAATTGAATTTTACACCCAAAGTTCAGATTGCGCTTGAAACAAACACGGCAGAAATACTTATTTTTTAATCGTTGCCATCCTCTACAAAAATTTACTTAAGTGGACGAATTTTAAGGTTACCTCCAGCACCAAGGTCAGCCTCAAAGATCGTCTGAACTGCTGTTAAGTCATGATCTTTCGAGATATTTGCATGAAATAAGGAATTTGAGCTTATATTTAGCCTCCGATTAAATTTTTAATAGCTGTTTATCTGAGTGAGGTATTCTATGGCCAGGTTCTCTGTACTATAACACCCTTACTTTTTTCATTTTGAAACATGAATTTTAAAAATATATAAGTTCCTTTTATGTCGAATTATCTTGCTTTTTATTTGGTTTAATTATGTTTTAAGAACTCTTTGGAGTACTCGGTTCAGTATCGATAAAAGCTTTGCGCTTAGAGTATTTGTGCATCGCTGACGAAGTCGTTCAATTTAAATGCAATATTGAATACTGATTTGCGGGGGTCGCAGATACTCAAATGTACTTTAAAATGAAGGAGCATCTTTACTTTGTTGTTTGCAACTTCAATTTTACTTAAAAAGGGTCAAAATATAAAGTTACGGCATGTTTAAAAATCACAAATTCTTCGACTTATTTTTAACAGTCAGCTGATTTTTACTCAACTTCACCACACCATTTGGAGCCAGATAGCATTTTGACAAGCTTTCCCATACTGTAATACTTGACCGTAGTTATATAAGACGCAATCTTTAAAATATAAGCGGCGTTAGCTTCTGATCAGTATGGCCACTTCTACCGCATATGCGGTAGATCTACCGAATATTGTGTAAAATTTGACATCCCAGCCGGAAATTTCACTACTTCTGCAGTACTTCCGAAGTGGTGAAAATTCATACTGCGACTACTCGCATTACTAACCCTTACTTCTAATGAAGTTTGTTAGGAGATGGCCGCTATTTTCAGTACTTTAAAATTCATGTGTTATTCAGTAGGTAGAGGAGTGTATGACCCTGGTCCGCATTAAAACTTCATTTGGGCAAAGAGTACATTCTACCTAACTGAATTGGATCCAACGAGCATGATTACTTCATTTGAATAAAGAGTGTATGCTGCTAACATGAAGGAAAATATCATATAGAAAACAGTATGTGGTGCCAACGCGAATGACAATTACATATGAAAAAATAGTATACGCCGCGGGGATCTGAGAGAAGAAGAAAAATAATATTTAAAAAAAATTGGCGTATATGGCCATATTTCGTCACTTCGTGACTGTTACACATTTTCGGCTTTGGAAAGACTTAAGAGTTTCAATTCTTTAAACATCTTAAGTACAACAAAATTATAAAACTTTTGAGAATTGTAGCACACCGAATGAAAAATATCTTGTCATGACAATTTCATAGGATCTTCATTCAAAATAGGAGTATACAACCCTCTTTCAAATGAAAATTTCATTTGAAGAAGGGTCTGTTGCAACGAGCTCTTGCTTCTGTGATATTTTCACTAGAAGATCGTTCGAAAAAGCACCAATTGGCCTCTTTAAAAATGAATGCTTCACTTCTTCTGCATTAATGATTTTTCAAGCATGCGAAAATGTCCGGCTGGGATTCTACCTATTCTACCGCACGAGGCCCAAAATCTACCTACATCTCGGCAGCACAAATCAAATAATTGTACAAGGAAATATTAAAATTTTACGTCAAAATTATAAAGGAGCTTTACTTCAACATATATTTTTCAACGATTTGAAAATTAGAGGACTTAATTGGCGTCAATTTTAGTTGCAATTTCAAGATGAAATGAACGACATACGAATAGTCAAGTCTGGCAGCATTGTTATCTGCCATCGATTTGAGTTAAAAAAAATAACAGCGCAGGGTAACGTTCTTTAATTTCTTTTGAATTGAATTTTTTGAAGCAAGTTCTTTTCGGCGGCGAAACTATTTTAAAATGGACAAGTTCATAATAAGGTAAATTAATATCAACATTGGTTTATAAGTGTGCATCATTTGTATAATTAATTTACCAGAACCTCAACCTTGAGCGCCGTTAATGCTTCGGATCGAAGAGATTTTAGTTTTCATTGATTTTTTAAAAACAAGAAAATGTTTGTATTGCTTTTTAGTTTTTAATATATTATTGTTATATAGTATTAAAATCAATAATTTGTTTGGATAAAAATTCTACCGCATTTTGCTGAAATCTACCTAAATTTTTTAAGATTTCTACCAAATTAAAAAAATTAAGTGGACACACTGCTTCTGAGACTATCGGCCCCAGTGCTGCCACCACATTTTACATAAATTATACATAAAATGTATCTTTTTGATCAAAACAATACCTATAATTTTTTGAATTATACATAAAAAGATACACAACGGAAAATAAACCATTTTACAAATGGCTCAGCCAGAAACATTTATTAATCTATCTCCCAAACTACTTGTGTGTCCATTTTCAAACTTTCACAGTACATTTCTAATATTTGATGTTGAAGACAGCCCATTGAAACTAATAATTTTTAGTTAAAAATATTGCCTTATATATTGCAATTAATCGGTCAATAAAAATATGACCGATAAACTACATACACCAGCAGGCTGGCTCACCTGAAACGTATCAATATATTATAAGCATGACGATATGGTTTTATGTGCAGCTTTTTTTTTAACAAAAAAGGACAGTTTTGAAAAATAGCAATTCTCCTTAATTTTACATAAATTGTTCGAAAAACAAATTATACATTGAAGATACAGAAGCAGGCGAAAAGATACAGATTTCGTTTAATTAATCGCAAAGTGGCAGCACTGCGGCTGAGTGAGATAAAAGATGAGAAGAGTAAAATATAAATATATGTACATGAAATCATGGCTGCCACCAGTGCTCGGACTTGAAAAGGGTGGTAGATTTTTAAAGAAGAAGTGGTAGATTCGTATAAAAAATTGTGGATTTAAAATTGTTTATAACAGTAATGCAGTATATCGCATCTGATCATGTAGAAAATTGGCAAACTTACATGTTTTAAGATATTTTCTTTTATTATAAAATTATTTCATTTGAAAATAGAGTATATGCTGCTAACATGAATGAAAATATAATTTGGAAACAAGTACATATATTTTGCCAACGCGAATGAGAATTTCATTTGCAAAAATAGTATACGCCGCGGGGACATGAGATGAGAAGAAAAAGAATATTTTAAAACAATTGGCGGATATTGTTGAAAATAATACTCGCTAGAAATAGTTTTTCTTCTACAACATAGCAAACATATGAATGTTTCAAATATTGTTTTCCTTTTAAAGAATATTTTTGTTAAAATCATTCCGTTTTCTGTTCTCAAATAAAGCGTTAAATAAATAGAATATCCTGAAAAGTTTTTTGATCTCTCATAGGTTATGGGCCTACATGAAAAGGATCAGAAAAAAGAGGAATTTTAATTTGAAAGCTTTCAGAGGCAGATTGGAAGGACTTACGAATGGCGGGAATATATCAAATTGACAAGCTGGATAGCAGCAATTACGATACCTGGCACATTCAAATGAAAAGCGTGTTAGTTCACATGGACTTGTGGAAAGTTATAACTACGCAGAAGGATGAGACCTCTATGGAATCTGCATTCAAATGGGAAGCCGAAGATGCTAAGGCTTTGGCAACAATAACTTTATGTGTGAAGACATCTCAGCTTTGTAATATAAAGAACTGTACAACGGCAGCAGGGGCTTGGCTGAAACTAAAACTGATTCATAAGCCGAGTGGACCAGTGCGAAAGGTTTCACTGTATAAAACGCTTTTGAATATGCGCATGAAGGAAGGCGACTGCGTCAAGGAATATTTGAGCCATTTTACCTCAGCTGTCGATAAGTTATCGGAGCTTAACATCGTGTTAGCTGATGAACTCGTGGTAATAATTCTAATGAGCAGCTTACCAAAGGCGTTCGAGAATTTCGTGGTTGCCATTGAATCCCGGGACAATCTACCATCACTTGACATTTTTAAAATCAAGCTTCTGGAGGAAGGAAACCGTCGCGCAACAAAGGAAACCGATGATAGCAATGCGGAGCAGGCTTATATGGCAAAGAATAATGGATCGAGCGAAAACAAAGCTGGTGGCAAAAATAAGAAAAGGGGTGCGTGTTTTAAATGCGGCAAGGTTGGCCATTTTGCAGCCAAATGTCCAGAAAGGGGAAGTTTGAAGAAGGATCCAGCGGCGCAGAAATCGTTTACTGTGTTAGCAGGGCAAACTGTTTTGCACAAAGGTACATGGGTACTAGATAGTGGAGCTACGTCGCACATGTGTTGCGATAAACGAATGTTCAAGAAATTAAACGAACACGATGAATGGATTCAATTAGCGAATGATAACCAAATACAGGCTATGGGAATAGGGGAGGTGTCTCTTTCAGTTGGAACGGAGGATATTCTTCTAAAGAATACCCTATACGTACCGCTTTTAAAAGGAAATTTTTTGTCTGTTAGCAAAATAGTACAAAATGGTGCTATGGTAAAATTTTCAGACAAGACTGTAGAAGTCGTGTTGAACGGTGATACTGTGTTCAAGGCAAAAAGAGATGCGGGGTTATTTCTGCTTCAATCAAAGAATAATAGATCTTTTTCGATGTCACAAAATGCAACATTATTGTGGCACAACAGGTACGGTCACTTGAATTTTCGGGATCTTAAGCAACTGTGCGAAAAGAAAATGGTAAGAGGAATGGACAAGATTGACATTCCAGAAATGAAATGCAAAACATGCATGAAAGCAAAAATATGCTCGTTGCCCTACCAACGTAGTGAAAGTCGTGCAAAAGAATTGTTGGAGCTGATTCACACAGACGTATGCGGTCCATTTAAAAAGGCGTCCTTGGCAGGTTCAAAATATTTTTTAACTTTTACTGATGATTTTTCTCGCAGGATGTTTGTATATTTGTTGAAAAGAAAGGATGAAGTTTTCAATAAATTTCTGACGTTTAAGAGGACAGTAGAGCTTGAAACCGGCAAACGTATCAAATGTGTTCGAAGTGACAATGGTGGTGAATTCGTTAATAAGAAGTTCCAGGACTTATTTCATGAATGTGGAATCAAACAACAACTAACAGTGCCATATACACCACAGCAGAACGGGGTTGCTGAGCGAGCAAACCGCAAAATAGTGGAGATGTCACGAAGTTTACTTGTGCACTCCAAGCTTCCAGAGATGTTATGGGCTGAAGCAGTGGCGACTTCGGTTTATATACGCAACCGTGCACCTACGAAGGCGTTAAAGGATAGGACACCATACGAGATGTGGAATCAACGGAAACCAGTGGTAAAACATCTTAAAGTGTTCGGGTCAACTGCTATTGCATTAGACAAAACGCAGAATCAAAAATTTAAAGCGAAGGGTAAGGAATTCAAAATGGTTGGATATTCCTTAACAGCAAAAGCGTATCGATTATATGACTCAGAAAGGCGACAAATTATTGAACGACGTTATGTTCTTTTCGAAGAAAATGACAGCAATAATTGCACTATGGAGCCGGATAACCAGGAAGTTATAGACTGCACTGATTTTTTTGAAAATCAAAGCAAATGTGTCAGGAATAAGATTGAAGACGACTTCCACGCTGATGAGAGCAGCAACAGTAGTGTCGAAACTTACGAAGATTGTGAAACTGACGATATTGTTCTGAATGATTCAGGCGATGTGTACACTTCTGAGGTCCCTAGTGCAGCAGATATCAATCAACCAACTAAGCGAGGACCGGGCAGGCCACGAAAGGAACGATCGGGGAAACCTGGCAGACCAAGATTTATCAGTCAGCTAATATGATTAGCGCAGATGTTGAGATACCCAATAGTGTAACTCAAGCATTGGCTGGAAAATGGGCAGGGGAGTGGAAGAAGGCTATCAATCTTGAATATGCGGCTTTAGTTGAAAATAAAACGTGGGATCTAGTTGATCTACCAGAGAATGGAAAAGTTATTGGATCGAAGTGGGTTTTCACTATTAAGAAAAACGAAAATGGCGATATCGAACGATTCAAATGTAGACTCGTAGCAAAGGGCTGTAATCAAAAGTTTGGAGTTAATTATAAGGAGACGTTTTCTCCAGTGTGCAGATATTATACTGTCAGAATGTTATTAGCACTAGCAGTAGAGCAGCGGATGTACTTACATCAGATGGACGTTTGTACGGCTTACTTGAACAGCGATTTAAGTGATGAGGTGTATATGAAGCAACCTGAGGGTTTCATAAGCAAGGTGTTTCCAAAAAGGGTATTGAAACTTAAAAAGGCCCTATATGGATTAAAGCAATCAGGAAGGGAATGGAACACCCAGCTAGATGCTTTTTTGAAAAACAGTGGTTTCATGGCATGCAAAAATGAACCATGCCTATACAAGCAACGCATTAACGGTAATGTATGCTTGATATTAATATATGTCGATGATATACTTATAGGAACTAAGTCAAAGGAGGATTTAATAATGATGAAAGACAAGATCTCGCAGAAGTTCGAGTGTGTCAATAAAGGCGAACCGCACCATTTCCTGGGAATGCGTATTCAGCGAGAAGGAGAACTTGGTGCAATTGCTATTGACCAAGAACGCTATATAAAGGAATAAATTAAGGAATATGGCATGGAAAATTGTCGTCCTGCAGCAACGCCATTGGATGCTGGATTTGTAGTAGGATGCGACAAAAGTGCATGTTTAAAAGTAGAAGAAAAGGGATACCAATCTTTAATGGGAGCATTGATGTTTTTGGGGCCTTCTAACCAGACCAGATATCATGCATTCGATTTCTAAGCTGGCACAACGAAACAAAGACCCACATAAAGAACATGAAGCTGGTTCAAAGCATGTATTGAGGTATTTGGCATCGACGAGTGATTTTAAGTTGGGGTACAAAGCTACTGGGCGCCCAGTATATGGATATGCTGATGCAGACTGGGGAAGTGACTCAGTGGATCGTCGGTCTTATACAGGCTATGCGTTTTTCTTCGGTGGTGCAGCTATATCTTGGGAATCAAAGAAACAGAGTAGTGTGGCCTTAAGCACAACAGAGGCCGAATATATGGCATTGGCGAACGCCACTAAAGAAGCGATATATTTACGAAGAATTCTGATAGAAGTTGGTTTTGGCGATGACAAGGAACCCACAATTATCCATGGTGACAATTTAAGTGCGCAACAAATTGTTAAGAATCCTGCCATTCATTCAAGGACGAAACATGTGGACATCAAATATCATTTCGTAAGGGATATTTATAAGTCGGGTCAAATTGATCTGAAATACGTCGCAACGACTAATATGGTAGCAGACATCTTTACAAAGAACTTGCCTAAGAGGAAGCATTGTGAGCTTACAAGCAATTTAGGAATTTTTAAACATACATATGGTTTGAGGGAGGGTGTTGAAAATAATACTCGCTAGAAATAGTTTTTCTTCTACAACATAGCAAACATATGAATGTTTCAAATATTGTTTTCCTTTTAAAGAATATTTTTGTTAAAATCATTCCGTTTTCTGTTCTCAAATAAAGCGTTAAATAAATAGAATATCCTGAAAAGTTTTTTGATCTCTCATAGATATGGCCCCTCTCGGCACAGTCCTTCACCCGTCATCGACGCTGGCTGTAAGACTTGAACAAATCGTTGAGGACACTTGCAGGACTAAAGCATAGGTGGCGTCGATGCAAAATCCATGCAAATGTCGCGAGCTTCGTGCACGACACTTTGTCATTCATGAAGTCATGCATCCCATGCGTGGATGAAGTCATTAATGACTGGTCTTGCGTAATGCAAACATGAATAAATTCTTACAATTTTTTTAAAATTTTGAATAAAACGCTTATTTAACATGGTATTGTAATATTTATTATATGTATATACGATATAATTGACTTTATTTAATCTATTTAAAAGCTATTAACAAATCATCATCAATCAAAACATAGAACGTGATTGCCAAACGAAATGGGAATGTCAAAATCGGCCTAGTTATAATGCCGTATGGGAAACTCAAAATCGGCTTAGTTATAATGCCGTATGGGAAACTCAAAATCGGCTTAGTTATAATGCCGTATGGGAAACTCAAAATCGGCTTAGTTATAATAACTATGTCTTCGAAAACTTCATCCACGATTTTGTCTTGAACGACCGGTTTCCGAAAGGGACCATAATTCGTCACTTCGTGACTGTGACACATCAGTGCCTTTGGAAAGACATAAGAATTTCAATTCTTAAAACATCTTAAGTACAACAAAATTAAAAAACTTTTGAGAATTGTAGCACACAGATTGAAAAACATCTTTTCATAACAATTTCATAGGATCTTCATTTAAATTAGGAGTATACAACCCTCTTTCAAATGAAAATACACACGTACACGGGCTTGCAGCGCTGCATGATGCGCTATGTGCGGGCCGCTTTAATAGCCAAACTCAATTGGTAAACTAGCCAGAATAGCTAAAATAGTTTTTTGAATGCGAAAGCAAAAACAATTCCTTCTTCAATGATTTAACATTTTTTATTATATGCAATGTGTCCCTTGAAATGCCCTGCTTTCATTTCTTTATCTATAAATATTAAGTTAATCATATAGAAAAAGTGAAAGCTTATTATACATAAAACGAAATTTTTCTACAATATGAAAAACCGCCAACCAATTTTTGCCAAATTTATTCAAAGGGGAAGTCCTATACTAACTCGCCGGTCACACGTTTGAAAACATTAGAGAGACTCATGCAGCTTCGCAAACTGTAGGAAATGAGAAATATGTAACACAACTGTCAAAATTTATATGAATATTTACGATGGGAAAAGTTGCGAAGGCATTTGCGAAGCTGCATGAGTACCACTATAATATCTTTTAATTTTTCGGTTAGCATTAAATATTTTTGTACTTAACCCGCTAAACATATTTTTGAGTCTGAAAATTTTTGAGTCTAAAAAGAGTTTTAATTTATACTGATTTTAAAGTCCTCATAAATAAGAGTCTAAAAATTTATAAAAGAATTATACATTTTATCTCTTTTTTACTGTATTATTTTTGAGCATAAAAACACTCTTAACAGACTTTAAATTCGAAACGCTTAAAATAATGGAGTCTGAAAAGACTCTAAATTTATATTGTTTTTAAAGCCCTCATAAATAAGATTGAAAGATAACTATCATAAATTTGAGAGTTTTTTGTTTGTTATATTACTGAGTCTAAACACAGTCTTAATTGACTTTTAATTCAAAGTGCTCAATATAATGCTGTAAACAGAATAAGGGCGTAAGCGAATATTCGCTTTACGTCGCTGCTTAAATCCCACACGGCTATACGGGGTTGCCCACAACACAGCGAAGTTCGCAACGTCAATACGCCGCAATAGATTTAATTCTAATGGTAGCGCCGGCGACTGGCGAATAGCTGAATTTACACATCAGAAAACATATGCATTTGTATTAAATCTTTTAGCTTTTGTTTCGAAAATGAGGGTTTGTACTTTCTGCTGGCAATGACTTATATTTTCAATCATATTTTTTCAAAATTCTGAAAATAGCCTGAGTTCGCCAATCGCTGTAATTGTGTTCGCCCGTGCGAATTCGCGTGAATTCTTCGTCGTATTCGCCCGGCGAATATTCGCTTACGTCCTTATTCTGTTTACAGCATTATGCACATGAAATAGAACCGTGAGTGATGATTTGATTGCAAATGCTACACTTCGTGTATTATTGTTGTGTGTATGTTTATCTATTCGGTCACACGTTCATTGTCAGCCATATTTAAATGACTACAACTGAAGTGTACGTAAGAAAAATTCGAATTAATATTGCAAAAATTGACGAGAAAAGCGATCAAGAAAGAATGCAAAGATATTATGAACATTTAACAAACAAACAGCAAAGTTTTGTGGCGAAAATATATGGAGTGGAAAATTTGGTCGAAAATGCTTTTTTTGTATCAACCTCTTCTAATATTTTTAATTTATAATTTTCAAGTCAAAATGTATTAAGAATGATTTTTTTAAAAACTAAATCTCTATGAATTTGTTTTTATTTTTAGTTTTCAAGTCAATATGAATTAAGACTGATGTATTTTGAAAACCAGTTATCATTACATGAGTTAATTGTTGTTGAAATTTTTAATGAAAACGAGTTATTGGAAGCAAATAAAAAAACTACGCGAAAAAAGTTATGATTTTAGTTTCAACGTAATGATTTACGTCTCATTAAGACTGCAAAAACACTAATTTCATACTTCAAAAAAGAGCATGAAAAACTTTTAAGGAGTACAATAACACTTTAAAATCACGGTTTTAAAAGTCTAAAAAGAGTCCTAATGTACCCTGGGAAGATTATAAAAAAAGTTTTAAAAGAGTATAATAAAACTCTAAAAACACAGTTCGATTATACTTTATTTACACTCTTATTTTAGACTCTAACCGTGTGTTCCTTTTCAACGAAAAACATACTCTTTTTAGAGTCTTTTTGAAGCTCAATTTAGACTGCTGTGTACAAAATTTTTAGTCTAAAAGTAGTCTAAAAAGAGTCTAAGCTTCTGATTATGTATGGCAACCAAAAAAAGTTGAGTTGCCTCAGAGGCAACCGATCCAAAGAGTATAGATATAGAAGAGGCGACATTTCGCAATTTTCTCACTTCCCTCTTTCTGAGTTTCATGCATATCATAAGAGAATATACCACGTGCGATAGTAGAAAATAACCAAAACAAAGAAATGGAAAGAAATACAGAAGGCAAATGAAATCGTAAACAACCAATGTCTTTCAGGCGCGGAGTTAAAATTTTTTTTCAAGGGTCTGCGTAAAAAGTTCATATGAAAGTCATATAATACATATTTACTTGAGTTTGATTTCAATACCAAATATGAGGTAGCCTTGTTTATTTATTCAATAAAAGTTAAATTTTTCAAAACATATTCCTATATAAAAACTTTTTAGAGAGCCTTATGTTTATTTCAGGGCCTCCCCTTCGGCTGCGCTATTGCTGACTTTATGCACGCCTGCGTTGGCGAATTACTTTCGCATGCCTTTGGACACAAATCAGAATAACAACTTTTCATATGTGTGCGTGTGTGTTAGAAGCATTTTCGTTGTCATGCATGTGAAGGACAATGTGTAAAATATGAATTCGTACAGATAATTTTTTGGGCAAAATAATTTTTTTTACACTTTACAAATTTTCCAAGATGTTCAATTAAAATTCACACAGAAATATATTTGAATTTATGTTTGAAGTAAAATTGGACATGGGATTTTATTAGTTATTTGAGCGTAAAGCCTGTAAGACTTTAAAATACTTTTCTCCAAAACTTACGAGTAAAATTTTGAATTTTGATCACTGTGAAAGGTAGAAAGTTGTTGTTGCTAAGTGCGGTTCTACATTAAGAGGCAAAACACGTCTCACTGAAAGAAACTCATAAGAGGGACGGAGATGTAATGTCATCCGTCTCTACCACTCTCATGTGTTTAATTCCAGTGAGTCGTGTTTTGCCTTTTAATGCAGAACCCTACTTATATGTTGCTTAATGATAATTACGGGGGAGAACGTAGGAGAGAAGTAAAAAGTAAGAAGGCGCTAAAAATTTCGCCTAGGATAAATTCTCTTTGCTAGTTCGCCGAGGGAATTTATATATAATATTTATGTTTCCGAATTAATTTATTTATTTATGTTTCTAAAAATTTTTTTTTATAAAATGTATTTTTTCTGCCGTTCGGCAGAAAAGGGTTAAAAAAAAAGGGTTAGCCCTTTACGTTTTTACATGTGAGAATTATGGATAATGGTTAAGTTTCATTACAGAAAATATTATTATTTTCTAAGGATTGTAAAGACTGATGGCAAAAACGCGTAAAAATATTGTTTTAACTACGTTTTTTAACGGCCCTACACGTTAAAAATAAAATTCAGAGCTAACCAATTACTTTTATAACAACTTTCAAAAGAACATATATTTTCAAACAAGCATCTTACAGCCGACAAGACCTCCACTTTTCCGTAAATCGCTTGATGGAAGGCACTCTACAAAACCGAACGGCGGCTTCGCTGCGTTGCACGGGTAGCAACAGATAAACAACATAAGCAGCAGACTCGAAAAATGATTTTTTCGTTTTCAAGAAGCCAAAAATGTTCGAAGCACACAACGTCCAAGTACAAACGTAGGCTAAGTGTAAGCAAACGTAAAGTGTACGTGAACGCACACTCTCACGTTCTCATATTCCCTTCGATAGGAAAGACAAAAAATGAACACACAACGTGAGCGACGGCAACTCGCGAAATGCTAATGAGTGAAAGAGAAAGGAAAGCCAGAACTGGTTTTGGTTGCAAAGCCATTTTTCGCATATTCTCTTTCCTTTCTCATCTTTGTTTTGTTTATGTTCTGTTGCGAAAAAAGTTCATATTCTTTCGATATGCGTGAAAAACGAATGAGTGAAAAGCGTAGAGCGCGTAACGCGAAATGCCGCCTCTTCTATATCTATACTCTTTGACCGATCTATTAAGGCAACCGAACTAGAAATTGCGATTACGGATGGCAACTTATTTTAGTTGACTATTGCGTCGCGTTGCCAACTGAAAATCTAGAATTTTCGACAACTAAAAACATATGTTTCAAGAAAGCATCAATATTTTTTGAAATTTGTTGACTTGAAACAGGTTTTTTGAAAAGTTTAGGCATCAGGTTCACAAATTACGCAATAAAAAGAAATATATGAAGGTTATTTAGGAGATCTTTTTACTCACTGAAAATTAGAGACCAGGGCGCACAAACGTAATACGTTGAAGAAATTGCAACAGCCAAGCAGCCGGCACGTTCAAAATCCATTTAAATTGTTTTTGATTCAACTAAGCAATTAGACATCGCGCTATGTACTCGATGAATAAAACGTGACGTGGATAGATGTGGAAATGTCTTTTATATGGTTTTGGAACAAACACCAATATGCATAGTGCTAATAGGAGAGCAAAATGTTCTAGAGCGACGAATATGTGGAACATAATAGAGGCTTAAAAAATTCTTCGAAACTGGATCTTTACAGAAAATCTGGATTTCAGTACATTCTGGAATCATGTACATTAATGGAATCATTGGATTATTTCATTAAACTAAAGTTAGTACTTAACGATTCAACTATTCGGGAAATGTATTCCAAATCTTTCACCGCCCTTTATCTGGATGCTGTTCCAAAACCTCCTTTAATTTTTGTTAATATTTTTTTTTTTGCTATCACCATTTTGTCTTTAATAGATAAAAACTGGCAATAATTACAATACTTTTGTATTTAAAAAAAAAATCATTTAACTATGTTCCATTTTACGAACTATTGCACCCCCAGGCAACTGAAAAATGGAAAAGGCAACTGTTAATAGCAGTTGCCTTGTTTTGACTGTTAACGCAATCGAACCGAAAAAGCGTTGCCATCCGTAATCGCTACAAAATTTGTGAGGCAACTAACAAGGCACCTAAAAAATCAGCTGCATGTTCTAGTTGCCATACGTAATCGCAATTTGGTTGCCTTGCGCGAAAGGCAACCAAACTAAAAAAAAAGTTGCCATACATAATCAGCACCTAAATGTTTGCTGGGAAGTTTTAATCGTTCTGATTTGGGATTTCTGTTTTATCATCTTGTGATACCACAATCTTAATTCAAATACCATAATTTCGGGTTGGAGATACCATAATTCAGACCTCTCCGTCTGGCAACACTGAAAAAGCCTCTGTGCAGAGCTGCACTCCGGTCACACGCATGAAAACTATGTAGGAGTGTAGGTATAAGGGCCGAAATTCTTTTTAATGCCTTAACTTCTGTCCCTGTCAATGAAATTCATTTTTTCTAGGGTGACCAAACGTCCTTTTTTAAAAGGACATGTCCTTTTTTTTTGGCGGTTTGGGGAAAGTAATTAATCGGCCTTTGATTGTCCTTTATTTTATTCATTTTTCTGGTGATATTAATAAATCCCGTTCAAGTGTATATAACTTATTACTAATAAAAACTAGGCTGTCTGAAATTTTTATTATTATTTTTTTTAATGTTAAAATGTCCACACGGAATTTGAAAGACAATTGCCTAAAAAGATTTTGAGAATTTTTTCAGATTTTTTGAAGGACGTTTAGAGGTCGCGCAAATGGATTTTATGGGGAAACCTCCACTTTTGAAGGAAGGGTTGTAATTTATACCTCAAACGGATGCCTATGTGTAAAATTTTATTGTGAAATGTAATCAGGTCGAAAGACAATGAATTGAGCTTTATTTTGGGGTGTACAGAAGGGGGATAGCTACGCTAATTTAAAATTTGTACTCACCTGTGTGCGCGCGATTTGCCACTATGAACTTAGCTTTCGTGGTGCAACAATGAAAAGCTCTTATTTTTTCTAAATTTTTAATGCAAAAAAAATTTATTTATATTAAGAAGATAATAAAACAACAACAAAAATTAATTTCTTGAAAAGTAAAAAAAATAATATGTAGAAATTTGCTTTTTCTCTGTATTTCGAAGAGATTTTCTTAGGTCGTGTTTGACTATTGGAAGTATATACTACGCCCCAAAAGAACATGTGAAAAAGTGTTTTCATAGCATATGGAAAACATTTCATGAAGGGGGAGGGGGAGTTTTGATTTTCGCTTTAAGGTGTCCTTTATTTAACCGAAAGCATTTTAGTCACCCTATTTTTTCTGAAGGAGCAAACCATATAGAACTATAGGTCTAACTCTTCTTCTTCCTAATCCCTGCAATGTGTTAGAGCTACGCTGCTTCAACATAGGCATATAGCACGAGGAAAAGAGAAGCATGCTATGGCAGCGAAATCTTTAGCTCTGCTGTGGTGAAAAGCATTGCCACTTGTATTTTTAATTTTGGGCGATTTTCGAGTGCATTACATGTAAAAATCTACCAAACTGATAAAATGATATGAAAAGCTTGAAAAACATAAAACTAATCAAGGAAACTCAATATCAAGGAGAAAAATAAATTGTTTTTTTAGTTCTACCCTGTCCACTTAACTTTTTGATCACACTGTTTCAGCGAAAATACTAAATTCTATGTACAATCAAATTCGTAGCCGTAGTCAAAAATGTTTGTCAATTTATTACAAAATGAACACATTCGTGCACATTGAGCAAAAACATATCGTAATATATTTAGTAAAGTTTTAATTATGAACTTTTCAAGCAATATAAAATACAGAGCCGACGCCGTGTTTCTTTTATAATTTTCTTGCAAGTGGCATCATAGTGCCACTTTTTGTCTGCCCGTATTGTTGTTGGTAGCTTTCTGGTGAATTTCTCGAAAGAGTTGAATTTCCTATTCCTGCTTAAGGTTTTTGTTGGTAGCTTTTTGGTGAATTTCTCGAAAGAGTTGAATTTCCTATCCCTGCCTAATGGGGAGTTTCTTATTAGCGGCAGAGGCCTTTCGACGTCGACAGCTAGACCTATAGTACTATATGGAGCAAACCAAATTAATAAAAAATTAGTTTTAACAAAAAAATTATGAATATCGAAATAAAATACTCTAGCCGAATTGAAAAAAATCAATTATTACCAAAACTCAATTTTTTTCCTTCGCAAATTACGGTAACATTGTTGTCTTGTCTTGTCTTGCCAAACAAGACAACAATGTTACTGTAATTTGCGAGTAAACAAGATGGAAGTTTGGTATTATTCGATTTTTTCCAATTGGACTATAGTATTTTATTTCGTTATTAATAAATATTTTGGTAAAGTTTATTTGTTATTAATTTGATTTGCCTTTTTACGAACACTGAATTTCGTTGACAGCGACAGAAATTTAGGCATTAAAAAGAATTTGGGCCCATAACTCTTCTTCTTCCTAATCCCTGCAATGTGTTAGAGCTATGCTGCTTCAACATAGGCATATTAGGGTGTCCCAAAAAAAAATTTTTTTCTGGGCACAAGCGTTTTTTGAAAGCTAAAGGGGTAAAGTATTTTTCAGAATTTTTTCAGATTTTTTGGAAAACGTTTAGAGGTCCCCCAAAGCCGTTTTTCCCTAGTTAACAGAGCTTTTGGACTTCCATTAATTGTAAGCATATTTTCATTTACGATGCACTCGTTTTGAGTCTTGCTGCCATCGTGTCAAAAGAAAAATGTTTAATATTTCCGTCTGTGTCGACAGAGCAAAAAGTTCGATTGTTCTCGTGGTCTATTTTCAGCGACAATCTCAAATTTTTTCAAAAATTTACTTTAACAGCATAAAAAATGTGTCATAACTTCTTAAGTTACTATAAAACTATGAAAAAGTAATGATGCAGTTTGATAGACTGTGTGTTTCTTAAAGCGTGTAAATATTAAAATATTTATTTACTTTCGCGGTGGTAACGTAATAACCTAAAAACAATGTGTTGCATACATAAAGGGGTATATTTTATACTTCGCTGCTTAATGAATGATAATTACTGACCAATTTATATTATAATATCTGTGCCAGGTGACTTATGAGATATAACAGTCATTGGTACTGGTGCAATTCTTTTAAACCGGCCCATGTTATGGTTTAACACTTGCGTTCCTATCATTTTTCTAAATAAAACATCGTTTAGCAATAGAAGGCGTGCAAAATTTAAATAGAATTTTCGCGAAACAACGGTTTTTGACTTAAAAAGTTATGATCAATTGGCACAGATATTATCAATGTACATTTAAAAATGCAAATTGTACTTGCACTTTAAGTATGCAATAAATTTTTCAAGAAGTTTCCAGAACTCTGTTATGTATACAGAAAACTGAGAAAATTTTTAAATCACATAAGCAAAGACTGTTAAAAATATACCCCTTTATGTATGCAACACATTGTTTTTAGGTTATTACGTTACCACCGCGAAAGTAAATAAATATTTTAATATTTACACGCTTTAACAAACACACAGTCTATCAAACTGCATCATTACTTTTTCATAGTTTTATAGTAACTTAAGAAGTTATGACACATTTTTTATGCTGTTAAAGTAAATTTTTGAAAAAATTTGAGATTGTCGCTGAAAATAGACCACGAGAACAATCGAACTTTTTGCTCTGTCGACACAGACGGAAATATTAAACATTTTTCTTTTGACACGATGGCAGCAAGACTCAAAACGAGTGCATCGTAAATGAAAATATGCTTACAATTAATGGAAGTCCAAAAGCTCTGTTAACTAGGGAAAAACGGCTTTGGGGGACCTCTAAACGTTTTCCAAAAAATCTGAAAAAATTCTGAAAAATACTTTACCCCTTTAGCTTTCAAAAAACGCTTGTGCAGCTATGAAATTTAAAAAAAAATCTTTTTTTGGGACACCCTAAGGCATATAGAATGAGGAAAAGAGAAGCATGCTATGGCAGCGAAATATTAAGCTCTGCTCTGGTGAAATGAGGTATTTTTGCATTGCCACTCTTATTTTTAATTTTGCGAGATATTCCAGTACACTACATATAAAATATCTACCAAACTCATAAAATGATATGAAAAGCTTGAAAAACATAAAACTAATCAAGGAAACTCAATATAAAGGAGAAATAGGAATTGTTTTTTTAGTCCTCCCTGTCCACATAACTTTTTGGTCACACTGTTTCAGTGAATATACTAAATTCTATGTATAATGAAATTCGTAGCCGTAGTCAAAAATGTTTGTAAATTTATTACAAAAGGAAAGCATTCGCGCACATTAAGCAAAAACATATCGTAATATATTTATTAAAGTTTCAATTATGAACTTTTCAAGCAATATAAAAAACCGAGCTGACGCCATGTTTCTTTGATAATTTTCTTGCAAGTGGCATCATTGTGCCACTTTGTGTCCACCCGTATTGTTGTTGGTAGCTTTCTGGTGAATTTCTCGAATTTGTTGAATTTCCTATTCCTGCTTAAGATTTTTGTTGGTAGCTTTTTGGTGAATTTCCCCAATTTGTTGAATTTCCTATACCTGCCTAATGGTGTATTTCCCCACCGCGGCAGAGGCTTTTCGACGTCGGGAGCATATAGTACTATAGATGGCACTTGGCAAAAAACGTGTGTGTGGAATTGAAGTAGGCCCCCCGTGCATGCATTCTTATGGAAAAATCAAAAACGTAGCACGCCCCCTGAAAACTCCGGTTCCGGTCCAACAAATACTTTATAATCTTGTAACATGAACCAAGATAAAAATCAGATATATATAAGTGTTAATCAATGGTTTCTCATAAGAACTCATTATATTTTACAGAAAAATATGTTATTTTTATCCAATTAAAAATAATTAGATAAAATATTGCTCATATTATTGAGGAACGCTAAAGCAGAGTACTCACGCGTTGAATATGACCGATTATGAAAAAGTTTGAATTCCACTACAGAACAGCTGATATGAAATATTCAGTGATATCATAACTAAAATTGCTCGATACATAACTAGTGGCTCAAGTACTTATGACATATCATGATAAATAGAATGCATAAACTATATATTTTTGGAGCTTTTCTGAATGAGAAAGGTACAAAATTGCAAAAGCTATCATTAAAAACTAAAAAAAAACTTTACATTAGAAAGAAAACATTAAAAATTTTTATCGCAAATATGTTTAGTTACAAAATTGAGTGAATACTCAAAAAATTATAGCATCACTAGTTCACCACGGAATTCGGTTGTTGTTGTAAGTGTCCCCTATATTACTATATGATCTTGACTAATGGAGATAAAAAAATTTAAGTAATATGTAAGTCATACAGAACTATAGCTGCAACTTCGGCCAAAAGCTATTACGTGGTACACCACACTTTCTATTACGTGGTTTACCACAACACTCGACTTATGGCGTGGTTCACCACAGTTGAACTTTTTCACCAAATCATGCCATAACGCGCCAAAATTTGGCCGAAGTTGCAGCTATAGTTCTATATGATGTAAGTGTAAGCATAGAATAAATCATATAGAACTATAGCTGCAACTTCGGCCAAAAGCTATTATGTGGTACACCACACTTTTTATTACGTGGTTCACCACAACACTCGACTTATGGCGTGGTTCACCACAGTTGAACTTTTTCACCAAATCATGCCATAACGCGCCGAAAATTGGCCGAAGTTGCAGCTATAGTTCTATATGAAATAAATAATATTATAGAACATATAGAACTATAGCTGCAACTTCGGCCAAAAGCTATTACGTGGTACACCACACTTACTATTACGTGGTTCACCACAACACTCGGCTTATGGCGTGGTTCACCACAGTTGAACTTTTTCACCAAATCATGCCATAACGCGCCAAAATTTGGCCGAAGTTGCAGCTATAGCTCTATATGATATAGAAGAAGCGTCTGCACGATTGCTTCGTTCCGCATAATAGGCGCGGGCGGCAAGGAAGAGGTGGAAGAAACGAAATTCTCTTTCATTCTTAATTCTATTGCAGTGCATGCCAAAATGATACATACACATTCTGTGTTTGCATTGATCACACTTAAAAAAATATGTTGCTACCCTGTAGGAAGAGTGGGGTCAATTGTGTCCTAGCGAGTAGTTCTCGAGTTTAGGAAAAAGAACTAGTACGCGAGTAGAGACACGGACAGTAGAACCTAACTAGTGGCATATTCAACAGTTCAATTTTGCCCACACATTAATCTAATATATTTGCTGTGCGTGAGTCAGATAGGTCCGTGGCGTAGTGAAAGCGTATTCGCTTGGCAAAATGAAGGGCTCGAGTTCGATTCCTGTCGCAGGCGAATGACATGTTTCGAAAAACTCAAATATTTGGATTGAAAAACAAGTGTTCACCAATGCTGTCTCACGACTTTGCGCACAAATTCGCTCAACATTTTCTGCCAATTTGAAACCTTTCTTTTTTATATATTTGCTTTTTATTCCTCTTAGGATTCCAATTTTTAAGCTAGTACACAAAGGCAGCGGAATTTGACATTCCATATAAAAATGTATGGGACAATTCCGTCGCGGAATGCAAAGAAATTGAAACTCCAATTAATTCCTTCGGCTAGTACACAAGAGTGAAAAAAGAGCGGAGGAATTTGACATAGCGTTTTTTTTGTTTTAATTGTCAACAGATGGCGCTGAAGCGAATTTCTTCGCCATTTATTGGCCGAGTTGAATTAATTGCGAAGGAATTTTGACATTAGCAGCTGAATCCATCGGAAAATTATGGTGAACGGTTATACTGAGTTCAAATATTAAAAATATTACGCTTCAAACAGCTCATGTATTTGTATTCAAATTTACCGCCCTATGGTATCTGTCAATCTGACATTCCTTCGCGGAAATAAAATTTATTCAGCCTCAATTCCGCCAATGAATTCCGCTGCCTTTGTGTACTAGCTTTTTACTAATAATTAAAAAAAAATCGGCGTTCGCTTGGCCCGAGATTTGAACCTGGGTGCTTCGGATCGCGGGGTGTACGCGCTACGCTGTGGGCTACGACAGCACGGGCCGGTCCCCATTCTATCAACGTAGTATAGCAAATTTACTGAACTGGCCCTGTTGCCTGGAAGAAGATTTTTTCGTTTTGGAATATGTTGAAAACGATATTTCCAAAGCAAAATGTTTGATATGTGGAAAAATATTACGTTCCAAGAAGTACAATAATAATAAAACTTAAATTGCATGCTTCACGTATAGGAAGTCAGGGCTTTGCAATGTTAAAACGGGTGATTAAAAGCTAGTGTGAATAGCTCAAATGATTTTTTTAGGTCATTCATTTCATTCATTGCATATCTCAAGAACAAAACCACTATTAGAACTAGCAACATATTTTTTTAAAGTGTGATCAGCGCACGGACTGTTCAATACAAACACAGAATGTGTATGTATCATTTTGGCATACACTGGCATACACTGTTCTATTGATGCTCAGAGCAGAGCCCGCTCTCATTCGTTATTTTCGCCATGTAGGACTGTAGGTCTAACTGTCGACGTCGAAAAGCCTCTGCCGCGATGGGGATATACACCATTAGGCAGGCATAGGAAATTCAACAAATTGGGGATATTCACCAAAAAGCTACCAAAAAACCTTAGGCAGGAATAGGAAATTCAACAAATTCGAGAAATTCACCAGAAAGCTACCAACAACAATACGGGTAGACGCAAAGTGGCACTATGATGCCACTTGCAAGAAAATTATCAAAGAAACACGGCGTCAGCTCGGTTTTTTATATAGCTTTAAAAGTTATAATTGAAGCTTTAATAAATATACATATTACGATATACTTTTGCTTAATGTGCATGAATGTTTTCATTTTGTAATAAATTGACATACATTTTTGACTACGGCTACGAATTTGATTGGATATAGAATTTAGTATTTTTGCTGAAAAAGTGTGATTAAAAAAGTAATGTGCACAAGGTAGGACTAAAAGAACAATTTCTATTTCTCCTTAATATTGAGTTTCCTTGATTATTTTTATGTTTTCCAAGCTTTTCATATCATTTTATGAGTTTGGTAGATATTTTATATGTAATGTACTCGAAAATCTCCCAAAATTAAAAATAAAAGTGGCAATGCTTTTCACCACAGCAGAGCTAAAGATTTCGCTGCCATAGCATGCTTCTCTTTTCCTCGTGCTATATGCCTATGTTGAAGCAGCGTAGCTCTAACACATTGCAGGGATTAGGAAGAAGAAGAGTTAACCTACAGTTAGTGATGCCAACTCCAAAAAAATTTTTCCCCTAAATTAATTTCAAAAACCCCTAAAATCCGGCAATTTCAAACTAAAATACCCTAAAAATGCGTGTGCCGTTTTTCGTTGTATTGGCGTAAGTAGAGATGTGAGAAAAGCATCGATAAAAGTCAGCATTTCCATGTATCGAATGCCACCTGAAAAAATTTGGTACATGTGAAAGCTGTTTAAGCAACAAGCGAGATTCAGTTGAAAGACAAGCGAACAAATTTTATGTGGTATGAATGAAAAAAAAATTGGATTCAGTAATCATTTTCCCCGAAAAAAACCCTAAACATTTATTACCCCCAAAAAATACCCAATTCAAATCATTTTCCCCCAAAAATAGGGTAAAATACCCTAAGTTGGCAGCACTGCCTATAGTCCTACATGATTTTCGCTATTAATGCTCACAGCATAAGAACCCGCTCATAACATTGTAACTGTTATTTGCACGGTATGAGCGAAAATAACCTACATATATTTTGACTTTAAACTTTAAAGTTTAAAGTCCTATAACTTTTGACACACTGCTCCGATTTTCATAAAATAAAAACTATAAGAAAATTTGAATAATTTGGAAATTCTTATACGCTTACTCTATATAGCTATCTACAAAAGGAAAAAAGTTTGTAACTGACAGAAAATTTCAAGTCTTCATAAATCAACAATTTCTATTAATTCTCTTCACGTTCAAAGCTGTAAGCAGAGTATGTTTGTACTCGGTGACACATGTGCGGGATTTTTTTTACTGTTTATTGGCTTGCTGCGCACAAGCAGCGATTTTTAAAATCATTTGTCATTTGGCTGCCGTCTTGTAGAGCTGCAAAACTATCGATAGTAGCGCCACTCGATGTTTTCGATTGTTTGCGGTTAAATATTCGATACTATCGATACTATCGGATATATTATTAATTCGTTAAAAATGCGTTTAGTTCAATTGAAAATTCTCAATTATTTACCCTTCATTCATTCGACGACACAACGAATGTTGAATCTGTTTCGAGATACCTTTCTGAGCCTTAACTGCGGCACAATGAAGTAATTTTTGGCCAAAGATTGTTAATATAAAACAAATCTTTCTGTAATATTTTTTTTCTTCATTAAAATGGGCGGCACATCTTCTTAAGTGCTATTTCTTTTATATACATTTATACATATCCACGAATTAAAAAAAAGGTATTCAAAATTAATGAATAATAACTGAAGTCCTTTTTCTCTAAGCCTTAAAAAATAAATAAGAAACACACAACAATTCTTTTTAAAAAACAAAAACAGATGTTCTGCTACCTCGAACTTAAAGCTGTCAAGAATGATTCACTTTTGTTTTTAAGTTAAGTTAAAAATAATAATCATTCTTTACGAAAGTTTTAATTTAACTTTAGTCAATAAGCCAATGATTTCGGTTTAGGAATAAGAGTTGATCAACATTCTTCGGCTTCAGCGCTGATCTGCGTTGCGAAATAACCAATCCAGCCTTGCTGAAGAGGCGTTCTGATTCAGTCGATGTCGCAGGAATGCAAAAATAGCGTTTAACGCAATTTTTAAATGGTTCCATATTAGAACTGGTCTAAAATAAAAAGAAATAAAACTAAACTAAAAAACCACATTATTTTAAATATTACCTTCCAAAAATTTAATGGATCGCTATATTGGGGCAAGTTCGGAACTTCGAAGTACTGCTTAATGGATAATATGGCATTTACCCGGCTAGATTTGGTCTTCGAGGCGATTTTATTTTCCATAAATTTGAAAAGACCGGCATGTTGCACAGGGGAACTATGTGGTGTTGGCGATTCTGCGACGTTTGGCATTTAGCATGCTGTCGTTAGTTGAGTTATTTCGTTTTCTAAAGCTCTTTCTGCCAGGTCAGCGTTATTTAAAGAGCGAAATCCTTCCTTTTTGAATCTCGGGTCCAGTAATGTTCCCAATCTTGTGACAGTTCGCTCCTCGTAGACGAACATTCTTTTCTACAGTCGTTCAACAATAAAAACAGCAGCGTCTAACCCTTCGGCGCTTTTAAGTTTGGGCTTACAGTCTTCTGTGCTTTGATTCCGCATACAATAGGTATCGGAAGTGAAATTGAAACTTTGTTACTTGATGATGCAAGAACAGTTGCATTGTCGAAAGGTGACAAAATATTTCTCAGGTCTTCCAAAATGAAAATTTCGTCTGCGGTCAGCGGCTGTGGAGCTTTAGAAGTGTTACACAGAACAAAAGAAATGTTTTCGTTCGTTAGCAAAATCCTTTCTATCATTCGATAAGCGCTGCTCCAACGAGTCGGAACTTCCTGTATAAGGCTATATGGTTTCTCTTTCGCTTGTGCACGTTTAAATTTTTCATATGCAGTTGTACTCGATTTGAAATATGTCACGATTTTTTTTTACATTTCATCTGTAGAATTACAAAGAAAGACCGGATTTACAAAATATCAAACAGAAGTTCTTTTTTATTCAATCTTTTCGCAACGTCGTACCGCTTTCGAATGAATCCGAAAAACTGAACGAACGTGTCTCTGTGTGTGTGTATTCAGAAGTGACGCTTATATTTTTCAGTTGCGTTTAAAAAGGCACGCACTTTTTACAGTTTCTTAGCTACTCATGTAAATCGATTACTTATATCTATCGATAACTATATCTATTGTTAGGCAGTAGGTACACTAGGTTCAGTTGCTTACAATCTATTATTAGGCAGGATGTACACTTAACTCTGTTTCTTACAGTTCGGTCATCCTAACGACAAATCGACCACGATTTGTGGCGGGAATTAACTTAATTAATTATTTTCATTATATGCACAAATTTTATTCGATTCGGAAGTATCATCAAGCTGATTAAGTGTCGCTTCAAGAGAATTAAGTATGGGCTCTGATGAAGGCTGAATCCATCGCTTCAGTTTATTTGCTTCTAGAATACCATTGTAAGGCATTTGAGTTACTTGACAGCCATCAATATCACGCACAACATACCTGTCATTGGCCAATTTTTTATCAATAACGTAAGGTCCTCTGAAAAGGGGGATCAATTTTTTATTTTTACCAACAGTCGTGTCAACATTTTTTATTACCACGAATTCCCCTTCCTCAAATTCGTGAGCAGGCATATGTGTCCGGTTAAAATATTCTAGATTATAATCTTGGGACTTAAGAATATTCTTTGAAGCACACTCCCAAAGGGTATTCCTATCAATATCCGGGTTAGGCTCCTTTTCCTCCAAATATTCGCCCAATTCATCAACTACAGGGCCACGCTGTTCAGTGCCAAACAGAAGTAAAGAAGGACTAAATCCAGTAGACGAGTGTACAGTATTATTAATAGAATATTCAATTTTTGGAAGTTGTAAGTGCCAATCACTATGATGAGTACTCTCAGACAATTTACTTAAGGCCGGACGTAAGAAACGGTTTACTCGCTCAACCTGGCCGTTGGCTTGAGGAGAGGCTACAGCAGTCTTTAAATGTTCAACATTTCGTTCTTCAAGGAATTTTTTGAATTCCTGGGAAGTGAAGCAGGTGCCATGATCACTTATTACACGCCTGGGACGACTGTAATACCGAAAGTAACTATCCAAGGTAATACAAACTTCTCTACTGCTAGTAGAAGTGGACGGATACAATTTTACAAATTTCGTAAACGAGTCTATGACAACAAGTATATATTTCTTTTTTGACACTATTGCAGGCAAAGGACCGAGGTGGTCAATATGTAGGGTATCGAAAGGCTGAGGTTTCTTAGGGATATTATATAAACTACTTTGGCTTTTAGACCGAGCACGAGCAGAATAAATGATACACTTTAAACAGTTACGTATAAAATTTTGAACACGGTTTTTCATAAGTGGGAACCAATAGTGCTTCTTAATTTGTTGACAGCATTTATCAACTGCCTGGTGGCCAATCTTCTCATGGATAAACCTAATAATATTATTAACCATTTCTAAAGGCACATACAATTGAATCTTTCCCATAGAATTCCGAAAAACTAAGCCATCACGCAGAGTATAGCCATCAACATCACCATTCTCCAAATCAGACCGAATTTTCATTATTTTAGGATCTCGATTTTGGGCAACTGCAAGGATGAAATCCAAATCATCACTATCCACCATTGCACAGACTTCAACTCGACTTAAAGCATCGACATGATTCATAGCCGCACCTGGACGATGTTTTATTGTATAATTATATCCCTCAAGCTTAAGTGCCCAGCGGGCAATTTTCGCTGAACTGTTTCGGTGACCTAAAGTTTGAGCTAATGAGTTACAGTCAGTAACAATTTTAAAAGGAATTCCCTGTAAATATATTAATATGAAACCGACTTAAGGCATATATAACAGCCAGAGTTTCTAGTTCATAGCTGTGTAATTTGGATTCAGCAGAGGAGGCTGTTTTCGAAAAGTAAGCTACAGGATGAAAGGATTCACGATTCCGTTTCTGGAGTAGCACAGCTCCAAAACCATGAGAACTGGCATCACAGTGTAACTCAGTTTCACACTGAGGGTCATAAATGGCTAACACAGGGGACTCTAGGAGCTTCTGGCGTAAGGCTGAGAATGATCTCACACACTCAACATCAAAAGTAAAGGCTGCATCTTTTTTCAGTAATCTCGTCATTGGGTAAGCGATCTTAGAAAATGACGGAACAAATCGTCGAAAATATGAAAACAGGCCCAAGCATCGCTGAAGCTCTTTGCGAGATTTTGGTATTGGATAATTCTGAATCGCTTTCAAATGAGTGTCACTAGGCAGGATTCCAGAAGAATTAGCTTTGTACCCCAGGTATTCCAATTCTTTATAAGCGAACTTACATTTTTTAAGGCTGAGAGTTAAACCATGTTGGCTTATTAGCCGAAGGACTTGTTTTACAGTTTGCACATGCTTTTCAAAATCGACAGAAGCTATTAGAATATCGTCAAGGTAAACCACAACTTCTCCACTATCAATCAGGGGGCGAAAGATATTATTGATAAACCGCTGAAACACAGGTGGGGCGTTTCTAAGGCCAAATGGCATACGAAGATACTCGTATTGCCCACCAGGAGTTACAAAGGAGGTGTATTTAATCGAATCCTCATGCATCTTTATTTGGTGGAACCCATTCTTCAAATCCAAAAGTGTAAAAAACTGTTTCCCTCCAAGATGATCCAAACAATCATCAATTAATGGTAAAGGGTGATTGTCGCGAATAGTTATTTTATTTAGAGGTCGATAATCAATGCACATACGCAGATCCCCATTTTTCTTGGGTACTAACACTAATGCAGAGGCATAGGGGGATTCACTAGGTCGGATAAAGCCATCTTGCAACAACTGACTGACAATATTCTGCACCACCATGCGCTCGGAATAAGAAAGGCGTCTTGGTCTACTAAAGATGGGTGTATCATGCACTAAATTAATCTTCATTTTGTAATCGATATCAACTTTCTGATCGGCAGGGAAACTGTGGTAAAAAACGTCAACAACTGTCTTTAGAGCAGTTTCATCTTCAACAGATAGGGATGGGTTAATATCTATAATACTTTCAGAATCAACAAAATGTATTGAATAAAGTTCTTTGACTGCAACATCATACGAAAGAATAATTTCTAAATTTTGGCCAACAACAGTGTTGGATTCATCAGGCTCATTCAGCTGAATTTCACGTTCATCAGAACCAATACAACTCTTAAGCAAACAGAAGGAATTGAGCTTAGGTAATATGTTTTTAATTTCTTTTCTTGAAGCAACATTTTTTAATGAAAGAAGTTTCTCCTTTTTGTATACCATTTTTAACTGGCAAAGTTTTATTTTATTATGAGCAAGAAAATCACGACCCAAAATGATCGGAATGGACATAGAATCATCCGAAAGTATGATGACACTTTGTTTTGTAATTACATTGTTGAACTTAATATAACACTCAACTGTTCCAAAGGACGCAAGAATTTGATTTCCAAGGCCTCGATAATTAGTAGGCAATTTCAAGTTGTTCTTATAACTAGGTAATAAGGATTTCTTCACAAATGATTTAGGACTTCCAGAATCAAAAAGGGAAAGGACAGAAATAAATTCGTTATTGCTCAATTCCTTCAGGCTAAATGCGACACTCACCTCATTAAATGAGTTCATTTCCTTAAAATTATGGTGGGAATCATCATCAACGGCCGCCACGATTTTTGATGGGCGCTCAGGGCAATTACTATATACATGGCCCATTTTGCTGCAGCGAAAACACGAGCCTTCCGGTCGTCTTGGCGAAGGGCACTGACTCTGGTAATGCCCATAACGAGAGCAGTTAAAGCAACGCGGCATATCCGTCGCTTGGTTATTGGCCACAGAAGTACCCTTATTTCCAGAAGAGGCGACAGAAACTACTTGCGAAGATGCAGCAACAGCATTACGAGTAGACGGCTTTTGGACTGCAGGCATCAGTGGAATGCAAAGACGCTTGCGCTCGTAGCGATCAGCTAAATGTTTAAGCTCAGCTATGTTAGTAGCACTGAGCAGCAGCATAATGTTATTTGATTGATCACCAATGCCTTCAATAATCAAATCCACCAATTCAGATTCAGGAATATTTGCCTTCATAGCGATTTCCTGCATCTCAATGATGTACCTCTTCAGACTTTCCTTTGGGCGAAGGCGGCGATTACGCAGCTGGGCATAAACTTCCTGGGAAGAGAACATACGGCCAAACTCTCGGCATAAATTGTCCTTCAATTCCTTGTAGCAATATACAGAAATAGTACGCACAAAGACTTTTGCAGTCCCATCTAAAAGGCGGCGGCAGGCGATGAACTTTGCACGCTCATCATATTGAAGCATCAGAAACGAATCCTCCAGATCATCAAGCCACTTCTTTACATCATAGTGGTCATCACCACTGAATTTGGGTATCATCATCTCAATTGCACAAAAGTCCACTGGGCGCACAGTTGGCTGTTGGATACTAAGCTCCTGAATTTCTCGCTGGAGCAGAAGCAATTCTTTTTTCTTACGCAGCAGTTGTATCTGTGCATCCATTTCCTCAACTTTAGGGCATAAGTTCTGATTACATTTATCATCAGTGTCAACATCAGGCACAGCACCAGCAACAACATCAGACACAGCATCAGGATCAACATCTAGGTTTACATCAGGGTTAGCATCAGCATTAAAGTTGGCGAAGGCAGACATATCCTCAAAATCAACAAAATTTACTTCTAAAGAAGCGTGTGTTATGGCGTCACCGGCAGCAGTAGTTTTAACCTCACGATTTTTCACTCCACTATGCTGTACTTTAGCACATTCATACGGCTGAATGCTAAACGAGTCATTTATATTATTTTCTTGCGACATTACTTTTATTTTGTTTGATTATGACTTTAAACGAATTTAGGTTGCAGAAGTATCCCACTTCTGATGTAGAATTACAAAGAAAGACCGGATTTACAAAATATCAAACAGAAGTTCTTTTTTATTCAATCTTTTCGCAACGTCGTACCGCTTTCGAATGAATCCGAAAAACTGAACGAACGTGTCTCTGTGTGTGTGTATTCAGAAGTGAAGCTTATATTTTTCAGTTGCGTTTAAAAAGGCACGCACTTTTTACAGTTTCTTAGCTACTCATGTAAATCGATTACTTATATCTATCGATAACTATATCTATTGTTAGGCAGTAGGTACACTAGGTTCAGTTGCTTACAATCTATTATTAGGCAGGATGTACACTTAACTCTGTTTCTTACACATCAAAAATTCCTTAATAGGGCCTTGCGATAAACAATCCTGAACTGCCAGATTCAAAGTGTGCGCAAAAGAAGAAAAATGCCTTTTTTGGAGAATTTCGCAGGCTTTTATGATAGAACTCGCGTTGTCAGTTACGATTGTGGTCACCTTTTTGTTTATATTCCACTCCTTTAAAACCGCGTGCAGTGACGCAGCAATGTTTTCAGCAGTATGGTTCGTTTCCACAAGAAGTTTTTTTGTTGATAAGACTGCAGCCTGCAGCGTGAATTCGTTGGTCATTTGCAGAGGATGTCCAGCAGTCCGTAGTCACTGCGCAGTAATCTATTTCGTTAAGAACCGATTGTAGCTTTTCTTTCACTTGTGAAAATAAATTCTTCATTAAAACATTTTGTAATGTTGTACGTGATGGTAGAACATAGCGCGGATCCAAAAGATTTAAAAAGTTTTTAAAGCCTTTATCTTCCACAATTGAAAATGGTTGTATGTCTGTTGCAATCATTCTCACAAGCGCATAATCAAGGCTCTGCTTTCGTGATGACTTTGTGTCGTATGTTTCAGTATTTTGTAAAAAAGAGGTTATGGTACCTGCTTCCTTTTCATTTTCCCGGTAATTAGGATGAGTTCGATTTAAATGATCGAAAAGATTCGAGGTAGTGCCACTAGTTTTATACACGTTCTTGCAGAAACGACATTTTGCACTTTTCTGGTCCCGCGTCCTCTCGAAGTATTTCCAAACTTCCGAAAAGCCCTTGTTTGCTCTTTTTGGTGACATTGTCGCAAAATCGCCAACACCAAATAATTACTGCTGGTAAAACAAAATTTATAAATTTGTTGAAACTATAATTAAATTCTGCGTCTTACCTTACGTTGTTCCACCCAATCCACAATTCTAAGAAGCGGAAATTGGGATGTAAAAATTTGATGTAAGGCACTATCGATAGTGCCCATTGACCATTCGATAGCACAAAAAAAGGCTGCTACTCGATACTATCGATAGTGCCATCGATAGTTTTGCAGCTCTACCGTCTTGTTCATGAGCTCGAATTCTTTCTTTCCTCACAGCCGATAATTTATTTAAATCCTTTGAAAATTGGTCAAAATGAGTGATGAAAATAAAATTGCAAAAAATTTGTGCCGATCGGGCAAATAATGCGTTGTGTAAAATTGCAGAAAATCACGTCGTCATCATCCCCATTTGAAAATGTTTAAATTTCCACCGGTGGACTCAACAATGGGTCAAATATGGCGAGAAAAATGTAATGTGGACCAGTCAGAATATGAAAACAAACTAATTATATGCGAAAATCATTTTTGTAGTTCCGACATTGGAAAACGTTTCTTAAAAGCAGGGGTCATACCAACACAGAATTTGATCCAAGCAGAAGACGATTATAATTTTCCAGAGGCAGGTAAAAGGCCTAGGACAGATATGTATGGAAAATGCAAAAACTGTGAGAATTTTCTTAAATCTAAAGATTTTTATAGGCGGCAGTATTTTAAAATACTATCGAAGTACCGCAAATTAAAGGGTATCCAACCAAAGAAAATGAGCAATAAATGCATGGTGTCAGATATTGCAGCAAAAATAGATTCTTTGCTTTCTTTAAGCAAGGAATCAAAAACATTTTCCAAATTACTTATAAGCCCACGTCCGAAGCAATATTCAGAAGAGGTTAAATCTGTTTTGCAAAATATATTTTATGTTTCGCAATCAACTTATAACTTTATGAGAGAAAAATTAAAACTAAATGTGCCCCACGTTTCTACTGTTAATAGATGGGCTCCAGTAAAATTCCTTCAACCTGGATTCAATAACTCTATATTGGAAATAATAAAAAACAAGTCATTTCAATTAAAACAGTACGAGAGAGACAATATGGTTTTGTTGATGGATGAGATGGCAATTCGAAAAGAGTTACGATACAATATAAAATTAGACCTAGTAGACGGCTTTGAAGGCCATGGATTTTTCAGAGGAAGTAAAATAGGAAAGCAGACATACGTTTTTTTGCTAAGGTCCATGTTTTCCAACTGGGGTGTAATCGTAAACTATTTTATTTCGGAAAACGGTCTGGCCTCGGATTGTCTAAAAAAAATTGTTATGGCCAACATTAATTTATTACACGACATTGAAATAACAGTTAAAGCTATCGTTTGTGACCAAGGCTCATCCAACAGGAAATGCTTTTTTGATTTGGGAGTTTCTGCAGCAGAACCGTTTTTCTTGCACAACGGCAAAAAAGTGTTTTGCTTCTACGACTTTCCACACTTAATAAAATCATTGCGGAATAGCTTGCTTGGATGCGATCTTAAAACACCTGATGGAAGAGTAAGCTTTAAGGTTATGTTGCATTTAAAATTCTACCAAAAATCAGTTGCAGTATTTGTTTCCAAAACATTAGAAAAGATACTGAAATCGTTTCTGTTCCTAGTGAACTTTTTATTTTTCACAAAAATTATAGCTCACTCACGGATTTTGGCAGCTTGAATGCTCCGTCAGACATCTTTACCGACGTTAGCAAAATTCATATTGACATTTTCCATAATATTTTTACAACGAGGCCCCATATTTTAGGTATCAAAAATGAAGTAAAACGGAAATGTATTGAAGCAACGCCACAATGGTTTACCACATGCAAAGGGCATAAAGAACAAATTTTAGACTTTATGTTCTTAGTTCTTTTGAGAAAACACTGCACATGGGTGGTCCAAAGAAACGCGTCATCTTCAAGAAAATTAAAAATCATCAGTACAAAAACCAAATAGTACCGTTTTTATACCCAGCGTAAGCGGGGTATATTAGTTTTGTGCAAATCTTGTAACAGGGAGAATTAAGCTCCGGAGATATAGAAATATATATTATATATAGAAATGATCAGGATCAAAAACTGAATCGATTAAGACATGTCCGTCTGTCCGTCTGTCCGTCTGACCGTCTGTCCGTCCGTCCGTGGTCGGATCTCCTCCGAAACGGCTGAACCAATGAAGTCGAAATTTGGCACACATGTGTATCGGGGTCCGAGTATGATCCTAAGTAAAAATGGGAGACATCCGCCCACTACCACGCCCACAAATGAATTTATTGTGTTTTCAGTAAAATGCTTGTAACTTGCGAACCATTACGTCCTGGATCGATCTTATCCAGCAGCGACAGCCCATCCACACGGCTGCAGACAACATAGCGGATCCACTCGCTCAGAAATAGGCGAGACTCGTCGACTTCCTCAACGTCTGCCAGTTTCCAACACAATAGCAGCGTAGTCGACGTCGATCTCGCGCCCGCTTTATTGCTCAGAAGAGCCATCGATCTATTACATCAATTGCAGACCATACTGTGAAACCCCGAAATCTGCAAGGCGGGGAGGATGGACGCGTCCACGACCAGCGCCGAATTCACTAGGCTAAGCATTTAACAAATCATTTCATTATATCTTTCTTTATACCCGTGTGAACGCACGTTGATGTGAATTTTCCGTGTGGAGCGGACTTAACTTTATTAGTACTAAGATATATTTTGTTTTTGAGCCACCCTGAACGGAATAAGGCAGTGGTGGTCTCGTTCTCACTCGTTAAAAATCGTGCCATCTGAACGTCACTGTTCCTTCTTTTTTTTCTGTAGTTTTTGTTCGACCGAAGTCTGTCGGTCAGGAACAGTGAAACGAATCGGACGCGTAGTTTTTTTTTTTCCAAACGCCAAAGTACAACTGAAATATCTTTAATGTTTAAAGTTATCGAACTGTAAATAATAAAAACTTAAAAGTTAATGTGAAAGGCAGAGTCGTCTATTTATATGAAGTATATTTATATAAAACATTAAGCCAAAGTGGGAAATAAAGTGGATAAACAAAAAAGGAGAGAATATCGGTGAAACAATTTTTTGTTTATCTCCCGACTTGTGCGGGGGATGAGAAGGATTCCGATCAACCATCCTAGCCAACCTTCTCCTTTATCCAATCCCTTCTTGAAACCAACCCTGGAGCTTATTCAAGTTTCTTTAATTCACAGCTAACAATTTCAAATTTTGATTGAATTCATGTCAAAAATAATAGAATGCATTTTTTAAGGCTCTTTGTTAACTCCTTTTGTTTTTAGCTTAGAAGTTTTAATTAAAATCAAAAATTTATTTCAATTGATACGATTGAAAAATTCGAGGCTATAAATAACACCGAGCTTAAAAAAGAATTATAAAAATGAATTCAACGGGTATGGGCTAGATTTCGATTCGATTGTATTTCAATGGGATGATTTCAATCGGCCTAGTCATTTTCCGAAGTCAGTGGACATTTTTGAGATATCGGGTTCTGAAGTTGTAGATCCCAGGAACAAAAAAGTTTTTTTTTTATTTTTTTAAAATGTAAATTATAGTAAATCGAACGCATAAGCATCTAATCAACAAATATACATAAAATAGAAACATATTCGATAAAAACCTTACACCGAAAAAAAAATGTATACGAAATCGTCATAATATTGATATTTTTCACTTACAAATGTGAGCCGATACGCAATATTATTAAAATTATACTACCTGTCGTATCAATTCTATACTTTTTTATATACGAAAAAAAGTAAATTTGACATGAATGCATGACAATATTTGAAATGAAAAAATTTCAAATTGATACTAAAAAGGACAATTTGATAAGATTTATGAGATATTGATACGCAAAATATAAGGGGTATTCACAAAGGCGTCGGAAAGTAGGAAAGTCGGAAAATCGGAAAATTTTAAATGCTTAAAAAGTTGTGCAAAATACAAAAAAAATTTAAAAATTTTTGAAGAAGTCGCAATTTTCCGATTTTCCGACTTTCCAACGTTTTTAACACGCCTTTGTGAATACCCCTATAGTTTTGATACTGATCTAATATGGAAAAGATATTTAAAATGTAATTTATCACCAGAATTGCACGGATATTGAAAATGTAAGATTAATACGAAAAATTGATACGCAAGTGTAAAACATTTCCGTATCAATTTGATGATTTTCGTATCAGAGGAATATTAAAAAATATTAACTTGATATTATAAATATCAGTCTGATATTTTTTAATGCAAAATTGATATTTTTCAATTTATACGAGGATTGATACGGGTTTATCAATCTTCGGCATATAGCACTATAGGTCTAACTGTCGACGTCGAAAAGCCTCTGCCGCTAATAAGAAACTCCCCATTAGGCAGGGATAGGAAACTCAACTCTTTCGAGAAATTCACCAAAAAGCTACCAACAAAAACCTTAAGCAGGAATAGGAAATTCAACTCTTTCGAGAAATTCACCAGAAAGCTACCAACAACAATACGGGCAGACCAAAAGTGGCACTATGATGCCACTTGCAAGAAAATTATAAAAGAAACACGGCGTCGGCTCGGTTTTTTTTATAGCTTTAAAAGTTCATATGTGCAGCTTTATTAAATGTATAATGATGTGTTGTTGCTTAATGTGCACGAATGTTTTCATTTTGTAATAAATTGAAATACATTTTTAACTACGGCTACGAATTTCATTGTGCATACAATGTAGTATTTTTACTGAAACAGTGTGATTAAAAAGTTGTTAGGGCAGGGTAGGACTAAAAAACAACTTCTATTGTTCCCTTATATTGAGTTTCCTTAATTATTTTTGTGTTTCTGAAGCTTTTAATAGCATTTTATGAGTTTGGTAGATATTTTATATGTGATGTTTTCGAAAATCTCCCAAAATTAATAAAAAAAAGTGGCAACGCATTTCACCACAGCAGAGCTAAATATTTCGCTGCCATAGCGTGCTTTTCTTTTCCTCGTGCTATATGCCTATGTTAAAGCAGCGTAGCTCTAACACATTGCAGGGATTAGGAAGAAGAAGAGTTAGACCTATAGTACTATATGATCTTCGGATCAGGCGGATTTTTTTCGGTGTACGAATGATTTTAAGAAGGGTTTAAAGATCTAATAAAATGAGAAAAATCAAGAGTAACCCTAATTTTTAAAAAAATATGATGAAAATCATCAAAAGATCGATTAACCTATTAACGCCAACACGTAAAAAAACCTTCGATTTTTATATTATATTTATATATGAACTTGATGTTTTTTTTATCGATTTTCCAGAAAACCAGTGTTCTCGACCGATATCACTGGGCGTTCTGGGTTAAATATGTAAGGTTTTTGTCGCATATGTTTCTATTTTATATAAATTTGTTGATTAGATGCTTATGCGTTTGGTTTACTGTGATTTACATAAAAAAAATTTTTTTTTGTTCCTGCACAGAGAAAACGAAACCACATAAAATGGTAGAAAAACAATAATATTCCTCTTTGGTTTTTATCCGAGAAGATTGTTTTATTGAAACCATAGAGAAAACTTATAAAGCCGGGAAGTCGCATACACCGTTTTCGGCGACGAAACGAAATTCCATACATTAGCTCCGAAAAAATTTCTGGTACAGAAAGTAGCCGCGAAATTCAGAATCGAAACAGCGCCGATTAGCAACGAAAAAATCGCCGTTTGACGACGGAACGAAAACAACTTCAAGTAGGTTCTTTTCGGAGCTATAGCAACGAAATATGTATATTTTGACAGTAAGTTTCATTTATTTTATTTCAATTTAATTTCGTTGTAGTTTTTATGAAAAATGAAAATAAAATTTTCGTTGGTGCACGAGGAAAGGATAATAGACTTCGTGAAAAGCCATGAAATGTTGTTCAATGTCCGCCATGCGCAATTTTGTAACAGCGAATCAAAAAACCGTTTGTGGCTGCAACTGGAAAACGAATTGAATGCAGAAGGTTAGTTTATCTCAATTTAGTGTTCTTGAAATTTTGCATGGTGAAACATTTTGTAGAATGCAAATGTTTTTTATATTATATTATTCGGTTCTGCCACTCAACTGCTCCAATACCATTGAAATAGTCCTTCAATTTGTCGAGAATCGTTGAAGCATTGTGGTTTGGTCGATCACCTAATGTACCCGCAATTGATATGAAATTATTTTTTGGCATTATGTTAGCATCTTCGATATTTCCGAATATAGTCTCGACCGGAGAATTTATCTTTTCAGACCTCATCATGTTGTGCAATACACATGCAGCAACAACCAGATTGTCGATTGTTGTCAGTGTATCGATCCCAATTGGTGTATGAAAAACACGAAAATATGAAGCCATAATTCCAAACGAATTTTCGGTTGTTCTTCTAGCACGTGAATGCCGGTAATTGTAGATAGCCTTAGACCTGTCATGGAGGGATTGCTGTCGTGGATATGGCTTCATTAAGTTTTTGTGCAAGGCAAATGCTTCGTCACCAAGAATTATATTTGGCAAAAAAATGTCGGTGTACGGTAGAGCTATTGGTGGTGGAATGTTGAATTGTTCATTGTTGATTTTTTGACCCATTACGCTTTTCAAATAAATCCCTAAAATTAGTGATTTTAAGAAATTATAGTTCGATCCACATATTGTTGATTTCGTATGACATAAAATATACCCGCATCGCCTTCTCGGCCGTATGAACCGACGTCCACAGCTATAAATCTGTAATTTGCATCGACAATAGCCAAGAGTACAATCGAATGAAAATCTTTGTAATTAAAAAATGCAGAGCCGGCCTTTGGTGGACATTTGATTCGCACATGTTTGCCATCGATCGCACCACATCAATTTGGATAGTTCCATTTGGACGAAAAATCAGCAATGCTCTGTGTCAGAGATTCAGTGTTTGGTTCTGGCATTGCTGTGGTGTTTCACAATAGATTCGAGGCATTTTGGGATAATTTTACCAATTGTTGTTCTGTGAACCCTGAATTGAAATGCCAACGATGCATATGTTTCACCAGTAGCAATATATCTAAAATAATATTTATTCAAAATATAAAATCATTTATTATTTTGCATTTTTAAAGTTGATGATGTGAAAAAAAATGGGCACATATGCGCGATTAATTTGTTCGTAACCAAACAAAAAAGTCAACTGGAAAGCCAGCGACCACTACGAAGCGAGATGGCTCAAGGATGTTTTTGTTGGATTCTTCCATCCTGAAGCGAAACACTGTGTCCAATATGCCATTCAATCAGGCATCAACATCTAATGAAGCATTAGATGATTTATTCACACAAAACGAATGTGATCTGACAACGCAATCCGAATTGGATTTGATGTTTCAACATAATGAAGACATACAGTCTGAAGTCGATATGAACGAATGCACATAGTGTCTCAGGTAGCATGACCACAACTGGAACAGATGGTTGCTCTGGTAGCATGGCAACAACTGGCAGTGATCGCTACAGAAGCGAAACTCCAAAGCATCGTCGAAGCAAGAGACAAGCAACATCTGCCGATCCAACTGAACTTTTGTACGATTTTCTATCGAAACGCAAACCGAATCCAGTGGATTTTCTGCCACCCAGTCCAGCATCAAAAGACAATTTGCATAATTTTTTTGAATCTCTTGCTAGTACGAAGCGCACATTTCCGACCCTTTCAGTTGCAAAATTGAAACTGAAAATGTCGCAGCTTGTTGGCGAAGAAGAAATTGCTCTAGCTCAAAAAGCCACCGATTCAAATACTTTAATTGCCAATAAGAATGCAACTGATACTCAATTTATGATACTCAAATATGTTAAATGGTTAAATAAAGGGCAATTCCATTGTGACGGGTGTGACCATGTTTCTCAAATTGTTTTCAAAAATTAATAATTTTTTATTTAAAAAAAAAAGGATGCGATTCCCAAGGATGTTAATCTTACAAACGTTTAACAACAAAAAGTAACTGAATGAACACGATTTCGACCATATTTCATTCAACAAAATTATAAAATTTTTTCTCCGTGTAGGGCCGTTTTACGTGGAATTGCCCTAAAGCAAATTCGCTACCTCAAAGTTATGCAAAGTTTTTGTTTTGGTGTCATAGGTTTTCTATTCCAAGTTGTAGGTATCCCTTCCAGATCACATTAAATAATTTCCAGCACAGACGCAAAAAGATGAGGACTCAGACGAAAATATGCCTTAAATTTCGTATCGTCATCCATCAGATATCGATCAATGAGAAGGGTGTGTGAGCCTTCTCTGAACCGCTGTGTATACATTTCGTGAACTTTTTTCCTTTTTTCTTTGCTTTTAGTAATAAAACCACTATAACTTCTTCTTCGAATTCCTGTTGTGCTAAATTATAGGCTGCAATTCGATGATTTGCTTCAAATATCTCTACAGCGCTATAATTTTTCATTCTTTGATTTTATATCAATAAATTTCGAGGCTCTATATTTCACTTCAATATGATATGACAGCTAAAAATCGGTTGTTTCGGTTTCTGATTTATGTCGCTACGCTTCTAACGAAACGAAAACTAACTCAGGAACGAAACAGTGACGAACAACAACGATTTTCAGTTTTCGTTTTAGTTTTCGTGGCCGAAAACGGTGTATGCGACTTTCCGGCTTAAAGCCGGACATATTTCGTTGCTAGAGCTCCGAAAAGAACCTACTTGAAGTTGTTTTCGTTCCGTCGTCAAACGGCGATTTTTTCGTTGCTAATCGGCGCTGTTTCGATTCTGAATTTCGCCGCTACTTTCTGTACCAGAAATTTTTTCGGAGCTAATATAGCACAGTGGTTTACCCCATATGACATAAATAAAAAATTTTGGTATTTTATTTAAAATTTTTGACAAGCCTACTGAGTTAAAAAATAACCAAATTTAAAAAAAGTATAAATAGAGCGTCATTAAAAAATTCCTTCTTTGCTATTTTGTCACTAGGAGTTCACACATCGAACTAGGCGACGACTTTTGATTGCAGATTCACCGCGCGTAACTTATTTTCTAGTTCCGATACTGGGAAACTTGCAGCTTATTAGTTATTTTTTTGCAATGGATCTTCAAGTAGAAGGTGTGTACATGATAAAATGTTAAAATACTTTTGTGAATGGGTGCTATATAAAGCCCTAAAAGGACTGCTACTACCGTACTCTATTTGTACCAAAAATGCCCTAAACTATTTAGTACCAGAGCCTTTTACATAGTTTTGATCAATTTTGCACCGGAAAAAATTTAGTCCACATGTTTTGTGAACTGTTTGTTCTGAGAGTATAAAAACCTCGTCCATATTCGTCCATTTTTATGAATTATCATTTTTTTTTTGGTTTCAGGTACAGATTACAAATGCGTGTTCTTACGCATTCATTTGTTTAATGTTTGGTTGGCACATAGTAACAAACAAGTACCTATTGGTAAGAGAACAGCAGCGGTTTGTAAAAAATTGATTTGCTCTCTTTCGACAACTGAGTTTAAAGAAAATTTAGATTTCGTGGAACTCAAAAAACGTGTTACAAATTTGTGTAAATGGATATCTGATCACTGGAAAAAACACAACTACTGCAAGGACATCTTCCTTAAGCGATGTAACGATTGGTTACAAACTCAAGAAGTTATCGGTTTGCGAAACGAAACTGACCGATCAATTGCTACTACGGAAGAGCAAAAAGTGAGAGGCAGGCCAAGAAAAAGTTATGGGGAGTGTTCCAAGCGGACCCAGCAGAGAAGACGTAATCAGATATCTAAAATGGACGTGTCTATAGCTTCAGCACTGAATGATAGTTCAATCGCGTCTAAACCAGGAATGGATTCAATAACATCACCTATCATCGAAGAAGTACTTTCGTTGGTAGTCGAGGCCAATCTCACAAAACATCAGTACATATTGGTGAAAGAATTCATTAACAAAAAAACCCAGAAAAATGTACTTCCTTGTTACAATACAGTAGTAAATGGAAAAAAAGTTTGCTATCCCAGTGAAGTTTGTGTAACCGAATCGTCAGCTGAAGTTGAGTTACAGTCCCTCTTGGATCACACGGCTTCAAGACTCATTGTCTCGCAGGAGAAAGAGCCGAAAAATAAGCTTGATCATGAAGACCTAGAAGACCCGAAGAAAAAACTTCTTTTGATAGGTAAGTGGGGTTTTGATGGGACTACAGGCCAAAGTGAGTACAAGCAGTCATTTTCAAATCCTGATGGACCTTTGACGGATAGTCATCTTTTTGTGACGTCTAATGTCCCACTACGTCTATTGTTAAAACTACATGGCAAAGAAGACCTTTTGATTTGGAAAAACCCTCGACCTTCCTCGACGCGATACTGTCGACCAATACGTTTCCAGTTTTTAAAATAAACTACTGCTGTGTCTGTTGAAGAAGAGAGATACTTAACGCAGAAAATAAACGGGTTACAGCCAACCGAAGTTATTATCGGGTCCCAGCAATGGAAAATAAACCATAATCTCCAATTAACTATGGTCGATGGCAAAGTATGTAACGCGTTAACTGGAACAACTTCTGCCCAAAAATGCTTTATTTGTTTGGCAAAGCCAACTGAAATGAATCACATAGACGCATGCTTACAAAGAACTATTAGAGAACAGAATTACGATTTTGGGCTGTTACCACTTCATGCATGGATAAGGTTTTTCGAATACTTTATCCATCTTTCATATAAACTAGATGTAAAAAATTGGAAAACTAGTACTGTATCTGAGAAGGCAATCATAGCTAAAAAGAAAAAAGAGTTAAAAACCAGTTTAGAGCAAAGTTGGGTTTGCTAGTCGACAAACCTAAATCAGGAGGTAGTGGAACATCAAATGATGGGAACACAGCCAGGAAATTTTTCCACAAACCAGATATTTCGTCACAAATAACGGGTATCGACAGAAACCTTATTGAAAGGTGTGCTACCATCTTACAAGCGATTAGTTCTGGCTATAACATAAATACAGACAAGTTTGCTATGTTTGCCTTAGAAACTGCAAGGCTGCTGGTCGAAGCTTATCCGTGGTACTATATGCCTGCTGCGGTTCACCTCAACCTTGATACATGGTGCAGAAATTATTAAACATGCACTCGTATCAATTGGTGAACTGTCGGAAGAAGCAGCAGAGTCCAGGAATAAGGACATCAAAGCATACCGTCTTCGTCACACGAGGAAATTTTCTAGGGTAGTGTCAAACACAGACTTGATAAACAGGCTTCTGCTAAGTTCAGACCCTTATATAACGGGAATGAGAAGGTTGCCGAGGCAGAAAAAAATCCAATTTATCCAAAGCTGTTTTGGAACTGTTAAGTTGCTAAGTAGTTGGTATTTGTACTCATGTTCTGTGGTATATTGATAAATTATGTACCTAACTATTATGTTATGTATATAATATAACATATTGCTTCTGCTTTTCGAATAAAACTTTAATTAAATAAATAGTATGTTACTAGTTAACAACGATTTTCATGTCAAAAAAAGCAAAAAATCACTTTTTTTATTTTTGTCGCTCTGTTGTATGGGCCGTAAACCACTGTGAAACGGTGTATGCGACTTCCCGGCTTAAGTAGTTTATTGTAACGAAAAAATGAACGAAAAGTTAAGAAGATAACTTCTTAATTTTGATATGAATTCTTGTAAAAAACCAGATGGGCGGGTTCGATCCCTGCTCCAGCGAGCGCCAATTTTTTTTTTTTTTTTGGAAAAGAAGATAATTTAACATTTACTTTATTCCAAAAAATAAGAAATAAAAAGGTTTACCAAACTTTTTATGCTTTAAAAATTTATAAAAGATTCTATAGAAATATTTTTGAAAGAGCTTACGCATGAAATTTTGGATGGCGCGATGAAAGCAGCTTACTTATTGGTTGGCAGCTTACTATCTGCTCCCCGTGTTTTTTCCTTGAAATTTACCGTCCGTTTCGTTCTCCATTTTTCCACAAATTCTTTTGCATGTGACAGGGTTCGCACTCGTACCTTCCAGATTAGAAATCTGACACCCTTCAACTTCGCCATCGCGAGATATAATTTGAGCTTGCTAGTTTTATTATATCAATGTACGTGCAAAACAAATACTTTACCTTTTTAAACTATGGAATGAACACGGAATTCATATACTTTTAGAAATCAATAAGTCTTGCTTTTAATATTAAAAAGGCTTCTTAAAGCTTCCAATAAGGATATCTTATCAAAACGTAATTTTTATAAGAATGTCACTTAGTTTGATTAATATGGTCACCTTATTATTTTACTATATCAAGAAGTTATCCATATTCTTCAACAGAAATAACAAGATATTCACATGAAATATATGAGAATATATATTAAAATGTTTCAATAAGATTTTCTTTATGCATTCAAAGAGTTTTCTCTATGGAAAAAGCATATTATTCATAAAGTTTAAGCAGATATCTCTATAAAATCACTTAAGAAGGGGATCTTATCGATTTTATGGGGTCATATCACAGTGTAATTACTAATTAGTTTGTGAAATTTTATGATAATAGTTATTGATAAAGGTGAATAAACACAATTAATACATTGTAGGACTTCTCGATTTATGCAGAAAGGCCTCTTCACTGAAAGTTGCAAGGCAAAAGCGGCCGTGGTTGAAACCGTGGAGGAAAAACAGGAATGACCAAGGATCTTTCGCATTTCTTTCAAAGGAATTGTAATCAAAAGATGTATGGTCGTAAAACAATTACCTAAGAATGGGTAAAACCTGCGTGGATCGAATTTTGTGTTTGTTCGAAAAATATATTGAGCTTGCGGACACCATCGTGCGAGATGCAATTCCTCCAGCAGAACAGTTAGCCGTAACGCTTAGATTTCTTGCCACTGGTTAGTTGCGTTAAATGAAGTATGCCAATAAACGTTATTCTTTATTTCATCTTTACTAAAATAAACACATCTTAAACATAAAATAATTTTCACAGGAGAGACTTTCCAAAGTCTAAATTATCAGACGCGGTTGTCCACATCCAGCATTTCTAGGACTGTCCCACGGGTTTGTGAGACGACTGGAAGGAAATTTCTTAAAGGTATATATGACCGACGTTATGAATATCCGTGTAATGTTGTTTCCTTTTTAGTTTCCGAACAGTACCCGAATTGTCTCGGAGCAATAGACGGTAAACACCCACCCAACATTTGGAAGACTGTTTTATGAGAAGATTCATTTACGAGTCTTTTTCGAGCCCCCTTCATGATTAGAAAGTGATTGATCACATGCATGATTAAAAGAAGACTCGAAAACGACTCTCCAATATGTTTCAAAAGCGAGTCGTATTTCAATAACCCAGATGAGTCGTTTTTGAGCCCTCTTGATGATTGAAAAGTGATTGATCACATGCACGATTAAAAGAAGACTCGAAAACGACTCTCCAATATGTTTCAAAAGCGAGTCGTATTTCAATAACCCAGATGAGTCGTTTTCGAGCTCTCTTGATGATTGAAAAGTGATCGATCACATGCACGATTAAAAGAAGACTCGAAAACGACTCTCCAATATGTTTCAAAAGCGAGTCGTATTTCAATAACCCAGATGAGTCCTTTTCGAGCCCTCTTGATGATTAAAAAGTGATCGATCACATGCACGATTAAAAGAAGACTCGAAAACGACTCTCCAATATGTTTCAAAAGGGAGTCGCATTTCAATAACCCAAATGAGTCGTTTTCGAGCCCCCTTGATGATTGAAAAGTGATCGATCTTATGCACGATTAAAAGAAGATTGATTATGTAAGATTTGCCATGACATACTATATTTCCCATTTTTTTTAATTCAAATGTCTTTGAAAAATTTCGAAATGTGAAAAATTAATTTCGCTTAAAATTTTCATTCGCGTGTGTTGAAAATTTTGTGGCTGAAGTTCCAGAAAAAGTAAATTGGAAAATAGTAAATTGAAAATAATAAAAGCAGAAAATGTCAGCCAAGCAGATAAGGATATTAGCTAAAAAAGAAACCATGAAGTTATTGTTTCCAAAGAGAATTAAGATAATGAATGCAGAGGAATATGTGGACGAGCAGAGCAGAACAAATACTGAAGAGTATGTTATTGTTATAGTGAAAATTCTTGCGTAAGAAGTGATAGCAGTTTTTCTGATGTAGAAAGCGGCAAAAATGAATTTGACTTGAGCGAAGAACTGGCCAAATGGGCTACTCAATTTGGAGTAAGCCTTGTTGCATTTAATGCAATTTTGTTATTGCTGCGAAAATGCAATATTACTGTCCCAAAAGATGGCAGAACCGTTTTGAAGACACCTTGCTCTGTAATGAAGCGAAAAGTTGGAGAAGGTACATACGTGCACTACGGACTGAAATGCGGTTTAATTGATTTCTTAGTTACTAATAATTGGGAATTACCAAACTTGGACTTATACTTTGGTATCGATGGCCTTCCATTATTTAGAAGCAGTTCCAAACAAGTTTGGCCAATACTGTGCAGTGTTGTAGATACGTTTCATGTTTTCCTTGTTGGCGTTTATGAGGGAACTTCAAAGCCAAATTGCGCAATGGATTTTTTACAAGAATTTATTGCAGAACTCAATATTCTTATTAAAGAGGGCCTGGTTTTTGAAGACAATCTTCTTAGTATTACTGTGCGCTGTTTTGTGATGGATGCACCAGCAAAATCCTTCATTTTGGGAATTAAGGGACACAGTGGATATTTTTGTTGTGGACGGTGTACACAAAAAGGGCAAATGTATAAGAATCGTCTTATTTTCCCACCCGAATCCGATTTAACGCCTAGAACCAATGAGTCCTTCAGAAATCGCTCTCAGCCGGAACATCATGTAAAACCAATTTCCCCATTAGAAATGATAAATATTGATATTGTTTCGCAGTGTTCCTTAGATTACATGCACGTTGTTTGTCCAGGCGTAATGCGAACATTGTTGAATGCATGGGTTAAGAAAAGAGGTGAAGCCTTTTCTTTATTTTTATGAAAAATTGAATCAATTTCAAGAGAGCTGAACTTTAATAAAAATAACCTGCCCAAAGAGTTTAGAAGAAAACCGCGAGGCTTGAGAGATCTTGACAGATGGAAGGCAACAGAACTAAGGCAATTTTTGCTTTATACAGGACCATTTATTTTGAAAAATGCAATAAGCGCTGAGAGATATGAACACTTTCTGAAATTATCTTTGGCTTTGAGGATTCTTTTGGATGAAAATGACTGCAAGGTGAACAACTGTTGTGCTGCAAAATTATTGAAGTCCTTTGTTTTCGAGACGCCAAATTTATATGATTTATGCTTCCTTACATATAATTTTCATGCCTTGACGTGCAACAATGAAGATGCTTTGCTATATGGAACTTTAGATAACATAAGCGCTTTCAAGTTTGAAAATCATCTCCAAAAAATTAAACGCATGGTTAGAAAAGGGGAAAGTGCTGCCGTACAAATTTATAAAAGGAATTTTCAAAAAAGCTATTATTTGGAAAAGGAAGGTCAACATAAATCAGTCACTTGCTTTGGAAATATTTATAATGGCAAAGCTCCAAGCTTTCACGTAAAAGGTGCTTTTTTCTCTTTGCGAGACCCTGATAACCTTTGTTTGGTTCAAGAAAAAATTGTGGAAATAAATATAAGTCGCAATGATCCGAAATTTATAGGAATGGAATTAAAAAACTTGATCCCATTTTTCTTAAAACCAATTCAATCAAATTACTTTAATATAATATATACTGCGCGGCTGACATTGTTCTCGATAAAAAAATAGAATTTTCAATAGCTCAAATAAATAGAAAAATTGTTTGTTTACGCAACTCCATAGACAAAATTTATTTTTTCACGCCACTTATTCAGGATGTCGCAGAGTAATTTTCTTTCCACCGGCGATTTCCAATACGCACCGAGCACTAATTTAGCACACTGTAAGTAGTAGGTTATTTAATCCATTTTTTAAAATTAAAATTACATATCTTTTTTTTAGTGCAAAGTGTTTTCGTTCCCCAGCCGGAAAGCGTGTACAGTCTTCTGGTGGAGTTACGGAAAGAAATCGCCTCATTGAAGACTGAAGTTTCCGATTTAAAAAAAAAGATAAGGGAACTAAAAGAAGGAAACACAAGGGGTTTAACGAAGTTGACAGAAGAAGTTATTTGTGTAAAACTCGAAAATAGGAAGAAGCAAAACGATCCGTTGTCATTAGACGACGACCTTTCAGAGACTCAAATATTTCCATTCACAAAAGTTGAAGACTTGCAAAAATTCGACGAGGAAATACAGCAAAATCAAAATCGACTTAATCAATTTGTACGTATTTTGGTTTCTAAAGTTTTTATATAAATTTTCAAAATTTTCAGAAACAATTTCTTGCAAAAACTGGTGGAGAGGGACACACGCTCTTTATACGAGCAGCCATTCGTAGAGTTTTTTCAGATGAGTTAGCTTGTGCTTACAGCTGGAAAGGTACCACCACCAAGCCAAGCGCCGAAAGATGTTTCGTTATGCAGTTATTAAAAGTATATACCTATTCTTCCATTTTGGCAAAAAAAACTAAATGTTTTTTCTCTAATTGCAAGATATTTGCCACGCCAAATTTAAATGTACGGACAAGGAAATGAACGTTGTGCTACAAAAACATTTTGTCCACGCCAAAAATAGACTGTTAAAGCGAAAACGAATTAATGAATGAATAACGTACTTATAGATAATATTTAAAAATCTGCTTCGTATCATATACTTTTACATACGAGGTTAAACAAACACAAAAATAATTACAAAATATTGAATGAAATATATAAATGATTTAAATAAATAGCAAAATAAATATCGATTTATAAATTAATTTATATTTTTATTTTTTCTATCTCAATTATGAGTCGTAGAAGACTCGAAAATGATAGCAAATATGAGTCGTAGAAGACTCCAAAATGATAGCAAATATGAGTCGTAGAAGACTCCAAAATGATAGCAAATATGAGTCGTAGAAGACTCCAAAATGATATCAAATATGAGTCGTAGAAGACTCCAAAATGATGGCAAATATGAGTCGTAGAAGACTCCAAAATGATAGCAAATATGAGTCCTACATCGAAAAAAATCCGTAGGTAATATTGAAGAAATGGGCTGCGATATTGAAGAAACGGCAGTAAAAATAGAGCTAACTAAAAAAAGCAATCAATATGAATAAAGACGATATTCAATATGAAGAAATTCAAATCAGGAAAAAAATTTCGTTATATTGAAGAAATATCTTCATATCTACGAAATTATTTTAGTCAAATTTCTTCAAGTATATTATCCTGCTTCGTTATGTTGAAGAAATTTCTTCATATCTACGAAAATAATTATTGATATTGAATAAATTTCTTCAATATTACGAACGATTTTCTTCAATATGAAGAAATTTATTAAAATACGCAACACTGCTTCGTTATATTGAAGAAATTTCTTCATATTTATATATTTCAAAATTTCATCATATGTGTGAGTCCCGTCTGTCTCACATCTGCTATTTTTTATAGACAAGAAAATTGTCCAAATATCAAACACACAAAACAGTATATTAACTTTCTCATTGCAAGCAATAATGATTGACTAAATAAAGACTCGCGATAAGAATTAAAAAACAATTTTATGTATATATGATTGTGTGGTTAAAAGGACGAAAATTCTAAAATATTATGAAAGGACTTAAAGAAATTTTACAAAATAATGCAGCATTTTCCCTAAAAATATACTTTAAACCAAAATTTCAAGTCAAAGTAAATTACATCGAAATTAATTTAAATATTATTTTTATTTATTATTGCGTTTCTTATAATGCCTCCAAAGATCAATATTATATATAGATATATATTTTCTGTACTATATTTTACAATTATATTCCAAAATTAAGCATTAAAAAGTTAGATATTGTGCTGAGTTTTTGTTTTCAGCGTATCAACTTCCAGTGTCACCGGATGCAGTACGAAATATGAACCTCACTCATATGCAGAAGCGTCTCCCCGTCAATGTGGCACTTTAAAAAATTTTAGTTTATTAAAAACGGAACACTTCGCAAAATATATATGCCTTAATACACACCTATCAGATTTTCTGCGATTTTAAACGCGAGCAATATTTTCTTTCAATTTTCAAATTAAACACAATTTCTCTGCTTCCATAAAAAAACGCGTTTTAACTTCATCGACGAACTTTGCTTATGACGCTGAATCTTCCGCCTTAAGACTCATCAACCCCAATAACTTCTTAAAAATATTCACTTTTTCGTAATATTGAAGAAATTCTTCATATCTCAAGAATTACATTAGTCATATTAAAGAAATTTCTTTATTTATACGAAATAAATTCGTTATATTTAATATATAAATTAATTTTAAGACAATTTCTTCGTCATATTGAAAAAAATTCTTCATATTTACGAAATTAATTTCTTTATATTCACGAATACGTTTTGTTATATTAACGAAATTTTTTCATATCAAAAAACAAATTACGTCATATTGAAGAAATTTCTTCATTTATACGAAAATTCTAAATTTTAAAATGTCCTACGAAAGCTTTTGTCATATGTAAGAAAAATTCTTCAGTATGAAGAAATGTTTTCATACCTATGAAGAAATTTTGTTATATTAATTAAACTATTTAACTCATATTGAAGAATTTTTTTTCGTTCCATTCACAAAATTTCTGCAATATAACAAATATTTTCGTCAGCATGAAGAAATTTCGTTATATTGACTAAAATTTGTATTCAAATATATACGAAAATTTTTATTCAATATTACTGCCGATATTTCTTTCAGTGTAGAAGACTCGAAAATAGTAACAAATATGACTCGCAAATGATAACAAATATGATTCAAAAACGACTCGCAAATGATATCAAATTGAAAGAATATTTTGACCAATTTAATTTTTTGAAAACCGTGTTCCAATGAACTTGAGCTTCTTGGTCAATAGGTTTTTATGCAAATAAAACAAAGTTTTATTCCATATACTACCCAACGTTTCGTCACTTTTTTGGTGACATCCTCAGGGGCACAGGTGTTGAGTTTTTTATTGATTCTAAAAAAGTTATTGTAAAATTATTCTTTAAAATTTTTTAACTAAATTAAGGCTCTTTTGAAATTAATGGACTTACATAAAAATCAAACGTCAAGAAACACAAACTTTGTCAATAAAATAAAATAAAAATAAAAAATTGCAAATATAATTTTAAAAAACACAAAAACGACACGCGCTTAAAAAATATATCACAGTTTATCAAAAATCACAGAATAAACTGATTTGGTGCTGTCTTGGTCATCCTTCGTATTTACCGCTTTCTCCCCTCTCTGCTGGATCCGCAAATTCTCCAAAGTCAGTCTTATGTTAAATCTGCTTTCTCTGTCAAGTATTTTAACATTGTCAAAGTCAGGTGTGTGTCGCTTTTCTAGTATATGTTGTGCAAGAGCAGTTGTTTGTTTTTTCTTTTCCATGTCCGATTTATGTTCATTTATTCTTGTCTTAAGTGTTCTTTTTGTAGTGCCCACGTAATGCAAACCGCAAATATGACTCCCAAAGAAGAGTCGCGGCTAGGGTTCCAATTTCTCCCGACAAAAGTATCATTTTTGATCAGAAAACGAGCGCATATTTGATCTTTTTAATCAGAAAGGCGACTCGAAAAAGACTCGCTTTTGATCAAAAAATTCAAAAAATTCTAGCTGGGCATATACCGTTCCGTCCACCACGAAAAGATGGTGTTTTTTTCCATAAATGTAAGGGCACAAATATCACAATATTACATAGCTGTGAAGTAATGATTACTAATCGTAGTCATTAGTAACTTGATTACTTTTATTCAAAAGTTGAAGTAATTGATTTAGTACGATTCTTTTCTGTTTGGCCCAATAATCCAAGAATTACGAATACAAATAATCAAATTGGAATTAGGATTACTTGCGATTACGAAAAATAATCAAAAAATTAATCCGACTACTTTTGAAGATTTTTTTTGATTATTTTTAGGGTTTTTGTCAGTTCAATTAGGAACTTTCAGAAATTTGATTCAAAAACAAATACAAACATATATAATACAAATATTTTACTATGAAAAAGAACGAAAACACACAATGCATGATAAAACAAAGGAACGTAGAACTGGTTAAAACAGAGTTCACCAATATCAAAGAGAAATACTTCAATAAATTGCGCAGACATGTAAATCCACTTCCCCGTGGATTATCGAACACATCGTACTCTTCGAGATTGAAAAGAAATGACCGGCCAGCAATTATAAATCGTTCTACAACAGCAGGTGCAATCCATGCGCATCCATCAACTCAGCTTTCCTAGCTGATCGTCAACTCGGTGGGTGCACTCCATGCACCCTTGCAATCCACGCACATCCATTAACTCAGCTTTCCTAGCTGATCGTCTACTCGGTGGGTGCACTCCATGCACCCTTGCAATCCACGCACAGCCTAGCTGCTCAAAATCTTCATTTCCGCACCGTCAATATTACACGTGTTTCTTCACACATCAGCAAAGCATAGTTTTCGGTATCCGAGGCCCGCAATGAACTTATTACTAAGTCATAAACTTTTCAATTAAGAAAATGCTTTGTGATTTGTAATATTGTAAAATTAGGTGTAAGATTTAAAAACTTATTGCTAGACTCCTATCTTAGAGGAGTGACCCAATAAATAATAAAACGTTTAAAAAAAAAAATATATATATATTTTTGTATTTGTTTTTGAATCAAATTTCTGAAAGTTCCTAGTTGAACTGACAAAAACCCTAAAAATAATCAAAAATAATCAAAAATAATCTTCAAAAGTAGTCGGATTAATTTTTTGATTATTTTTGATTATTTTTCGTAATCGCAAGTAATCCTGATTCCAATTGATTATTTGTATTCGTAATCAATTACTTACCAGAAAAATCTCATATAAGGATTATATAATCATTATAATTCCTCTTAAAATGTAATTTAATTGATTACTAATCGTAATCGCAATTTCACAGCTATGCAATATTATTAGCTCTTGCGGATGCTAATTGTAAGTTTATGTTTGTGGACATTGGCTGCAACGGTCGAGCAAATGATGCTGCCTTGTTTCATTAAAGTGCGTTGGCAAACATTTTAAGCAAAGAGAGAATCTGCCATAAGACAGCGTTGTGGGAAATGGACTTATGTTGCCGTATGTTGTGCTAACAGATGACGAAGTTCCTATGCAAAAGCATTTGTTGAAGCCCTATCCCTACACCGAGAGAAAAACGTTGTAATATTAGCTGAAAAAGCAGTTTAAAATAACGGCGTTCACTGTTCGTTGTTAACTTATGCTCATTAGCGGTCAACTCAACAGTACAAACACAGTCAATAAGGATATAATTACCTGATGGTTGCAGTAACGGTTACCACTAATCAAATTATATATACATACTATAGATGTCTCACGCCAAACAAAAAGTTGTTTGCTAGCGATACTGAGATCTAGCCACCAGCGAAAGAAATCTAGCAATCGGAAAAATTCGGGTTTTTAGCTTTTGCATTCGCGAAGCAACTGACATATAGAACTATAGGCCTAACTTTTCTTCTTCCTAATCCCTGCAACTGGGACTGAGGGTGGCCATTTGCATTTGCAGAATTCTCACAAGTGAAAGCTTGAAAAATATACTCAATTTCCTATTAAAAAAGTATAAAATATGAAAATTGACACTGATGAACGTAAAACGTATTGCACCTACTTTTTCACAAACACGATACGAAGACAATGTTGTCAGCTACGTATTGAAATCATTAGTTCCATTAGGCATTGTTGAATCGGTAGCATTTCGAAATACTCCACTTCCATCATCAGCAGCAGTTGAGAGGTTATTTAGCCTCAATAGACTGCTTGATGATACCCAGCGGCGCAAATGTACGTTACGGAATCCAATACTTCTCCAATACTTAGCAGTCAGTATGCCAGAAAGAATCGATTACAAGCTTTGTTAATTTTAAATAAGCATGGTCGGTTTGTAATCAGCTCCCTTTATGACCTTATTTACTTGTAACCAAAAAGTATTTCACTGCCCAATACTTATCGAGCGTTTGCAACATTATAGTGCTTTAGTACCTCAATAGAAAAACTTTGCATCTAAACCTGGCGTGGCTCAGTGGGCAGAGTGCGTGGCTAAGAATCCGAAGTGCTAGGGTTCGAGTCCCACTCTGGCAGGCGCCGAATTTTTTTATTTTTAATTTTTTTTTATTAAAAAATAAGGCTTCCAAATCCAACTCCTAGGATTTTTGCCACGAAAGCCCTTTTATTTCTATTATTAGTCTCTTATTTTTATCCATTGGAGCACATTTTTGTGAACTTCCACTTTTTTCCACTTTTTCTTGCCTGCCCGGAGGTTCGAACTCGGGCCTTCCGACTGCTAGCTCAGGCACTTTCCACTGCACCATCGCCACCTCTGATTAAAGGCAGGAAATACAATATTTTATAAAATAATGTAGACAATATTAGCAAGGATAGTCTATTACAAGTAACAGGTTGGCTGATAAGTCCCCGGTCTGACATATAGATGGCGTCGCAAGTATTAAATGCATATTATTTTTATATAGTGGCAACCTTCAAATGATTCGTGTCAAAATTTGACGTCTGTAAGTCCATTAGTTTGTGAGATAGAGCGTCTTTTGTGAAGCAACTTTTGTTATTGTGAAAAAAATTGAAAAAAAGGAATTTCGTGTTTTGATAAAATACTGTTTTCTGAAGGGAAAAAATACAGTGGAAGCAATAACTTGGCTTGATAATGAGTTTCCGGACTCTGCCCCAGGAAAATCAACAATAATTGATTGGTATGCAAGATTCAAGCGTGGTGAAATGAGCACGGAGGACGGTGAACGCAGTGGACGCCCGAAAGAGGTGGTTACCGACGAAAACATCAAAAAAATTCACAAAATGATTTTGAATGACCGTAAAATGAAGTTGATCGAGATAGCAGAGTCCTTAAAGATATCAAAGGAACGTGTTGGTCATATAATTCATCAATATTTGGATATGAAAAAGCTCTGTGCAAAATGGGTGCCGCGCGAGCTCACATTTGACCAAAAACAACAACGTGTTGATGATTCTGAGCGGTGTTTGCAGCTGTTAACTCGCAATACACCCGAGTTTTTGCGTCGATATGTGGCAATGGATGAAACATGGCTCTATCACTACACTCCTGAGTCCAATCGACAGTCGGCTGAGTGGACAGCGATCGGTGAACCGTCTCCGAAGCGTAGAAAGACTCAAAAGTCCGCTGGCAAAGTAATGGTCTCTGTTTTTTGGGATGGGCATGGAATAATTTTTATCGATTATCTTGAGAAGGGAAAAACCATCAACAGTGACTATTATATGTCGTTATTGGAGCGTTTGAAGGTCGAAATCGCGTCAAAACGGCCCCATATGAAGAAGAAAAAAGTGTTGTTCCACCAAGACAACGCATCGTGCCACAAGTCATTGAGAACGATGGCAAAAATTCATGAATTAGGCTTCGAATTGCTTCCCCACCCACCGTATTCTCCAGATCTGGCCACCAGCGACTTTTTCTTGTTCTCAGACCTCAAAAGGATGCTCGCAGGGAAAAAATTTGGCTGCAATGAAGAGGTGATCGCCGAAACTGAGGCCTATTTTGAGTCAAAACCGAAGGAGTACTACCAAAATGGTATCAAAAAATTGGAAGGTCGTTATAATCGTTGTATCGCTCTTGAAGGGAACTATGTTGAATAATAAAAACGAATTTTGACAGAAAAAATGTGGTTTTCTTTGTTAGACCGGGGACTTATCAGCCAACCTGTTATGCTTTCGGTAATGAATTTTGTCGGCGCAACCCATTTAGCAGTGCGCCGCTGGGTAGCTTCGAAATGAGATGTTAAGCGAAATCACTGACCATATAATACATAGAGAGATCAAACGGCCAAAAAAGATGCTTATCGAAACATATGCTGTCTAGGTTCCAAACATGTAGGAGTGTAGGTCTAACTCTTCTTCTTCCTAATCGCTGTAATATGTTAGAGCTATGCTGCTTCAACATATGCATATTACACGAGGAAAAGAGAAGCATGCAATGGGAGCGAAGTCTTTAGCTCTGCTGTGGTGAAACGCATGGCCACTTTTATTTTTAATTGTGAGAAATTGTCGAGTACATTACATATAAAATATCTACCAAACTCATAAATTGCCATGAAAAGCTTGAAAAACATAAAACAAATCAAGGAAACTCAATATTAAGCAGAAATAGAAATTGTTCTTTTAGTCCTCCCCTGCCCACATAACTAGCGTAACGTAGCCGTAGTAAAAATAAATGTCAATTTATTACAAAATGAAAACATTCGTGCACACTAAGCAAAAACATATCGTAATACATTTATTAAAGCTTCAATTATAACTTATAAAGCTATATAAAAAACCCGAGCCGAGGCCGTGTTTCTTTGATAATTGTCTTGCAAGTGGCATCATAGTGCCACTTTGTGTCCACCCGTTTTGTTGTTGGTAGTTTTCTGGTGAATTTCTCGAATTTTTTGAATTTCCTATTCCTGCCTAAGGTTTTTGTTGGTAGCTTTTTGGTGAATTTCCCCAATTTGTTGAATTTTCTATACCTGCCTACTGGAGTATTTCCCCATCGCGACAGAGCCTTTTCGACGTCGACAGTTAGACCTACAGCAAATACTATATAACTATCAAGATGTCGCACTTCATACAAAAAAATGTCCCTTCGAAAAGGGGATAGCATAGTGAATCTGCCCCAGAAGCCGATTTCAACTTTACCTGTCCTACTGTTAAGGTAAATGCAAACTATTTTGTTGTTGGGGGTGTGTGACAAACTAAATTAAAATTGTCAAAAATAGAGTTTTATGCTAAGATTAAGTGTGCTAAGTTTGAATACGCTCAGTCGGGTGGAACATCCTTAAAAATGGCGAAATAAAAAAATGTTGCATACTTCTCGGGTGTACCTGTGATTGACTTGCATCAATATGATTTTTCTGTGCAGTCATACTATGTTGATTTGTGTAACACAAAACAAAGTAGAATAAAAATTTGCCTAATCAACAGAAAAATTCAACCACAGTCCCAATATTACCTAATTCCACGGAAAATCTAACCCAAACAAAAATTGCAAAACAACTCATCAATGAAATATTAATATGTATACAAAGCAATAAACCGCGAAAGAGAACCAAACCCATCTACGTGCCTAACTGGAACTGGGGAATTCGCTCCTGCATTTTTAAAAAATACCAGGATTATTTAATCTTCCTCACTGTCTGAATTTATTACAACTGTGACAAACTTCAGTTTCGTCAAAATTGTATGTTAAAATTTCAACGGGCTTAAAAATACGTGATAGATATGAATATCTAACATGTCATAAGTAATAAGTAATTGATGCTATATGTGAACAACATCCTACAGTTAGTTTTCCATTTGCACATTCACAGGCATAGACACACAAACACACTCAAATACACAAAATTTCCAACCAGTTTAGAGCAGAGAGTTCGCTCTCATGGGAAAGCTAATCGTCTCAATCGTCTCTTCACAAGCAAGACAAGAAAATATCCAAACGTCTAAATACAAATTTACGTATGGCTATGGGCACACACAAATTCACATATGTCACGCAATCGACAGACAAGCGCATATAGACAAGCGGGCCCTACCGAAAAACTATCAAAATGAAAAACACTTCTCAATGTGTTGAGGCGAGAAGTCCGATTGTTTTGTTCTTGCCTTGGTACCTTCTACGAATTCCTAGCATTGTTTTCATATAGAACGTTGTCTTTCTTGTGAACAAATAAATTTGAAAAACAAAGACAAATTTCTGAATCCTGTATTTGTAAAGAAAATAACAGAGCAACAAAATATAATATTTACACTCCCCCTGCATAATCTATCGAAATTTTTCAATTTTGCGTCTCGCTGTTCGCTTGTATGAGCATAAGGCAGGAATTAGTGTGAAGCTGTCGTGTGTTTGCCGTATTTCCACAACAAAAAATTACAACAAACACATGACAGCCTACGCTTCAGCTGTAGCTTCATTATATTTGCAGTCTTGGACATCTAAGCAGTTATACACCCTTTGGTTACATTACTTCAACCTACATTTCTCATAAGCATTATGCGGGTTAACATATAAGAGGTAACGAAATTGTCCAAAAGTTTTGTGGCAATTTTTTACTTTGCTCGTTAAATATGTGTGTGTATGAAATTGACTTTGAAAACTTTAATATGCAATTTTAATTTAAAAAGTCAAGTATAATTATTAGTTTCTATTTTATACTTATAATTAAAATCGCCAAAAAAAATTACAAAATTAGACTGTTAAATTAATAATAATTTCGCCCCATTGGCTGAAATCTCAAACGAGAATTCAACCGAAAATCAGCCAAAAAAAGAGCTTAAACCGCCTCCAATCTATTTGCGTGAGAGGAGCTCAAACGCGCTTGTTGCCAAATTGGCTACATTATTAGGAAATAGCGATTTCCATGTAGTTCCCTTAACAAAGGGTAATATACATGAAACCAAAATCCAAACTACCACTGAGGACAGTTTCCGCAGGGTTGTTAAAGAGTTTGAAGGGGCAAATAACAATTTTTATACATACCAGCTTAAGAGTAGCAAAGGTATAACATTTGTGATCAAAGGCATCGAAGCCGAAGTTGACACAAATGATATAAAAAGTGCGCTAGGGGAAAAGGGCTTCCATGCAAGATCGGTCATAAATATATTTAATAAAGCGAAAATCCCTCAGCCCATGCTTAAAGTTGATCTTTTGCCTGACAACTTAAAACTTAAGAAAAACGAAACGCATCCAATATATAACTTGCAATTCCTTTTGCATCGTAAAATAACGGTCGAAGAGCCACACAAGAGAAATGGTCCTATCCAATGTGCCAACTGTCAGGAATTTGGTCACACAAAGTCATATTGCACCCTGCGCCCCGTTTGCGTAATATGCGGCGAGCTTCACCATAGTTCGGTCTGTAACAAAAAAGCTCAAAATGATCGCAGATTAATTAAATGTAGTAACTGCCAAGGAAACCATACTGCAAACTACAGAGGTTGCCTAGTTTATCAAGACCTGAAAAAGCGAATTAATATCAAGAAAGAATCAGCTCGCAATCCTTCAAAAAACATTACTGTCTCTGTACCGTTATCCAATCCAAACCTTAATAACAACCCTGCAACTTCAGGTATTTCGTATGCAAATGTTCTTAAATCTGCAATGAATAATAGTTCTCCCTCTAACGCGAATAATAATCTTGAGATTATGATATCGACTCTAACTCAAAGTTTATCACAATTTATGCAAGCAATGCAAAGCTCGCTCGATAGAATTGTGCAAATGCAAACACAATTAATGACCGCACTTTTAGCTAAGATATGAGTGTTCTAAAAATTTGTGCCTGGAATGCGAACGGGTTAACAAAACATAAACTAGAGATTCAGAATTTTTTAAATCAAGAGGAAGTTGACGTCATGCTTCTCTCTGAAACTCATTTAACAAATAAAAATTTCCTTTCAATCACCGGGTATAAATTTTATCAAACCAACCACCCAGATGGTAAGGCGCATGGAGGCACGGGTATACTCATTCGTAGAAGAATACAGCATTTCTCTATGGATTCTTATAGTTATGAATTTATTCAGGCAACGTCAATCTGCGTTGTATTGCAAGGGAAAAATATCGTACTTTCGGCAATCTACTGCCCGCCGCGCTTTTGTGTTAAGGAAACGCTGTTCTTAGACTTCTTTAAGACTTTGGGTGATAAGTTTCTAGCAGCAGGAGACTATAATGCGAAGCACACTTTCTGGGGCTCCAGAACGTGCAATCCCAAGGGTCAACAATTATACAAGGCAATTATCAATAAAAATAATTCTCTTGACTTTGTATCTCCCAGACAGCCAACTTATTGGCCAACAGATCTCCAAAAAATTCCAGACCTCTTAGATTTCGGTATAACTTAAGGTATTGCAAGAGAGCTAATTTCTGCAAAAACAACTACCGACCTCTCCTCGGATCATTCCCCGGTTTTATTTGCTTTAAATAAATATCCGGTTGAAGTTGAACGTCCACTCAGCTTAACAAATCCAAGTACAAATTGGCTAAAAAAAAAAAAAATACATAAGTGCGCATATTCATACGAATTATAAAATTGAATGCCATGAGCATATTGACGACGCCGTAACTGTGTTTAATTCGTATCTAGGATCAGCAGCGCAAAATGCGACTCCTCGTTTTGAATATAGCTCAAATAGGACTTTCTCAAATAGGGAAATCGAAAAACTCGTCGCAGAAAAACGAAGGCTCAGACGCGAATGGCAACGGTCCCGGTCTCCGTTGGCCAAAAACAAACTAAAAGAAGTAGAAAAAAAGCTTAGAATAGCTCTAAATAGGGAAAAAGAATCTAAAGCTCACAACTTTGTCGAAAATCTTACGCCTGTAGGCTCGTAGCTCCTTGTGGTTGGCAAGCCGTTTTCTTAAGACTCCTGTGCAGAGTGAAACACCTGTTCGGTGTCCCAACAGTGGTTGGGCGCGCTCAGACGAAGAGAAGGCTACAGCTTTTGCTTTGCACCTTAATAAAGTATTCCAACCGAATCCGAGTAATTCTGAGTATACTCTTCCGAACGAATCCGAAAATACACGCAGAATTTCCGTCCAAATTAGTTCAAGTGAAATTTCGGGTATCATAAAAAATGAACTTGTGACAAAAAAAGCCCCGGGACATGATCTTGTCACTCCAAAAATGTTAAAAAATATCCCATCTGTAGCAGTACAGTTTTTAACAGTCTTGTTCAATGCAATAATTAAATTCAGTTACTTTCCAAAAGATTGGAAACGATCGGTCATTAAAATGGTGCCTAAGCCAGGAAAGGACCCTACCCAAACATCCTCTTATAGACCAATTAGCCTTCTCCCTTGCCTCTCAAAACTATTCGAAAAGGTTCTTTTAGCTAAATTAACACCTTATTTGCAAGAGCAGAATATAATTCCAAAACATCAATTCGGGTTTAGGAAACAACACGGTACTATCGAACAGGTAAATCGAATTACCAACGAAATCAGGATTGCCTATGAAAATCGGGAGTATTGCTCTGCAGTATTCATAGATGTGCAGCAAGCATTCGACAAAGTCTGGCACGATGGATTGTTGTACAAAATCATAAAACTACTTCCCGTTAATTTTCACGCGATCTTTGAGTCATATTTAAAACATAGAACGTTCCAAGTAAAACATAACTCGTACATTACAAAAAGTTTTGAAATCAATGCAGGAGTACCCCAAGGGAGTGTTGTTGGGCCTTTTCTTTATCTAGTATACACAGCAGATATTCCTTATAACGATCGAATCGTGATTTCAACATTTGCTGATGACACAGCGGTCCTTAGTCGGCACAAGGACATTAGTGTTGCAACTTCTACACTGCAAGATCATCTCAACAAAATACAAAATTGGCTTTCTAAATGGCGTATCAAAATAAATGAGATCAAATGCCAACATATTACTTTCACGCTCAATAGAAAAGCTTCTCCGGACATTTTTCTCAATAACGTACGCATTGTGGGCGAAGATATCACATATCTCGGTATTCATTTGGACAAAAGATTGACATGGCGTAAGCATATTGAAGCCAAGAGAACCCAAATGAAACTTAAAGCCATAAGCCTGCACTGGTTAATAAATAGCCGTTCTCCTCTAAAACTTGAGTATAAGATCCTCCTGTACAATCAAGTTATAAAACCAATATGGATGTACGGGTTACAATTGTACGGGAATGCAAGCGCTTCGAATATAGAAATCCTGCAAAGAGCGCAGTCCAAAATACTAAGGACTATAACGGGAGCTCCTTGGTTTATCTCAAATGAACGGATTCATAGAGAGTTAAACGTTGAACTGGTCAAAGCTGAGTTCACCAAAATCAAAGAAAAGTATTTTAATAAATTGCGAACTCATGTAAATCCACTTGCGCGTGGACTGTCGAACATATCGAACTCTTCGAGATTAAAAAGGAATGATCGACCAGCGATTTCAAATCATTCTTCTACAGCAGGAGCTTTCCATGCACATCCATCAACTCTGCTTCCCTAGCAGATCGACACGCGTTTCTTGGTGCATTCCATGCACGTCCGTCAAAACAGCTGATCGGTATCTCGGTGGGTGCTCCTAGTACCCAATGCATTTCTCCATGCAATCCACGCCAAAACAGCTCTTTTAGCTTATCGGTATCTCGGTGGGTGCTCCTAGTACCCAATGCATTTCTCCATGCAATCCAACGACAAAACAGCTCTTTTAGCTTATCGGTATCTCGGCGGGTGCTCCTAGCACCCAATGCATTTCTCCATGCAAATCAACGTCAAAACAGCTACGCGCTTCCTGTATGCATATATGCGGTTGTAACAAATCAGCTCTCCTAGCTGCTTAAATCGTTTACCCTAGAGGAAAACACCGGAAATATTTCGCGTGCTCCTTCACACATCAGTTAAGCCTAGTTAACGTTACCTGAGGCCCGCTATTGATAAAAACTTGCGACTCATAAACTTTTCGAAATTAAGGAAATGCTTTGTGATCTGTAGTTTTGTTAAACTAGGTGTAAGATTTTGAAACTTATTGCAAGACTCCTACTTTACAGGAGTGATACAATAAATAATAAAACGTTTAAAAAAAAAAAAAAAAATTAATAAGTCTAAGAGAGTTTCAAAAATCGTCAAAAATAGCGTACGTGAACTTGAATGCTCCATTTTATGTACATAATGAGTGTTTTATTATGACGTTATCATGTAAAAATATCGTCCCTTAATTGACTTTACAGACACCAATTTTTTTTTGTTTATCTATTTTTTATTTCAGAGGAATTTGAATTATTGCATACACCAGACGAAAATTATTAGTAGGTTGCGCTGGCTAGCCTTTTGAGAAATAAAGTATTGACAATTCAATTTCGACTACTTATTTTATTTGGGCCTTTGCTAAATTGATTGGTGTACTAGCTAACCAATATAAATAAAGGCTGAACAATTTATAAATTTGAATTCCCAGATCAAGCAAATTAGACGAAAGAACGTTGGTCAGCTATATCTCAGCGCTGCTACTTTGGTTTTTTTTCGGTCGCTGTTTCAATCGTTCGATGGACATGATTTTTATTGGAAATTTTAACGATGCTTTCAATGGTTTCATGGATTCGTGCAGATTAAGTAGGAGGTATGATGAAAATTCACCGGGATTTCTGCTGGACGACGCGAGGACGGACCTCGACTCAGTGTGGAGAAGGTTTCAAACGGCTTACGACGACGCCTGTCTTTCCGATGTTGTCAATTCGGACGAAGTTACAAATCTGTCGGATACTCTAGAGGCGTGTAGGGGGATTTATCACGACGCCAAAGCCCATCTCCTTGAGCAACTGGATCTCCTTAAAACCTCAGTGGATTCAACGTCTAGCATGCAATACCACACCTCTAATGTTAAAATTTCGTCACCACCTACGAACATATTTCTCGGTCGCGAGTAGCCGGCGAACGTGTGACACCTGTGTGGAAATGATCACGCACTGCGACAGTGCACACAATTTTTGGAAACCCAAGTAGGTTGTCACCAATCGAAGAAGGAGCAGTCCGAGAGCAGATCAATGAGTGGTTGCAACAAGGTATAGTCCGAAAGTCAAGTTCAAATTTCGCAAGTAGAGTAGTTGTAACTACAAAAAAAGATGGAAAATACCGAGTATGCATAGATTTTAGAAAGCTTAATACTATTGTTCTGAAGGAAAGAGTTCCGATGCCAGTAATCGAAGACGTTCTGATCAAACTACAAGCCGCAAAATTCTACACAGTGATGGATCTGGAAAATGGATTTTTCCATATGCCTATAGACGAGTCCAGAAAAAAAATTACAGCGTTCGTCACCAAGAAAGGACTCTTCGAGTTTAATAGAGTGCCCTTTGGATTCTGCAAGTAACCAGCAGTTTTTACGCGGTTACGCGGTGATTTTTTTGACCTTTGACCTTGAATAAAATTTTTTCCATACAGGGGAATGATTGGGAACTTTCCAATTTTATTTTTTATTATATTTTAAACAATCATGCCGATTTTCAGCTTGGTGGGAATTTATGTAACCTCGCACTTATTTTTTGGTCTAATTTGACCGGACTACAAGTATTGTATTTGCATTGTATTTAACAGAAAATTGGGAAAAAAGAAGGATTTTTGAATTGTATCGATAAAGGTGACTGTCCGCTGCAAACGTTACACGTCGATCATCTTTGTCACATGGACAGTACCTCAAAACAATATAAGCATATATTGGCGGTGGTCGATGGATTTTCAAAATTCGTGGGGCTGTACACAACAAAGTCAACTGGACAGGAGGAAGTCCTCCGAAAACTGAACGAATGGTCTACTGTCTTTGGCTATCCCGCAAAGACCGTTAGTGATCGGGGTGCCGCATTAATCTCCAACGCATTCGTAGAGTTCATTAAAGCAAATAGCATAGCACACGTTATAGCAACTACGGGTGTTCTTAGAGGAAACGGACAGGTTGAACGCGTCAATAGGACAATAGTAAAAGTTATCGCCAAGCTGTCAGCAGCGGAGCCGAGCAAATGGTTTAAGTATGTTGGACAGGTACAAAGAGCAATTATTTTTTTTGCTCACAGCTCCACACGTTCCACACCTTTTGAGCTAATGTTTGGCGTTCGCATGAGGAATGGTATCGACAGTCAAATGATAAATTTGCTTCAAGATGAGATCCAGAACGACTTTGAGGAAGATCGGCAACGACTACGTACAAAGGCTAGGGTGGAGATTGCTAAGGTTCAGGCAAATTATAAAACTAACCACGACAAGAAGTGAAAACAGCCCTCAGTGTACAACATCGGTGATCTGATGGCGATGAAGAGGACCCAATTTGTCGCTGGACGGAAGCTAGCAAGTGCCTTCTTGGGGCCATGCGAAATTCTTAAAGTCAAGAGAAATGGTCGATTTGACGTTCGCAAATTGGGCGATGTAGAGGGCTCAGACGTCACATCAACCAGCGTGGATAATATGAAGCTGTGGCAGTACGTGGAAGCCAATGAGGATGAATTGTCATCGGGGTCAGATGATGAAGAGCAAGATGGCCGGATGGAAACGGGGCATAACTAACAAGAGTCACGGTTATTCCAACATTCCAGTTTATACTAGCGAGTAAAGAAAGTCAATGTAAAAACAGGCAGTAAGTCGTTGTCAGTTCGGTTGATGGGTTGATTGTCGGTCGGTAAAAAGTTAGATTTAAGCTGTAAAGTACGGTCGCAAAAGCTGTATCCCGGAGTAATAATCAACTTTATTAACTAGAATCGTATTAATTTAATCATTATTAATTATCATTAAAATCATTCTCTCGAATTATTAATAAAAACTATCGAATTTAAAATTGAACTGAATGAATTTGTTTTCGGCGCATTTTACATTCTTACATGTATGTATTTGTGTATGAGTCTGTTCATGCTAGAAACCAAAAATTTGAAAATTTTATTTTGGTCTTTGTCTGTTTTTGCCGCTGTCGCTACGCAGCTAAATGCCACCAGCGGCAAAAAAAAACGGGAAAAAGGAGGGCAGCACTTCCCGAACCCAGCTGCTCCTCGCTTTTCCCGCCGGGTTTGACTGGCAACACCGGTCGGGTTTAAATGCATTCCAAACGAACAGTTAAACTTTAAACACGTCCGCGATTTTTTCAAACTCGTTCCGATCTAACATTCGATAAGTGAAGTATTGTGAAGTGCGGGCCGTGTTTGCGACAGCTTTTTTTCTCCAATAATCGTCGGTAAATTTACCACGGGACTCTTTTAAAACCCACGAAACCAACAGCAATCAACGCAGAAACAACGCCAACCACAACAGCAGCAGAAACAACAACAGCCTCAGCAGCAGCAACCGTCACGACAGAACCACGACACCGATCCGTCTGACGCCACCAGTCAAAGGTACGAGCTTTTTATTTTATCTACATACGATTTCCCTTTGCCCCATTTGGGTCGCAAGACCCCTAATTCCTTACGGGCCCAAGCATTGGCGATCCTGTGTCCAGGAGTCTTGGCTTCTGGGAGAAAAATTCCATCCAGAGCCCATTCCAGTGCACGCGGTGCGAGCCTTCCAGTGCCCTTCAAAGTCTAACGGACATTGGAAGTGCAGTGCTTGGATGGTTTTTTTTTTCATTCGAACTAAAGTGCCTGTCTCGCTCTCGCGGCAAGGGGAAACCAAAAGGTGAGCAGCAGCGTGGTGACCAGTGCGTATATTTGCGTTGCTCTGTGTCTTCAATTGATAGGCCTTACGGCATTTGCACGTAAGCGAAGAGAAAACAAAGCAAATTAGACGACAAGCACGTTGGTCAGCTATATCGCAGCGCTGCTACCGTTTGTCTTTTCGGTCGCTGTTTGATCTTTCGATTTGAATTCGCAGTTGGCGTGCGAAGCAAGGCGGATTTTTCTCGCATGCGATTTCTTCACTCAGAGGAATTTGAATTATTGCATACACGCTACGAAAATTATTGGTAGGTTTCACTGGCTAGCCTTTTGAGAAATAAAGTATTGACAATTCAATTTCGACTACTTATTTTATTTGAGTCTTTGCTAAATTGATTGGTGTACTAGCTTACCAATATAAATAAAGCCTGAACAATTTATAAACAATTTGAATTCCCAGATCAAACAAATCAGACGAAAGAACTTTGGTCAGCTGTATCGCAGCGCTGCTAATTTGGTTTTTTTCGGTCGCTGTTTCAATAGTTCGATGGACATGATTTTGATTGGAAATTTTAACGATGCCTTCAATGGATTCATGGATTCGTGCAGATTAAGTAGGAGGTATGATGAAAATTCACCGGGATTTCTACTGGACGACGCGAGGACGGACCTCGACTCAGTGTGGAGAAGGTTTCGAACGGATTGCGACGACGCCTGTCTTTCCGATGTTGTCAATTCGGACGAAGTTACAAATCTGTCGGATACTCTCGAGGCGTGTAGGGGGATTTATCACGACGCCAAAGCCCATCTTCTTGAGCTACTGGATCTCCTTAAGACCTCAGTGGATTCAACGTCTAGCATGCAATACCACACCTCTATTGTGAAAATTTCGTCACCACCTACGAACATATTTCTCGGTCGCGAGTAGCCGGCGAACGTGTGCCACCTGTGTAGAAATGATCACGCACTGCGACAGTGCACAAAATGTTTGGAAATTGTTTGACTGCCTCCCATCGCTCGGCAAAATGTACCAGCCCCTACTGATGTGCGAAGTGTAAGAAGCGGCACCACACGCTGCTTCATGGACATGCTCCCGCGGTCTCACCGTATGATGCTTCTTCTCCGTCCTCCCAGACACCCGGCCCGTCGACGACGAGGTCCGCTGTTGCATCATCGGCGACGTCACCTTCTCCAACGGGAGCCTCGATTTCCTCCCATCAAACCAACGCACATGTGGCTGACAGTCACACTCAGGTCCTATTGCCTACCGCTCTCGCGCACATTCTCCATCTGGGCGAGTGATTCACCGTGGGAGCGCTCCTGGATCAAGACTCTCAGCGTATCAAACAATCGCCGATATCTAGTTCTCCTCCTAGGACGATCGTCTCCACGCAGCCAGAACTCGCGCATGAGACCGACAGCGACAACCAAGTTCCCCCCTCGCATGGACACGGCCCTGCTGCATCAACGAATGCTTATCTCGCTCTCCCTAATTCCAGACGCAAGGCTCGTTGACAAAGAGCAACTCCGCACAACATTCGATGATGCTATCTCCTTCGGCACGTACGTCCACACGAAAAGCAAACACGCACATGGCTGAAGGCCATACTGAAATACTTCTACCTACTGCCCTCGCGCATATTTTTCATCAGGGCGAGCGATTTACTGTGAGAGCGCTCCTGGATCAAGGCCCTCAGCGCACATTCCTCGACGACAGCAAACAAAAACTGCTCAATCTTCCCACACTGCAAAATTTTCGCAAACTCTCTGGCATTGGCGGGCAGAAATCAACAGCGGAAAAGGAATGCGTTTTCACCTTGGCTTCTCCGCATTCTGAGTTTCAAGAGGAGGTGGCTGCCGTCGTCCTGCCCAAATTAACAAATTGGCTTCCATCATTGAGAACAACAAATCCCATCGCGAAAGAACTACCTTCCCTGGAGCTTGATCCGCACTTCATGGAACCAGGACGTATCAATTTAGTTATTGGCTCCGACATCCTCCCGCGAGTAATGCTATCAGGAGTTCGACTCAACGTCGGTGGCAGTCTACTAGCACGAAGTTCAGTATTCGGGTGGTGCTTGAGTGGTCCCATAGCCAGCGAATCCTGTGAACCATATGCCAGCTGTGCAAACATTATCCTGCCTTTCGACCCAGGAGGAGCTTTCAATTAGTGATAAAAGAGCCAATGTATTACACTTTGGCAACACGATACGCTCTGCGTATCACCACAGGAGCGTCGACGCGTGTTACTTACTTACCGTCGTCGCTCTCCATCGCCTCGCCCCCTTGAATTTGTACGTTACCAGCCACGCCCTCACCTTCAAGTTTCTTTTGCGTAACGCAAGGCGGGCAGTATGTCCGTTTTTGCCGCTGTCGCTACGCAGCTAAATCCCACCAGCGGCGAAAAAACTAGAAAAAGGAGGGCAGCTTTCAAGCCCTGCTGCTCGCCCCTTTTCTTGCCGGGCTTGTCTGGCAACACCGGTCGTGTTTAAATGCATTCAAAACGATCTGTGAAACGAAGAACACGTCCGCGATTTTCCATACCGTTCCGCAAGTAAACTTTTGAAAGTAATTAAAGTGAAGTTCGGGCCGCGTTCGCGACACCTTTTTTAATCTTTTAATCGACATATGTATTATTTCACCAAGGGACCAGTTTAAAACTCGCAAAATTAACAACCACAGCAGCATCCACAACGGCAGCAACAACAACAATAGCAACAACAGTCACAGCAGCAACAGAATTCGTCAGCCGATCCGTTCGACGCCGCCGTCATCAAAGGTACGTGATTTTAATTTGATCTACATACGATTTCCCTTTGCCCCATTTGGGTCGCAAGACCAATAGCTCTTTACGAACCCAAACAGGCTTCATGCGTATATCACGAAATCCATGTAACGCACTGTTAAAGCTTGCGAATTATTTTAATTGGTTTAGCTACGAAGAATTTTTTCCGAAAATTGATTTGCAATTATTATTAATTAATTTTACTCTCTTTTCGAAACGTGTAAAGGGTTTTTAAATCCATTTTGTAAATTTCGATGATATTAAGCAAAATGCCCGTTACGCAAGCGTTACAAAATTTTTCCCTTAGATATTTTATGTCAGCTTCTATCTGAAATTTCTGTGAATTGACATCCGATAAAATTTTCATCTTTTTTTACAGCTATAAGAGGTTATCCTAGAATACACTAGTAGCCATGTTATTTGAGAAAAAAATTATAAAACAATTTTTTTAACTTTAAACTCCGTTACGCACATGCAACATCCGTTACGCACTGTTACACCATGTGTTCACATGAATTAAAACCTGAAATTCTTTACATTCTCTAATTATTCTTATAATATCTTTTATTGGAAATGAAAAAAAATGTTTCGCACTTTCTTTCTATCCAATTTCTACAATTTTTTCACGTTTGTATTGAATATTAGTATTGGGAGCATCTATTTATGTGCACTTGCGTTTTTCTAATTATCTTAAAAAGTAACCCATTCCTTTTACAAATTTTTACTTTAAATAAAAGGTAATACCTAAAGGTATTTTTTGAAAATAGCTAGAAAGTGGCGCAAAAATGGTAAAATACTAAACAAAATTTATTAGTTCTTTTGTTAATTTTTGTAGAAATTTTTTTCTCAATGTAAAATTAAAAAAAAAGTTTTTGCATTTTAAATTTAAATTAAAATCAGCCATTTTTTCATTTTTCTACCATAATTACTTTTTGATATATAAAATTTTGAAAAAAAGTCTTATCAAAAAGGATTTTTCAAAAATATCTCAAAGACACTCCGCAAAAGAAACTTAAAAATTGGTTCCTGGAGTGGTTTTAGGTTAAACCTATCGAAAAATTAACAAAACTTCAAAATCCCTTTCAGGTGGCTGCAGTCGGAAATACCCTTTGTGTCAAAAAAAACATGTACTGAAGAAAAAGTGAAACATGTGCGTAACGCGTGAAATTTTTTTCTATACAGATATAAAATAAAATTGTCAATCAGGTTTACCGTCTCAAAATCCACACATAACATAGTTTTGAAAAAAAACTTCTTATATTATACCCTAAACAGATTACACCATTAATGCAAATCAACGGCTTATTTTTGCATTATGTCGTGCCTTTGACTTGAATTTGATTAAATAAATGCACAGCTCGAAGCGTGAATTAGCCGATTTTTGTCTGGCAGCTCTAAGAAAAAGCTAGCGAAAGTTATGGTATTTTTGGTATTTATTGGCAACATATGACAAGTTTACTGTCAGTCACGGCTGCCACAGTTGTTGTTTCGCGCTGTGGCTCTTTTTTATTTTATATGGCTCTTTTTTGGGTTTCTTTCGCCAAGAGAAAAATTACTCAACAACCACTTCAAAGCTTGAGAACATTCCAAATAATTGAAGTCACTAATAATTTAAAGGTAAAATTGCAGCTTTAAGATTTGGCGGACCTAATTTACATCACAATATTTGGATTTTTATACATACAACAAATTTTGGCTTTTTTTTTAGTCAATTTGGCTCTTTTTTCAATTACCCTTATATTTTTTAAATGGCAGCCGTGTTTTCAGCAAACTGCGAGAAGGTAATGCGCATTTACAGTGTGGAGACCTGTTTTTGTGATTTGCATTAGCGGTTTTTAATTTCGTATTTCAGCTGTAATCTGTTTTGGGTATTACAGTCTCTATAGGAAAAAATTTTACTTTAATAGACTAACCTCGGTATGTCGATGACAATTATTTATATTTGCATATATATATTAATTAGCAATATATCAATAAGTTTGAATAAAGTGTTTTTTTCCAATTTATTTGAGCCACCAGCGCACGCAATAACCGAAAAGAGCGATATGAAATTGCAATTTCTTTGTTTTATCATGCATTGTGTGTTTTCGTTCTTTTTCATAATAAAATATTTGTATTATATATATTTGTATTTGTTTTTGAATCAAATTTCTAAAAATTGCTAGTTGAACAGACAAAACCCCTAAAAATAATCAAAAATAATCTTCAAAAGTAGTCGGATTACTTTTTTGATTACTTTTGATTATTTTTCGTAATCGCAAGTAATCGTGATTCCAATTTGATTATTTGTATTCGTAATTCTTGGATTATTGGGCCAAACAGAAAAGAATCGTACTTAATCAAATACTTCAATTTTGGATAAAAGTAATCAAATTACTAATGACTACGATTAGTAATCATTACTTCACAGCTATGATTTAAATACCCTAAACTCAGTTTAAACTCACTACTAAAGTCTGCTTAAGGGGACCTTCTGGTCTAGAGCACGAAAATTTAGGGTATTTTCATGATTTTTTTTTGGTATTAAGCGAAATAAAAAACGATTTTCTAAGTATGCAGGCTTATTATATTCTTTATTGACAAAAAATAAAAAATGTTGTAATTTTTTTTTTTTTTTTGGTATTTTAAAAATGGCGTTGAAGTGGACCCTCTTTGAAAAGTACCTCCGTGGTGTGAAAGATTTTGGCAGTTCTGGTAATCGAAAAAAAAACAAAAATATGTTATTAATCAGAATGAATGCGGCTATGGAAGGAACTAGAATAAAAAAAAATTTTTTTAAATTGACAAAATGGCGCAATTTTTTATTTCAACCATCAAAAACTCCCCTTTTTTGACCATTTTTTTGATGAAAAAATATGAAATTCTTGAAATAAAAATTCGATTCTAGTTCGGGCCATAGCCATTGATATTATGAATAACATATAAAAATTCCAGACAAATCGGTTTGATGGTTTTTTTGTTTTCATTCACACCAGGTCAAAAAAAGTAGTTTTGAGATAAACGCGTTCAAAGTTGCTTTGATCAAGCGCGCTGCCTGCTGTCTCCACCTTCTAAAAAGGCTGTAGCAAAACAAATATTGTCAATATCTTCACGAAACTTTGCCAGCATATTCTTAAAAGTCTATTCTTCCGAAATATATAAAAAAAAAAAATCAATTTTCAAAAAATTCTAGACCAGAAGGTCCCCTTAAGGTACTAAATTCAGTTTAACCACTAACCAAATAATATATAGATGTTCCATTTCATACAACGAAATGTAGCCCTGCAAAACTATGCCAATAGCTCCCATCCAACTTGAACATAACTCACAACCGCTTTCAAACCGCTTTTTTAGGTTGGCATGTGGTTGATCAAACAAGAATTTGTGTTTGACGCAACCTTTGGTTCGTTTTGGCTTTGTCGATGACGGGACTTGTTAATCGGTATGCATGCATATATTTGTAGGAGGTTGTGTGTATGTCTAGCGTTTTCAAAGCAGTAAAGTCGAGAAAATTTCTATTTTCTGATTCTCTTGTTCGGTTTCGTATATGCGTGATGAGTGTAGCAAACGAGCCGAAGTGCTTTATACGATGTCGTGCTTCTCTTCAAGTAGCGCACATTTTTTACATTATCTTATATGGGTAAAACGACAAATTTGTTTAGGTCTATCCGAACTCTATGCGCCTTAAGCATAAAACGATATATCGGTCATGAGTTTTGTTCTTTAAAGATAAAATTGAATGTATTTTTTGTCTAAAAACCGTTTAGCGTCAAATATTTAATTACGTTCAATTTGGTTTTAATCGTCATGAAAATACACAATATATCTTAAAACCACTTCTTTAAAGTGGTTGAAAGGGTTTGAAATGAACTCATGTCGTTGTGATATCATGCACACACTCTACGCACAAACATGCGTCGGTTTGTTTTGAAAAATAAGCGTGCGTTGCTTAACTTGTAAGTTGGTGGCAAGTGCTACCTCACCTGTTATGTATTTCGATTTTATAAAAAATAAATTTTGCATAAAAGTCAATTTTTTAACTTACAGGATACTTAGACTTGTTTTCTAAACACGATTGCACCCATTGGGCTATTTGATGCAGATTAAGAAATGTCCTCCAGATCCATAGGAAGAATTTAAATTTTAAAATTTTGCGAGTAAAACCGAAGTCGATTATGGTTTTTAGAGTTCAGGATGTAGGCTTATAACAAAAGTAGCTGAGTGTTAATTTTGTTGACTTAAGCAGTATGTGGTAGAATATTTAAAAGGTCCTAACAAGGTTTTTTTTTGCTGGATCGCATGGAGGTAGGGAATCTTCAAAAGATACGACTTCTCCAGGTTCAGCCGCATGCACGATGTGGGGAGAATGGTTGAAGAGCTGATGGGGGTAGGATTTTAGTACGTAGGCACTGTCATAAGAATGGGCAGTGAATCGCTACCTCCATGCGATCCAGCAAAAAAAAACCTTGTTAGGACCTTTTAAATATTCTACCACATACTGCTTAAGTCAACAAAATTAACACTCAGCTACTTTTGTTATAAGCCTACATCCTGAACTCTAAAAAACCATAATCGACTTCGGTTTTACTCGTAAAATTTTAAAATTTAAATTCTTCCTATGGATCTGGAGGACATTTCTTAATCTGCATCAAATAGCCCAATGGGTGCAATCGTGTTTAGAAAACAAGTCTAAGTATCCTGTAAGTTAAAAAATTGACTTTTATGCAAAATTTATTTTTTATAAAATCGAAATACATAACAGGTGAGGTAGCACTTGCCACCAACTTACAAGTTAAGCAACGCACGCTTATTTTTCAAAACAAACCGACGCATGTTTGTGCGTAGAGTGTGTGCATGATATCACAACGACATGAGTTCATTTCAAACCCTTTCAACCACTTTAAAGAAGTGGTTTTAAGATATATTGTGTATTTTCATGACGATTAAAACCAAATTGAACGTAATTAAATATTTGACGCTAAACGTTTTTAGACAAAAAATACATTCAATCTTATTAAAATATTCGAAAAATTAAACTATAGATATTTTATTATAAAAACATAAAATTTTATCTTTAAAGAACAAAACTCATGACCGATATATCGTTTTATGCTTAAGGCGCATAGAGTTCGGATAGACCTAAACAAATTTGTCGTTTTACCCATATAAGATAATGTAAAAAATGTGCGCTACTTGAAGAGAAGCACGACATCGTATAAAGCACTTCGGCTCGTTTGCTACACTCATCACGCATATACGAAACCGAACAAGAGAATCAGAAAATAGAAATTTTCTCGACTTTACTGCTTTGAAAACGCTAGACATACACACAACCTCCTACAAATATATGCATGCATACCGATTAACAAGTCCCGTCATCGACAAAGCCAAAACGAACCAAAGGCTGCGTCCAACACAAATTCTTGTTTGATCAACCACATGCCAACCTAAAAAAGCGGTTTGAAAGCGGTTGTGAGTTATGCTCAAGTTGGATGGGAGCTATTGGCATAGTTTTGCAGGGCTACATTTCGTTGTATGAAATGGAACATCTATATATTATTTGGTTAGTGGTTTAACGCAATAGTCTGGAAACCATATTATGTCATTTTTGGAAATTTTAGTTTTAAGAGGCAGTGTGGGTTCATTGATTTTATTAGTCTGGATTGGAGATGGGCACGCGGACTACGCGGAAAAAAGGGGTTGAAACCCTGGGTCAGGGCAAAAGTTGGGAGAAAACAAAATCCTTATGCACGAAAAGCTGTAAAAGTCAATCAATCGGTCAATCGGCGGTCAAAGTTACACAAAAACTCGAATTTAAAAAGAAACGCGTGCAGAAAGCGGGGGTGCGAAGCGGAGCGAGCGAGCAGGGCGCGAAGCCCCCTCATCACAATATCGTAAAGCATTAAGTCTGTGTCCAAGATTAAAATTTCTAAAGTTTTCGAGTATTTTCTATTTTATCCCCGACAAACATCGTCAAGTACCAATCGAGATAGACCATATTAAATTTATATAGAAAAGATTAGCGTCACCAGAAGAATTAGACGCAAAATTGCATTGAAAGACCGCATTTGCGAAATATCGGCGGTCAAAGTTACATAAAAACTCGAATTTAATATTTTGGGCCTTGTCATTTTTTTTTTTTGGGCCTTATGTCATATGACTTAAGTCCCAAGAATTAAAAAAAAAAATTAAAATTGGGTTTTATGTCACATGACATAAGGCACAATTTTGCCATGAAATTTTTGGGTTTTGTGTCATTTTTTTTGGGACTTATGTCATTTTTTTTTGGGACTTATGTCATTTTTTTTTGTGACTTAAGTCATTTGTGTCTTATGTCAGTCGCCAAAAAAAAAAAAACATAAATACTTATGTTATTGTTATGTTAAGTTCTTTTGAAATCAAATTCATTTTAACAAAAAATTTTTTTATAATTTTTGGTAGGCATTTGCTCTTATATCCACTATCAAACACAGGTTTCACAAAAAGTGGCATATACGATGAATTGATAATTTTTCTTTGAATGGAAAAAATTGTGTTACTTGAAGAATTTTCCCCGCTTTTAAAAATTTTTGATTTAAAACTACACAGAGAAAAAAATCAACCAGAAAACTGGTTAAATCAAAAGGAAAAACATACAAAACGGCTTCAACAAGGAATATTTTTAATTTTAACAATTTTTCTTGTTGAAAAAATAAAAAATTTTCCTTTTGAATCAACCATATTTCAGGTTGAATTGAAATGATAATTTTCAAAAATGGATTTAATAGCATGTTTCCACATTGAATTAACATAGTGAATTAACCATATGGATTAGAGTCTGTAAAGCATCTGCATCAAATTTTATCAACATTATTATTTGTTTTTAGTCTTTTGAACCAATATTTTCAATAATAATCGTAATCATACGCTTCTAAATGTCCGAAATAACTCTAATTCATTTAGTTAATTCGCTATGTGGAAACATGCTTTAAATTTAAATTGTTGAACCAACCACGGACATAGTTGAAATGACAAGATATTTTTTTAAAAAATTCCAAAAAAAAATACCTATTCAAGAAGAAATGTCAAAAAAAATTTAATTAACGTTCAAAGCAAATGGCCACAGAGCACTCTGCTGAACATGACCCAAAAAATAGCCATCGGATGGACTTCATCCGATTTCGTCACTCCGTTTTGGTGACTGATTTCGCAATGCTTAAAAAGTTCTAAGATGAATACATATCTTATATGTCTTATTTTATAAAACAAATGAGAATTATACCGAACGAAAAGAAATGTAATTAAACATATAATATTTCCTTTCAATTCAACCAAAAATGTTGTTGACTCAACCATTTTTCTTTTGAAATTTTTGTTCTGCTCGAAAATCAAAAGGACTGTGAATAACAATGCGCCCTTTGAAAAAAATCATGGTTACGTTCGCTCAGTGTATTAAAAAAAAAAATTTTTATATAAAGAGAAAAGATTGAAACATTTTCAACGCGCAATTTTTTTGATATATCATGTTCAACTTTAGAATTCAATTTCCCAAAAAATGTTTTTTTGTGATATACGAGGAGTTAACTCCGGGACGACGATATGCCAGCCATGGCATTTATGCATAAAGTATCTAGAGTCTTCGAAAGCGTCATGCACAAGCTCATTAAAAAAAAAATTTTTTTTTCCATTAAATGTTTGGTTGAAAGCTTTTTATTCCTCCAAGTTTTTATTTAAATATAAGTTTTTTATTTCATAATTATCTAGTTATTCACAAAAAAAAAAAAAAAATTGTGTCTTGTCCGACCGGGATTTGAACCCGCCGACATCGACGTGTTATATGCTTTCCAGACGTTCAACGAAATCTCCAGATTTCAGACAATTTTAGAATAAATTTGACATTTGAAATCCCGGCGATTTCAATTTTCTTCTGAAATCCCGAGATTTCGTTATACGTCTGGAAAGCATATTAGGCACTTTCTCCAAATTTTTCTTATTTGTATACTTCGATTACGCTTTTGCCGAAGAATTCTTCCATTACGCTGTCGTATTAGAATTCTTCAACTTAATGGTAAGCGAAAGAGGAAACGAACGAATTTTCAATGACATCGCCATGTTAATTTTCATCGATTTTGGTAAGTGGTAGACATGTGCTGTACAGATTACCTCACTCGCTTACCGATTGGATTTGATTATGTTTTTCAACCTTAACTACGTAGTAAGAGGTTGGCTGATAAGTCCCCGGTCTAACAAAGAAAAACACATTTTTTTGTCAAAATTCGTTTTTATTATTCAACATAGTTCCCTTCAAGAGCGATACAACGATTATAACGACCTTCCAATTTTTTGATACCATTTTGGTAGTACTCCTTCGGTTTTGCCTCAAAATAGGCCTCAGTTTCGGCGATCACCTCTTCATTGCAGCCAAATTTTTTCCCTGCGAGCATCCTCTTGAGGTCTGAGAACAAGAAAAAGTCGCTGGGGGCCAGATCTGGAGAATACGGTGGGTGGGGAAGCAATTCGAAGCCTAATTCATGAATTTTTGCCATCGTTCTCAATGACTTGTGGCACGGTGCGTTGTCTTGGTGGAACAACACTTTTTTCTTCTTCATATGGGGCCGTTTTGCCGCGATTTCGACCTTCAAACGCTCCAATAACGACATATAATAGTCACTGTTGATGGTTTTTCCCTTCTCAAGATAATCGATAAAAATTATTCCATGCCCAAAAAGAGGCCATTACTTTGCCAGCGGACTTTTGAGTCTTTCCACGCTTCGGAGACGGTTCACCGATCGCTGTCCACTCAGCCGACTGTCGATTGGACTCAGGAGTGTAGTGATAGAGCCATGTTTCATCCATTGTCACATATCGACGCAAAAACTCGGGTATATTGCGAGTTAACAGCTGCAAACACCGCTCAGAATCATCAACACGTTGTTGTTTTTGGTCAAATGTGAGCTCGCGCGGCACCCATTTTGCACAGAGCTTTTTCATATCCAAATATTGATGAATGATATGACCAACACGTTCCTTTGATATCTTTAAGGCCTCTGCCATGGATTATTTTAAGGCGGCCGCTCTGGCCGCTCTAGCCACTCTTAATGTAAAATTGGCCACTCTAAATCACAGAATTGGACGCTCTTAAAATATAATTTCGTAATGAAAACTCGTCGGAAATATGACAAAAATTCTTTCTCTCTTTCTTACGGCAGCGTGAAGCGGTCATTAGCGATAAAAGTGGTACAAATTAAAATAAAATACCGTTTAAGTATGTACAAAATTTATGAAAAAAAAATGCATTAAAACCTATATTAAAAAAGGTCCGCTCTTAATTTTTCTTAAAATAATCTATGGCCTCTGCTATCGTGATCAACTTCATTTTACGGTCATTCAAAATCATTTTGTGAATTTTTTTGATGTTTTCGTCGGTAACCACCTCTTTCGGGCGTCCACTGCGTTCACCGTCCTCCGTGCTCATTTCACCACGCTTGAATTTTGCATACCAATCAATTATTGTTGATTTTTCTGGGGCAGAGTCCGGAAACTCATTATTAAGCCAAGTTTTTGCTTCCACTGTATTTTTTCCCTTCAGAAAACAGTATTTTATCAAAACACGAAATTCCTTTTTTTCCATTTTTTTCACAATAACAAAAGTTGCTTCACAAAAGACGCTCTATCTCACAAACTAATTGACTTACAGACGTCAAATTTTGACACGAATCATTGGAAGGTTGCCACTATATAAAAATAATATGCATTTAATACTAGCGACGCCATCTATGTGTCAGACCGGGGACTTATCAGCCAACCTGTTATATTGTATGATTCTGAAAGTTCTCACAACTAAAATTTACAGCCGTCATTTAAAATAGTAAAAAAAATTACAGCTCAACTGTAAATTAACTAGATGTTAAGCTACTTATAAAACATAATACAACTTGTCTTCAACTTACAACTATTTAATGTATATAATGTATACGTAATGTATATATAGGTGTAATAATATATACAAAATGTAAATGTAAATGTATAAAAAGTATATGAACATTTCTCATACGTACTACGTCCCTGGAAAAGTAAAACCCCCATCCACAAAATTCTTTACTTCGTACGCGTCTGATAATAAGAGCCGTTTGTTCTTATATCTCTTCAACTAAAATTTATCTGAATTGCTAAAATCATGATGATTTGTAAGTCTAAGACAAGCTGGATTAATGCGCGAGTACAAGAATTCTGAAGGAGGCTGCCACTGCCCATCTTTTAAGCGTCGCGTCAATGATGTTGAAATCCCACAAAACAAATGACTTGGAATTTCTCAAGTGAGAATCTGCTGGACACTGTGTGCACTTCTGTAACAATGAACACCCCCAAAGAGGTGTAGGATGTGTTGAACATTTATCCTTCTTACTTGAATCAGATGATTCGGTGATAATTCGCCAAATTTCAAAAGCAGAGCAGCTATCACTGCTCCCCCGAGATATGTATGTATGTATGTAGCTCCATGACGAAATTATTGCTCGTCTCTGCCGCTATAATTGTACAAATTCATAATGGTCATTATTCAATATAGGGTGATGCGATTAGATAAATGTCAATAAAGGATGATAAGAAACAGAAGAGACCTTTGTTATAATATATTTGTAAATAAATATTTATTTGGCTATGTACGAAAGAATGTCTTAAACAAGCGAGAATTTTTTGAATCTGGAATACAAACGGTTTTATTTAATTTAATATGTTATGAACGTTAAATCAATGCTGCCCTGATAATTGCTGCAGAGATTCTTTCCCGGCATGAAATGAAAAATTTTATTTTGGTCTTCATGAAAAAGCGCTTTTATTTCTTGCCTCTTCTCCCAGGAAGATATCAATTTACCTGATATTCTGTTAATCATATTTAGAAAGGTGTCATTTTTTCACACATTTATTCGAAATCGTCCGACTTAAAAATCACATTTTTTTAAAGAAAAATCTTCAGCCTTCAGGCTGAACAAAAAACTTTTTTCCCGCATATGTATAAGATAATATGGAGCTACATATATATGGAGCTTTTTCAGGAAAATTTATTTTATTCAATTAACGGGAGTATGTATGTTAGAAAGCATGTATGGTATGTAGCAGGCCCGTACGCAGGGTTTACCGTTGGGGTGGGGGTTTTATGAAAATTTGATTTCTAAAAAAAAGTCGTTGAATTTTAAAATTTTATGTCTAACAAAAAGGTCATCAAATGAAGTTAAATGGTAAAATTTAGAATCAATTGCTTTTCTAATGGGAAAGTTTTTTTTCGATAGATAATTTTGTTTTAATGGTTTTCAAGGTTTGACCATGATACAAGAAAACAAGATAGCGCCATTTCAGAGCGATGACGAAGTAAATCAAAACTGTTGACACGTTTTTGTTGTTTTGCATGTTAAATCGGCTTTTTATCTTCGGATGCAAATTTTGGTTCTATTTGAAGGTTAAGACAACAGATTTTTATATCAACGTGTAAAGAAATGTTTGAAAAAAAAATAGAAAAATATATTTCATTGAAAAAATTAGCTTTTTCATTAATAATTTTGCATTCAAAGAGCCACTTGCTGGAAACGCGCAAGCAATTTCGTTTTCGATCGTCAGTTCGCTTTCAGCGCTGTCAAAGAGTATAGAACATACTCTTTGACACTGCAGACGAACATAAGCAGAACCACAACCGTTGCATGTACTGAACCGATTTTACTTTTTCTGGCTTCCTGGCTTCTTTCTTTTATCCTGTGGAGTCTTACTGTACTCAATTCGGTGGACCTGCTCCGGATTCGATTCATGAATTATTAGCATGTTCTTGGATACGGCTTCAGCTACACATGCCCTATCAATGACTTTTTGTAATTGGAGGTCAGGTTTTGCGACGAAAGTTCGCTGTAATGATTCATCGCGCATTCCACACACTAAACGGTCGTGCTACATACGGTCCAAGACGTTGCTGAAATTGTAGTCGATGGCTTATTTCCTTAACGCTGCAACATACTCTGCAAAACTTTCGGTTTCCATTTGATAATGTTTGTGGAATATATAAAAGGACGTGATTTCTGACGGACGTGGAGAAAAATGACTTGTTAGTGTGTTCTTAATGTCACTGATGGATATGTTACTCACCGTTCGAGGCGATGCCAATGACAACAGTAAATAGATCATACAACGCTGCACCTGCCAGAGTTAAAAATATCGCCATTTGTCGCACGCTGTCTGTACGTCATTGGGCTGAAGGAAAAGGGAGGAAGGAAGGACATACTGATCGAGGAACCTGCAGTAGACGGTGGATGCGATTGATTTCATTCCGTATTGTCTTCAGCGATGTAGTTATGATGCAATCAGAAGCAGCAACGTGAGTAACCTAACCTCAACTCTTTAGTAGACTGAAACTCTTAACCCCTTCTCTCATACAAAGCCATATATGGACGAAGAAGTTTATAATTTTTTCCTTGCCAGATGAAAAATCCTGTATTTGAAACAAAACCGAAACCCAAATAAGCATTGCCTTTACTAACGGAATCTCAGTAGTTTTCGTTTGATATATGGCCGTAGTCAACAGTATTTGATGTTCTGTGTAACATTTGTCACCGAGAAAAATTACAACAAAACAATTATCATACAGTGGAAATCGTTTATAGCAGGTCCGGCTATAACAGACTATCGTATACAACAGACAAAACCTCTGGTCCCTCCAAGTGTAATGGGAATAATACATATTAATTCGTATATAACGGACATCGCTTGTGGTAGACATATCGCTTATAAAATACACGTTCAGAAGTCCCCACGACTCGATAGTACTGTTTATAACAGACAAATGAAGAATTCTACTGTTACATGTTCGTGTTTTATGTTCGTGTTATTAGATGTACATACATAACACAAACATATGTATTGTTACATTTTGTTTTTGTGTACAATATTTTTGTTATGACACTTATATTCTTAATACTAACGTTAGGCGGCCAACCGTCCCGCATTCCGAGGCAAAAATATTTCTCGGGCATTACTGCCAATAACAGAATGTCTGCTATAGGTGATATGTGTATCGTATATAGCAGACTGTCTTCTATATGCGATATATTTCTATAATAGAAATCGTATACAACAGACAGATTTTCCGGTCCATTGAAGTCTGTTATAAACGATTTCCACTGTATTTAAAATTTGTTATAATGAAAAATTTTCGGGTAAAGAGTGCGAAAAGAATCTTTCTATTTATGTACACATACTCTTTTTAATCTTCTCAAGAGTAAATTTGTATGAATACTGCAAGTTTTGGGTTTCCTGGTATATTTTGGCTACCTTTTCCATATATTTTATTTTATAAACACTTCTGTTATAAACATAAAAAAATTACATTTTATAATTTTTTCCTTTAATTGAGCCCAACAAATCATTATTGTGGAGTAAAAATATTTTTTTCATTTCGTTAATAATTCATGCGGGAAGGGGTTAAGGCAATTTTATGAAATAGGTGGCACGTGTTGCGATGGCTTTGAGAACGAGACTAACGATGTAGATGATTTCACGCTTGATCTGTGGAGGGAGTACAATACCATCATCGTCGCCAGTAATAAATCTTCCAAATCTATCGAAATAAAATAAACGTGAATATTTATACAATATTAACTATATTTAACTTAATTGCGAGACGACCAGAGATGTTGGGTGTCAACTCCTCTTCCTCTGTCCGCCGTCCGTTTTCTTCTGTTCTTATAGCCTACGCTGTGTTGAAGATCTCGACAGCTGTTAGAGGTGCCACAATATTTCTGGTAGCATATTTGACAGCCACTATAATCGCATAATCCTACCTTAAGAATTATTCCACCACTATCTTCCAACAGCCTTAATATTTTTCTACCGTTGATATCGATAAGCTCGTCTTTCGAGTTGCGGCTTGCGGACATATTTGAAAGACCAAGGAGGTGGCTTTCTTCAATATATTGTTCAGTGCCAACTCGGGAGTTCAGATCTCGCAACAGTAGAAATGACTGTGACATACCGTCGACAACAACTTTGAGGTCATTGAAATCGGTGTACAATTGAGGTAATATGGAATGATAAAAAATTTAAAAACGTTAGATTGAACTGAGAGCACTGTAAAATTATGGAGATCTACAAAATTTATTTTCAACCCGACTTTCAGACATTTCTTAAAACCAAAGAGTAGGCCGCCGCTTGCTTGACCCGCATTTCTAACTTTCTTCGCATCAACACAATGTAGTGTATACTCTCTGAAAGCAAAAGAAAACCTACATCTATCAGATTCCATTACATGTGTTTCATAAATAAAGAAAATATCGAAAGTATTAATAAAGCTAAAGAATATACTAAATTTAAATTTACTGTACAGGTTCGGAACGTTATGCGACATAATTTTTTGAAAAATGTAAAATGTTGAGATCTGCTGTTGATTTGCTTTCGGCGAGCTAGCGGTACGCGCATTGCTTTGTTGAGCGTTGAACTTTTATGGCACTCTAGAAATTTCTTGCTTCAACTTTAATTTTTATAGCAGCATTTCCAGCATTTTCGCATCCTCAGTGTTCTTTGCCACAATCTTATCCCCATCAGCCTGGAACGGACTGTCATTGATGAATAAGCTGAACTCACCCAAACGTATTTTTATGCCATCGCCAGAATTACTAATTTGCCTGGAAAAGACACGGAAATTGTACCTTTCTCCCGCTGGGTATTTCTGTAGTTCCTTTGGATGAAGACGTTTGAGTTCTTCAGTTTGCTTTTTATACCCAGCGTAAGCCGGGAATACTAGTTTTGAGCAAATCTTGTAACAGCCAGACCTAAGCTCCGTAGATATAGACCTATATATATATATATACATCTTCTTCATCAGGATCAAAAACTGAATCGATTTAGACATATCCGTCCGTCCGTGGTTCGATCTCCTCCGAAACGCAATCAAGTCGAAATTCGGCACACAGGTATATCGGGATCGGAGTATGATCCTTAGTAAAAATGGGAGACATCCGCCCACTGCCATGCCCTCAAATGAATTTAATGTGTTTTCAGTTAAACTCTTGTAACTTGCGAACCGCTCAACACATTTCATTGTTATTTGGTGTAGGAGTAAACTACAAAAAGGGACATATCCTGAAAAAAATGGATGCCGTCCTGCTGGAGCCACGCCCACAAATAAGGGTTTATCGTAACTTGTGAAGTAAAAGGCGTAAAAACTTCAAATTTCCAACATAGGTTGACCAAGGCGAATGAACCCGAGCAGAACACAAGAATGCTTTGCAACCAAAATGAGTTGCTGAAAAGTCGTTAAAGGAGTTTCATGAAACCAATCCAGTTGCCGAGATGTAAAAAAAAAGGTTTTGTGTAACTTCTTTATTAAGGAGTCACACATAACTATATTTATCGTTTACAAACTATATAAATTGAAACTGCGAATCACTATCGAGTTTCGAATAAGTTCAATGCAACCGAATCGGATTTTTGTTACTGAGCGCGTTCAAGAAACTGCTCTGTGGCAAGTAAGAGTAGGCACAAAAGGATTTCATTCAATACTTATAGCGACTAAAAAAACTTGTCATTGTAGAAATGCGTGAGTCTGTATTGTAGCTATCAAGTTTTCTTATACTGATTTTAGTACATTTGTGTGACCAATATTATGTTGTTAGTTTATTTGGCGAATCATAGCAGCAAGCACGTGTCTATAAAAATTATTTTAACATGGATTCGATTCAAATAAGCGAAAAAACTAAGGCTTGAACCAGATCATAGAAGAGGGTCAAGAAAAAAAATATTTGCGGGTTCTTCTACAACAATAGTGCAGTTTAATTTATCTGATTGGTACCCATGTAGCTACTCAGTGCTTAAAAATCAGTGTTGTCCACATAACATTATGTAAAAAGTTCAAAATGATGCATATTCCAACTTATTTCGGGCACACCAAAGCATTTACCTGAATTTGGCGCCTTTGTTTGCGTATCGCACCCCGGCAACTAAGGAGACACAACTCAAAATTTGTAATTTTTCAGAAAACACTAACAAATGTTTTTGAGCTAATAAAACATATTTGGAAAATAAAACGCTTTTTTGCGAAAAAGAGCTTCACAGAGGCTTTACATTGCAGCAAAAAAGCCATAATGGTGTTTTTTTTTGCTATTTACAATAACAATAATTGAGCATAATTTCTTGTACAGGTAGACATGTGACTAATGAAAAAGATTCACAATTTTGAGTTGTGTCACTTTAGCTGCCGGGGTGCGATATGTTCCAGCACAAAACAAACAAACAAAAAATATACTTCACACCATTCATTTTTTAGCTAGCAAAATGGCTAGTTATCATAGACTGGCGTAATGGCATGTCACAAATATCGCAAGCGACCTACTGGCACGAGAATCATTACCCTCCTTCTGTCGCAGTCGGGCAAAAAATATTCGGGTTTTGAGTAACGGAATAACTTCTACTTTTAAATATTTATTTTGCATTTAAAAATAACAAAGGTACGGATAATTCTTTGAAAATTTCAACCCTAGGGATCTCACAAGGATATAACGAACATATCACACTTATAATAAAAGTATTCGCAAAAGCGGGGGAAAATCTAAAAATGCAAATATGTATTAATATAAGGAATTATTTTGGCGATTAAATATTAAATTTTTTTTTTGCGGTTGCACAAAACCTTGATGTGATAACAGTTTTTATTAGGGTCGTAAATTTCTAAATTGCTAAATTCCCCCAAAAAGGGAAGATTGCCTCAAAAGGGCAGCACTTATTTTTGTGGAACCGATGTGAATACTAATGTCCCTCGTCCACTACGCTATCAACGCACGTATACGTTCCTCAACTTGTTCAACGCTAGTGTACGAGGCATTCAATTTTAATCAACCAACGAAAAAAGCGCGTTGCGCAACCGTTCTTAAACGCGTGCCCCATCAAGTGTACGAGGCTCAAGTTGCGATGCGAACAACGTTGAAGCACGAGTTGAACAGTAATGTGCTGCACATTATCTCATCAACGCGTTCCTCAATTTTGTTTGGTAAATTTTGCGTGATAGTGAATTGCGTTGAGCGATTTAAAGTGTGTGTGAGGTTAGTTCCGCGAATTTATTCATGCGTTGAGAAATTTATGACAGCATGACCAGCGTTGCCGTGGCCAATTTTTATTTGTAGCCATAATCAAGAAATGTAAAAAAATACCCAAAACCTTTTTTTTATATAATTAACAAAATATTGGTACCTAAGTTTGTTACACTTTTTGTAGTTTATTCTTTAAGCGCCAATATTACCAAACATATATAAATAAGTTTCAATTTATAAATAACTTGAATAGTGAAACTACAAGTAGATTTTTATTTAAAAAAATTTTTAAATATGCTTGGTTATTAGGGACATTTTCGCCGATTCAAAAAAAAAGTTTCCATAGGAGAAAACAAATTTTGGATTTTTTGTAAACTAGAATTATTAAAGCGGCAGCTACTTTTCTCTTCCGTTCGGTCGAAATTATTTTTAACAGACACGCACTCTAATATCTCAAGTAAAACTGATTTAATTTTTTGATGTTTCACTATTTACAGCTGTTAGCTGCACAGTATGTTTATTGAGTTTTTAAACGCTTAATGCTTCGTCTTGTGTACAAGGCTATCAGCGCGTGTCGTAGTTTTACTTCAAGCGCACTAGTATAGTCACTGAACAGTAGCTATAAGGCTGCGAATCATTCCTATGCAACCGTAACGGTTTCTTTAGTGTTTGAAAATAGCCGTTGGCAACTGATTTAGTCACAATTGGGTTTCAAATACGTATTCAAGAACTTTGAAGTAATGTGCTATTTTTTTTATATGACTGATTATTTTATGAGAGGCTATAATTTGTAAAACTACAAAGTACTTCAACATGATTCAAAGTTAGGTTTAAGCAAAAAGCGCATTTAAAACGCATCATGTATGGTATGCATTCATCATAAAATACAAATAATTACATTTCTAAGGACAAAATAAGGATTAGAAAATATTATATTTTTAACATAAATTATAAAATAAGCATATTTCTTGAGGGGCGTAATTTTTGAAGAGGGTAGCATGCTATATTTCACCATAAAACTGGAAGCGTTTGTAAAACTTCGTTTCGGAAATAAGCTGAACTGATGCTCAAAGTCCATTTATTATTTATTCAATTCAATATGAAAGATTTTTTTATGTCAGTTTTACAATTTGGAGGCAACAAATTTATAGCAAGAAAAATTTATTAAAAATCAGTGGCAGTATTTCAAATAGTACGTTACTGAGCGCTTATATTGTATGATTTCTGCTTGTTTCTGAGAAGTTTTCTGTGACTAGTTTGTAACTGAGTAGTTTCTGTTGAGTTTCGTGTGACTAACACAGTAACAAGAAAATTTTCGCACAATTTTGCGATGTTTCGGTCACTTTTAAGTTAAAATTTAAGTCCGCATGACCTATTTTTAGCAACGAGTTCAGTCACACGAGAGTCAAGGTGACTTTTTTGTGACTAATTTTTCTTGTCGGGAAAAGTGTAAGAAAAAAATTTATGTGGCCCGCCCACTGCCACACCCAAAAATGGAGATTTTTCGTAACTTCCGAAGTAAAAGGCGTAGAAGCTTCAAATTCGCAACATAGGTTAACCAAGGTGAATGAAAGGTGTAGGAAAAAAATTATGTGGCCCGCCCACTGCCACGCTCACAAATGGAGAGGCAAAACATAGTCGGGACACTGGGTATTTCAAAGTCGGGCTTGACCGACTTTAGCTTTCTTACTTGTTTGCTTTCAGAGTTGCTGGACTAAGTTCCTTTCAGCGAGTTCGAATATATAAATTCTCGGTTTTCGAATACGCGACACTGCTCGAAAATTGACAACTCCATCAAAATGCTTAGAGCAGATATTTCTTTCTTTAAGGGCCCTCTCCAGCTCTGTAAGGAATCTCAGCAGGAATTTTCTAAATATTCTTTAAAGGGAAAAACGTAGCATAATTTCATTTTTTAATGCAATAGTGACAATCTATATATCTATCATATTTTATGTCAAGACGTTTTCTTATAATCGAAAATTATTGATTTCATTTATCCATTTCTGAAAATTACACATTGAACCTTGTTAAATCCATTTAATTTTTTTCGAACTTGGCTTTGCTGTCAAAATTCCTTTCAGAAAGAACGGAAAATTCAATATTTCTAACAGAAAAATCTGTGTTACCGTGTTTTATTTACAGCAAAAAAGGGAGCGAAAACAGAAACTACTCTTTGACGAACTGGAGACTGTTAACAGAAAATTTCTGACACAAAAATTCCTTCAGCATTTCTTAAGCTTTTTTTTATATGAAGTTTTGTCATTTCTGACAGAGCTGGAGAGGGCCCTTTACGCAAAAGCCGGTTCTCTTCTTGCCAGTTTACTGTCCAGAAGTTGTCGCAAGTCTTTGGCCATCTGCGCCAACTGCTAACTCGACAAGAGAGCACCGGCACTGGGACTCGGGTTGGACATAGATGCTTTTGCCAGCGAGGAAACCGATGTCAATCTCTTAATGAGATGAGCTCCCAAGTTGTCCGGAGATACTGGTGAGCGCCCGGCGTTTATTGCTGTTCATAAATTACAGGCGCACCCGTTATGGCGAGTACTCAGTCCCGCTCATCCAACACGCAGAACACCAGTTGGTATCAGTGCTGTCGTTTTCGTATCTGAGAAAGTAACAAAATGTTTATAAAATAGTAGTTTTTATAGAATAATAGGAGTATATTATAAAACAGGAGTTTTTAAGCAATAGAAGAAAAAAAACCTAGTTAGGGGTTATCCTTTAAAAACCTCGAAAACTCGTAAAATAAGAAGACTACACTATGAAAGAATGTAATTTTTTATGAAAATATTTACACTTTCTCGCTTTTTAAATCTTTTCACTTTTAGTGGAATCAGTGCCGTAGCAACCAAAGTGGCAAGAGGGGGCTTTGCCCCCCCACGCATTTTTGTTTTTGCCCATGAATAAAATTGAAAAAATAATTTTGCCTCCCCACACAAATTGTAAAAATAATTTTTCCCCCTCACGCAAAACAGAATTGCTACGGCACTGAGTGGAATGTCGTAGTTGCTTATAGTTACGGTGACAATCATATCTGTTTTTAGCAGAGGTGTTCTGTTATTTAGGCGCCTGAGTATTTTTTTTTTTGTGGAAAATAGCGAAAATGTCCAAAAAAAACTTAAAGGTCCGTTCTGTGACAACCTCGTAAAAGATTTAAATAAACTAAGTTGAAGACTAAAAAAAAATATTTTTGTTCTGTTTGTTCAATTTCAATTTATGGTCACCGTACTTAGAGTATATATATAGGCTTCGTGGTCCACCTGCCCCTTGGAGTGCCTAAGGATTTTGAAAATTCAATCACGTTATATACGATTGAAGTTATAAACCATTTGAGAAATATAAGAACAAGCTGTAAAATAAATACAATCATATATATAATTGCACCACTGCTTTAAATTGTAAATGTAATCAGATGTAATTACATATGTGCTCAGAACGCAATTACATATATGATAAATTTAAATGCAATTATATAAGTAATTGAGCACAATTAGTATTTTTAATTTTCTAATTATATTGTAATTGGCTCCAATTAATTATGCAATCGGGGCAAGGCTCCAATCACATATGTAATTGGTTCCAATTATATTTCGGGAACTTCTTTCTCTCCACACCATGTATGGACACACGATACTGTGGGACGTGGCATCACAAAAAAGTTTTGGTAGCCAGTATACAAAACGTTCAAACGAAAAAAACAGCTAATTCAAACAAGATTTTCCAAAGTGCATCCAGGCCGTTTTCTCATACCCATCGGGAAATTGTGTAAGGCCTTAAAACGTGCATGATTTTAAGAACAATTGTTTAATATAAATTATTTTATTAACTCGAAAAGAAACGGAATGCAACAAATGATGAACAGAAAAGTAATGTCTCATCATATAAACATTTTTTGCGCATTGAAAAGGAAGGCAAAAAAAAGGACTATTTAAAAATTCTTGATTATAATTTACATTTAAGGGTAATGCAAAAGGGAAGGCCTTACATTACCTATGACATCGCCGTGTTAAAAATAATGTTTCATTTGATCAATGCACCTTATAATCAAATATTATTTTTTGCCTTACTATGCCTTACGTTTTCCCGCTAAGTTAAGCCATTCGTTATACATGTACCATTTAAAGGTTTCAAAACAATTTCAGTTCTACTTGTGCTTTTTTATTTTATTACTTTTATTTAAAAAGTCCCTGCGATAAAATTAACCTTCAATTTATTTTTGCACCAAACTTCAATCCAATTGCCTTACGAGTCGCCGGACGCAAATGACCACTTTTGCTTTGCTATCGACAGAATCGAAAACTTATAAATCGTTTTATGGCATCATTGACAATTTCACACCCAAAAGGAAAGAACCACTATTTTCGATTTGGGCAAGATAAAGTTGTAAGCCATCAGGAGGCGAAACTTATAAAAGAGACAAAAGAACGTACAAAAAGATTCGCAGATAAAGTTGGAGGTCAATAAAACAGAAAAATCCCCCAACAATGAATTTAAAACTTTTTTGTGAGTGCAATGATATTCGCGTTCCTTTGGGGGGTTCGCTTGAATTTAAGAAAGATAATTTTCTTTAAGAAAATTAATGCTGTAAATTTGCTGAATGCCTTCATTGTTTCTGCGACCGGATTTTACAAATTCCTTAGATCTGTCATGCTGCGTTTTACGAGGCACTCTTAAGGCAATAAATTACTAAAAGTGAAACATATTTTAATAAGTCAAAATCCAAATGAAATAAACGAATAAAAACAAGCTCGCTAAATTCGTAAACAACAGTATACAAGAGGAGGAGGAGGAGGAGGAGAGTCACTTGTGGGCAACCTGCCCGAACTCAACGCTGGATTAGTCCAGATTATTTCATGGCATACACACAATTGATACAACATCTACTTGACAATCACACATGGAGCCGAGTGTGTATGTGTGCCTTAATGTGCATACCTACATTTATGCGTAGATGGGTAGAGATTCCGTCGTTTTTATTTTCTTCTCTTATTCCATATTGCTTTCTCTATCCCATAATCGCAATTTGCGTAAGTTTGTGCTGCAATGCCCATAAATCATTATCGTCTTCAACTTTCGAACACATTACAAGACGCTTCGCCCCTTCTTGGATGCTTTGGTGAAGTAGCGAGGAAAATTTGTAATGAATTGGGCGCTCGATGTGAAATTCTTTAAGAAATGCTTAAGAATCTCGACGATGTCAACGGTTTCCATTCATTTTATCAATTCTTTTATAAGCACTCATTTACTTACCATAGATTGGGCGTGCGTTGAATTTTGGCATAATCTTTTTAAATGCTTTCGAAATGTTTTCTTTTCGGAGTTAATTTAAAAGGATGATTGTGCGCCCTTTGTGTGAAAAGTACGGGATGGAGTTCTAGTTGAACTTTCTTCCTTTAATGATTTTAGTAGAATATTTTTCCTTGCGCGGGTATAGACCACATATGTTTCGTTTTTGAAGACTCATCGCCATCACCGCAACCGGAGGTCAGCTGGCAAGGAGGAGAAAAGGGAGTTGACAGCGAAAATAAGATCATTTGCGAGAACAAACTGTCGACTTGAAGGTGGTGAATGAACAGAGGAGAAAGGGTGGCAACACGCTAGGCGTCGTCTTTAAGTATTTAAGGAAGTAATCAAAGAAAAAATGTTCGTAGGTAGGATATGGAGGTGCTAGGCCAATGGAAACCTGCCGCAAAAATCCGTCGCTAGTGATGTGGAAAATTTATCGAAAACTGGAATTGTGCTTATAGTAACAAGCATGTTTATGGAACAGGATTTGCGCAACACGTCTGTTTATGGAATAGACATGCAACATATTTCCCTTGAACTGGAAACACCTGTTTAATAAACAAACCTGCTCCGTACAATGAATTGTTACTATACATAGGTAAGCAAATTTAAAATTTTTGATAGCTTTTTCACATCACTACTGGCGGATTTTTGGGGCGGATTTCCATTGGTCTAGAATCATCATATCCTGCCTACTCATTTTCCCCGATTGCCAAATTAGGCAGAATAAACTGTAAAACGCGAATGTTATACAACAAAATTGGCTTAATTTAAATTTGTATAGGTACTTGTGAGAAGTATCCGAGAGCGACCTTAGCTCGCAATATATAAGCCTTATTTATAAGAAGAACTGTCATTTAATGTTGTTATAACGTAAATTGTGCAAAAAGATTTTACTGCAGATTCTGAATGTACTTGGCGAATATATAACGTCTCATACTTAACATAGTTTAGTCAAATTGGCTTTAGTTTTTTTTTTTTCAAATCCGGTTCATAAAGAGGGCCCGAGAATTAAGTTGCGTGCATATGGTTATATCTGGTTACCCGTTCAAGTTTTCGTGTTCCTATCTTTAAAAAAATTTTAGCACTAGGCTCAGCTGTTACAGGTACTAACCGACCCAAAATAACACTCCATCTAGTATTAAAAAATTTCAAATATCTTTTTCTTTTCCTTTGTTTAAGACATCTTTTTTCGATTTTACTTTCTCTTGCCTATGACTATCTTTATCTTTTCTCTTCCCTTTTAATAATTCTTGCGTTATTTGTTAAACTTATAAAAAATAAGGGGAAATTTTTAACAATTTACAACTTGCCCCATAAAAGTGTTAAAAAAACTACACTGCTAGGATTTAAAAAAAAAAAACTTCTTTAAAAAACAGTCACTTACTTGGTGTCAAATTACACTAAATATAAATAAGCTAGACAAACGCCGAGTGAATTTGTATAAATCAACGAATTTTAAACAATTGAAATCCACGATAAACAAAACTAAATTCCATTACCTGGCTTTTAAGGAGCGCTATTCGGCGGGATGTTGATCACACTTATGTGTATTATAAAATGGGTATTAGTTAGTAAGTGAGGCTAAAAATCATACGAATATTCTACTTTTATGTAGGTAAAATAATATGGTTGTTACTTCTTACCCCTGTTACAACTAGCACACCGCTTCTCTACTCGAATGTGTGTCGTATCATTCTTATGTTTTCCGTTTTCCGATATTGGATTTCTTTTGAAACCTAAGAGCTTGAGAGGAATATTTAAGGACAGTGAGTTTTGAAGATTACCTTAAAGTAGCTCTTCTTCAATACTGACGGACTAATAATGGAAAACATGACGTGTTAAAGATAGAGATGCACCATAAACTCATGATAGTCATGGCGTCAGATACTATGCTTGACCGAGTGCAACGGATGTGAAATGTCATAAGACAATATTTCTCTTTCAAATCGTTCAGGCTTTTTCATGGCCAACAAATCGACGCTGTCATTTCAGTTTGACACATTCCTTACGCGTATCCTGTCGATTTTTACAAAAGGACCAAGTCACATGGGGAAAGCATTAACCGGGGCATAGTTGTCACTTGGATGTTCTGTTGTATGCCATTCATTCCACAACATACTCTGGTAAAGATTTGTTTATGTTTCGGCGGTGAAGACTAATGTCAACTATAATAAATCATTGATGCTGCAAGTCTGAAGCAAATGACACGGCTGCTTTTCTGCTTTTGATTGGCATCGTGTACGCCCGCTAAGAAATCCATTCCTTAGAACTGTACTTTTAAGAAGTTATATTGTCATTGTGCTATCTTTGACATATCCCGGCCATCGGCGACGAATGCCGCTTCATTCATCAGATTTACTCTCTGTGTGACTAACATGGTCATGTGGTGTACATCTTCTTGTCGTCTGGTTTCTTGTTTTCATTTAAAATGATGAGCAGCTCGCCTGGAGCCAGCATCGTTGTTTCTTACAGTAGTAAATAGTGTTTTAGACATTTGGTTGCAGCATTAAACTTAATGCGTATTACTTAGTTAAAATGTCAAAACCGAACTCCACAGAAATATTTCAATGGCCATTCGCCACTCCTTGCATGACTTTTATGATTTTTTCTGGCTTTTTCAATATTGCTTGAAAAATGTATTTTTGGTATAAACCATTTCGATGACGACTTATGACATTTATTTAGACAAAAAAAAAAATTTTAACGTATGAGTATTTAGACGTCAAAAACTAGAGAGCTTACTTGAGCTAATTCAGAAAATGTAAGTCACTGTACACATTTCACTGCACATATTAATCTAAATATGGCACTGTGATAGTCCAAAAATCAGACAGACCTGAAATTAACGGTTTCCCCCTATTTCATCCATGGGGGGTCGAACTGCATCACAAGTTTTTTGGGTAACAGCTATTATTTGATTTAAAATTTTTTAAATGTTTTTAACCCAGTTTTTGGCTCATATTTATTTATGGGTTGAAAACTCGTATTCTGGACTGGCCTCAAAATTTACCGTAAGGACTCCCAAGCATATCTTTCCAAAACACTATTGTGATAAGATCCCGCATTTACGATTAAACTTTAAAGTTAAAAAAATTTTCATTATTTGTTTACGCTGTTTACCACTTTAATGGTTTTAGCTCTCATTTTAGCTGGGCACAAAATTAAAAAGGAATTTAGAGGACTTGGTGAATTGTCTTTATGTTTTCCAAATTTAGATGTATTATGTAGTGTTTCGCCCTGGTTGGGGGTGCGTGTAAGGAAGGCTTAATTCGTGGAACCCCCCCCCCCCCCCCTGTTCGTCAATCTGACTATGTTATTTTAAATTGTATTTCCAATGCACTCTTTGGCACAAATTAAAGTTTCAAGAAGCCAAACCGGAAACGGTTACATTGAAGACAAAATTGGAGCGGAGCTTAGAAGTTCAAACATACTCTACTAGGTTCGACGAGCAATGTCCAAATGGCAGATTGGTCTCGTATCGTGATCGAGAATAAAATTCCATTCAAGACGCATGAACGTCTAAGCGCTGCTTCAGTGTTGCCCACTCGATTTAAGCAGGTATGAAAAATACACTGTTCTACAACGAAATCCTCCTTTAAAGTTTATTAGTGCTTCTGTTTGATTTTGTCTCCCGAAAAATTGAAAAATATAAAAAAAATTATATCACGTAAGGATTTCGAGAAAATTCCGTTTCAAATTTTGAGCACCATTGCATCATTTAAATGTTACTCAAAAAAAAAAAAATATTCGTATTATTTTTTTAATAGTTCGAATTTTTTCATTAATCACAAATAATCCCGATTATTTTTGAATTATTTCGTAATCGTAAACTTTTTATGTGCAGTTGTGTGTGCAGATAATCAAATTCAGGCACGGCAGAACGCCGTTTACAAGGGTATTTTACCCACTCGAAATTTTTCAAGTAAATATTTCACTCTGTAGGAATATTACGAAAATTTTTCAATATTAGTCCAAAAATGAATTTTTGGTGACATTTTGAGATCGAAAAAATAAATTAAGACAATCTGACTTATCCAAATATCGGGATTTTACTATATTCACCGACTACTTTCAGAAGTTTTAAAGATTATTTTTTAAATGAAGTGCAAATTTTGGTTATTAAATGTGTAATATGAAATAATATTTTTATTATCTCTTAATGTACTTGATATTGGTATGTCGATTTTGTTAGAACTTTCCATACCACTGAACCACAGCAAAACACACTCTCGATCAACTACCCTCTCGGGTAAACTCTGTTCTGATTGTAAAAAATTATTAAAACTATTAATTAATAAAATCAGCAATGATAGTTTGGTTTGGTTTAAGTTATACAATTTTCAGCAACTTTTATACGCACACTATGGTGCTTCTTCTTTTGGAGTTCTGTTTCTTACTTTTTTATACTTTTGTTACGACTATCGGTTTCATTGACGTATTGTTTCGAAACACTGAAAAAATTTTGCATCGTTGTTTCTACGATACGAAGACGTAGAAAAATATAATAGAATCTAAGTAAAATACAATAAGTTCTACTGTCAATCTAATAGTTTCTACTGTTTCCCACTTATATTGATATAATAAAACTAGCAAGCTCAAATCATATCACGCGAAAAAATGGAGAATAAAACAGGCAAGTAAATTTCAAGGCATTATTACGGGGAAAACAGAAAGTAAGTTGCCAACCAAATAAATAGAATTGCTTTCATTGCGCCTTCCAAAACGTCGCGCACAAGCTCTTTCAAGAAATTCCTATAGAATCTTTTTTTGAATTTTTTAAGCATACAAATTTTGGTAAAATCTTTATTTTCTCAGTTTTTTAAATAATGTATATGTTAAATTATCTACTTTTCAAAAAAAAAAAAAAAAATACGCTCGCTGGAGCAGGGATCGAACCCGCCGACAAGAATTCATATCAAAATTAAGAAGTTATCGAAATGTACTTCAAGATTTGAAACCGTAGCTCCTACGATTTGATATCGAAGTTCCTATGATTTTATATCGTAGTTCCTATGATTTGATATCGTAGTTCCTATAAAATAACATCATAGTTCCTAAGATGGAATATTGTTAAATCTACGTTATATATCGTTGAAATCAATGACATTCCTCATCGTAGAAACTACTGCAAAGCGGTCGTAGAATCTATGATATCTTGCAATTGGACCTATATCAATTGCGGATATAATAGATTCTACGTCGGATATCGTAGATTCTACGACAGAATTTTTTGAGTGAAGAATGTAAATTGTTACGCAGCAAAAAAATGGAAATATAAAAACCCCCCCGTCTGAAAATCCTGGCTACGTGCCTGCAGACCATGCATTTGATTTAAATCAAATTGTATCAATGATATATTAATATATAATAGAATCCCTCTAAATTTCCCTCTAAAAGTTTTTTCCCTCTAAATGTAGATACCTCTAAATGAATAAACAAGTAAGGATGTTATAGTCAGGCGAGCCTGACAATAAAATACCTGACACAGACACACATGTTTAAATAATTTTTAAACCACGCTCAAAAACAGAACTACTAACAGAGAATATTCAAGAGGTTTTTAAGGCCATAAGGAGCCCCGTATACCGACTTTTGTTAAATTTCTTTAGGAAACCCGCCTCTTTGCGACGCCCAATTTTCCAATTTTTTCGGAATTCTAATCGTAGGCTTAAATGCTCGTATACGCTCAAATTCTAAGTTTTATTTAAGTATGTATTTCGAAAAAGTCAGATTTTGGGGCAGCTTTGGGATTTTTGTGACAGACTCTAGTACTGGAGGTACACTTAAAAATGGACCGATGAAAGAAATTGAGAGGATGTTTATGGAAGCATAAGTGCCAGCATTCGTTAATGTCCCATTTGAATTTCGGAAGTAGGAGGCAACTTTCGAAAAACGCCCTTCGGCCACGCCCACGTTTCTAATTTTTGGAAATAAAATAACTTGGCTTTAAATATGTTTAACTATCAAATTTCATCAAAATATCTTGAAAAACTTCGATTTTAGAGCAGTTTTTGTGATTTTCGTAAGAGACCCTAGTACTGGAGGTAGCCCTAAAAATTGTTCGATCGGGTCCAATCTCGAACTTGTTCTTACTCATGTGCTTGTGAGTACGCATATCAAATTTCATCAAGATAGCTCAACTCCTTCGATAAGAAAACTGTATACAAACAGACGGACAGACAGACAGACGGACATGTCTAAATCGAATCTTCTGGTGACGCCGATTATTTCTATATACATTTTGTAAGATCTATCTCGACTGGTTTTGGGTATTACACACAACCACACAAACGCAGTTTACCCTCGACATAGAGTATAATAATTAAAATATATTCTTGCAAAAGTTATTTCCGATTTCTTCGAATAAAGTTTATAACCAATGCTACTGTACGTCCCCGGTTTTCTAGCCAGTCCTATCTAGCTTACATCTTCTGCAAATTTCTTCCACAAACATTTTGACAACTCATTTCCCATTTCACTTTTTTCACACCGCAAAATTTGCGAATCTGCATGAGGACCATTAGTGTTTGTTGGGTAACGTAGTAATTAAAAATATTCAATTATTTTAGAATTTTGGTTCGAAACAAAATTCAGCCATGTTCAAGTGTCGTAAGAGTTATAACTATGTCAATATATCATAAAGATTTCCCAACTTTTTCTCCACTAGTGCTTGAGCTGCACAAAATACACAGTGCGTTTCGTTATTCGAAATTACCGTTGAGGCTGCTTTGAAATGTGTAACTGTATTGTAATTTCTAGCATCGTGCTTGGATAACTTTTTGCACAGTTGATTTTGGAATTTCATTAAATAAAGGAGTTTACTGCTTTTTATTCCTTTATTTAATCGGAGTAAAATATTTTAAGCTCCCAAAAAAGTAATCAACGTCTATAATTCTAATAACCTCATAACGGCAGAACTTTCTGACAAAAAGGAGTATGCGAAGATTTTTTGGTAAGGAACATTCGATGAGATTAGTCATTCTGGGCATTTGCTGACCCTTTATGATTTGTTTGGTGTTTCTTTTTGTCTACCCATTCCCTTATTGCGATTCCTTAAGCAAATTGTGCAGTCAAAAGTAAACAAATTTCAAGGAAATAAATCTTTGCGTCTAAGTGTTGTGGTCATTTAGAATTGTCCGAGTATGACGATGTTCTTTTGCATAACATTGAAGGAAAGAGAAAAGTGGGAACTTAAAAGTTAGCTTTGCATTTTTATTAATTAAACTGCCCTAAATGAAGCATAATTCAGATAACAGTTTTTACTAGATTTATGGATCTAAAAAGGTCGAAATGTTGTTATGCCGTTGTAACAGGGATGGGCACCGACTATAAATGGTTGTGGGCTTTCATAAAAGAATCATCTTAAATGATGAATAATGTCATAGCTTATGACTCGGGACGTAGACATGGGAGGGTGGGGAGTTTTGGCGGCTAAACATACCGCCAGACTATTTTCAAAGGAACGAAATTTAAATAGTTACCAATTTAATTATTCATTGTATTTTTCAGATATAACTAAAGAAATATTGATAAAAAAAAAATTTTTTTTGCAATAACAACACATACAAAATTGAATTATTTGATATATATCTATAGTATATTTTCTTTTTTTGAAGATATGTCAATTTCATGTCATAACTTTTCAAATACTTAACCGATTTTAAAGTTTGGTGAAATGTTTGGAATCGAATTGGCTTTAAAATCCGAAGCGAAAAAAAATTTCGAGAAAGAATCGCCGTTTTGTTGAAAATTGAAAATGGGCGATTCCATGGTAACTCGCGTAACAATCAGAAGAAACTTCTGGTCATTTATTCAATATTTTCTTTATTATTTGTAACTTTGAATATCTAGATCCATTTGTTTTTTTTTTTTTTTTGGTAATAAATAAGATTTTTAAAAATAAAATAAAAAAGGAAATGATTCTTGAAGTAGTTAACTAAATAAAGATTTAAAAGTGCCGGTAATTTGCGTTACAGTTTTCAGACAAAGGTCTTTGAGCAATTCCGTAGTTTAAGCCGAAGGCCTCCGTTGCCAGTGCTCCTATCATGTAAAATTCTAAATTCATTAATAACTTTCATTTTGAAAATAAATATCCGTAATTTTATAAAGTTGCAAAACTACGTGGATCGGCTAATTTATAATTTAATTTTGTATTAAGAATAGAATGAAGAGTTAGAAAACAAAAAATATTGCTGCTGTTGATCAATAAATAAATAATATGCGGTAACTCGCGTATTTAGGAATTGGTAACTCGAGTTTTATGCGATTTTCATATAAGCCCCTAAAAAGAAAGTTGATTGTAGTTCTACAATGGCTGGAAACACAATTAAATAAAATTAAAATAAATAGATTTAGTAGATTATTTTGCATGGCATTTAATTTATTGTCATCACTTTCGCTATTAAAGCTGAATAATTCCGTATAAACTGAGGTCCACAAGCTTTTCACTTCATACTGCAGATGCTTAGAAATTCTTAATTTGCCATTATCCCAACATATTGAATTTATCCTCGCTAACTATGTCCGGAGTTTGTGGTGCATTAACAAAAACTGTTTCGTGGTTCGTTTCCCATACAGATTCTCTGATTTTCTCCATTATAATATAATTTTGTTTTTTTTTTTTGCGGTTATTTTTATATTGAATTTTCTTAATCTTAAGAACTAACAATATGTTTTAAAATCTTAAACTAGTACAAAATTTCACTACATAAAATTAAGTCATAATTTATATAACTAGCGACATTGGCAAAAACGCGCCTCGAACCTTCTAGCCGGGCTTAAGCAATACTTTCGTGTGCCGTTTGGAGCGATGCACAGTGGGAATTCAGCGGCAAAAATAGGATTTTTTGACCATCCTAATTTTATGGTTTGTCGATTTAATCTAACAGATTAAATTAACAACTCCAGATAAAAAAAAATCAAAACTGTTTTTTTCAAAAAACATAATTTTTTTTTACATAAAAAATTCAGCTAAAGATAGAAATGTTTTTTCTTCGAATAATTGAAAAAAAAAAAATTTCAAATTGGTTCCTATTTTTTTCCCGATCAAATCTACCACTGTTGCTATAAAGTAGATTTTTTATTACAATTAAGAGTTTGATTTTTAAAAGGAATTAAAAATTGTGGCATTTTATTGAATATTGAAGAGGAGGTGGGCTATCAAAAATTCTACCTCGAAAATGACGCCTTTCCTTTTTTCAATGGACAAAAATTTTATATGCTTTGTCGTGCTTTGTCTTCTAGTTGATAAAAAATAAATATCTGGAGTCTGTTCTAACGATCTATGAAAAAAAATTTACCGCGCACTAACGTTTGTCTCGATAAAGTCCATTTTTATGTTAAAAATCACCGAGCAAATGTCTGGATACTAAGAAAAAAAAAATCATTGCATATGTTTAGGATGATCAATATTCATTAACGCTTTATTATCCCTTCGTAAGGCGATATTCCCGATTCAAACCGAAAGTCGATTTTTATGCTTGATATGGCTAAATAATAAGTCGTTGTCATTTTTTTTCCTCATATTTTTATTTGGGAAGCTTAAAAGTAAGAAAAAAGGTATGTTGCACTTTTGCAACAAATAGGTAATCAACATAAAAAAAAACTGCTCTCTACAGCTTGAACAAAAAAGTTTTCAAACTTTGTTTGGTTTACAAAATAGCAATAAAAAATATAAAGGCACAATCAGTTACAAAATTGGCTCTTCTAGAGATGAAAGCAATAAATACCATCTCTTTCATTTAGATTAATATAAATATTATGCAACATAGGCCCGTTTGTTTTTGTTTCCGATAAAGTTTTTCGATATGGTATACGAAAAATTTGTTTCAAAATTATGCCGTTTCAAGATGATATTGTAACAAGAACTTAAACGGAAAAAGTAACAAACGGCCCTTAATGATTTTCATTTTAATGATGAAAATTTTTAAAACAATTATTTTTTTTAGTATAGCACAGAGCTACTCCACACTTTTCACATTCAGTTTGGGTGTAGCCTTTACAATTTGGAATTTTGCAACGGGCTCGTTTATTGCTCCATATTGGCCAATGTCCTATTTGGTCTTGCCGGACCATTGGAGGTGGAATGTGTTGCGTAGAGCTTCGACTTCGTTTAGCCTCGATTTCGCGTTCTAATTTGGAATTTCAAGAGGTTGACGTCGGTGCTATACCCAATTTAATTAAAACCTCAGCTACTTCGTGTCGAAAATCCGCTCAGGCGAAAAGCTTCTCTTTAGAGGCTGTAGCTTTATGAACTCTCTTATACAAAAGCCAAGCATTGCTTACTGTTAAGTCGAGCAGATGGTAAAAAACTCGACATTGCCATCTGTTGCTTCGCACCGCAACTTTATATCGTCCAATAATGCTGTCAATCAAATCAACGCCGCCCATGTATCTGTTGTATTGGGAAATGGCAAATGGTCGTGGTACTTGGATATGGGTTTTTGTCGACCTTTCATAACGACGAACACTATCTTTTGGCAGTTCCCCAGCATAATTTGAAGCCAAGCAAACAATTTTGTTATCGAGCCAACAAATTGTCGATATTTCGACTCCATCCACAGAAGCGACATATTCAATACTGGTCCCACGGGTATTCTTTTTAAAATCTTTCGGATCCGGAAGCTTACAATTAGGTATGCGATTTCTCCTTATGGTGCCCAAAGCCAAAATACCTTCGTTTGCCAGATACTTCATAAGAGGGATTGAACTGAAGTAGTTATCAAAAAACAAGGGGTAGTTTCTGCCTCTTGGAATTTCACGAGCCAATCTTACTACACAGTTAGAGGATGCGCCAAGATCAGGCTCATCAGGCAAAACTACGTTTTCCTTTCCTGTGTTAAACTCAAATTTGTAGCAAAATCCAGAAGTGCCACTGAGGACCCAAATTTTGTATCCCCACTTGTGCGGCTTGTTCGGATTGTATTTTTTCATAAAGTTGCGTGCTTTAGTTGAACAAATTTGTTCATCAATAGAAAGGTATTGCTCCATTGGTATTTTAAGGAAATTTTTGTTGAGTTCGTCTACCACTGGTCTGATTTTGAATAATCGGTCGTGATTTGGATGTGAAATAGGTAAATTGTTATCATTATTATTGAAATGTAGTGATCTTCGAATTAATTCGAACCGTTTTTGTGGCATTGAGTTAATTATAGTCTGCATTCCAATATCATTTGACCAGTATTTCGTAACTCTGGGCAGTTTCGCTAGAGACATGTAAAGGAGTATGCCAATAAATTGGCGAATCTCTAAAAGAGTAACATATTTTGTTGAAATTAAGTTCTTCTGCCGTATATAGAGGTTGGTTTCATCTACAATTTTTTTAAACATGTTTTCGGGGAAAAGATATAAAAAATATTGGAAAGGAGATGATAGCTCCATTATTTCCTGAGGCAAAGAAGAATTCATCCGAAAAGCAAGCTGTTGTTCAGTAAATTGCAGATTGCGCCTTCTCCACAACAGATGTTCGCCCTTTCCAGTATCGGCGGCTACTTCTTTCCCTGCTCTATATCGGCTACCGTCGGAATGTTCTAACTCTTGACTTAGACCTTCTTCTTTTTCTTCACAGACCTCTTCGTCTGACGATTCGTTTGCAGGGCATTCAGATATATCGAAGTCTGGATCACCATTATTGTCGTCGCTAGAAAAATCCAGACCATCCTCGCTATCCAAACCATATAGTATTCTAGCAATATGGCTTGGCGACAATGATTTAGTTGTCATGGTAGCTAAAAATAATTTATTGCAATAACTATCATTAGTTTTCTGTAAACAAAGAATGCCACTAGATTTGCCAATTCCTAAAAAAAAACTTTTTGGCCCAACAATATTTTGTTGCATATCTGCATCAAGCAAAATATCACTGAAATTTCGTTTAAATTATGTATTTAGGAATATCAAAGGCCTCAGATCTGTTCTAAATATACTAACCTTTACTTTTTAACGTAATTCGGCCTTCTTTGTTCGTATTTAATATTTAAATTCATTTATTGAAATGTCGATAAAATCGCGCACTGTTATGCTCTGATAAAATGAAACATATGTTTGTACTGTCAGTATTTCCAGGGTTGACTTAATTACAGATTAAAAAAGGCATGTTCCAAAATATCATCAAACAAAGAGAAGTAGTTTCCGGCACATAATTAATAAATTAATGTGATTTAAAGATGATGTTGCAGATATGCAACTCCGCCGCACGAAGGGTTATAATTTCTGATGGAAATGTTTATAAGAAATTAAGAACTAAGGTTCAATTACAAAAACAAAACATTATATTAAAAATTTTGTTTACGAATGTGAGAACATACGAAAAGGCTGTTATCCAGGGGAGGTACCCCTAGGGACTGTCAGATTTGAACCATTTTTTGTACGTATGCGTTTTTAAGTATAGACAACATTCTAAAAAAGTTTCATATAAATCGGTTGAGTTTTAGTTGTAGCTGCCATACAAAACTGCAAGTGTGGGTCTATGGGGGGTATCCGAAGGGATGAACCGATTTCGATAAATTTTAGTTTATATCTTAATGACCTCAATTTACATCCGCATACTTTCATTGTGATAGGACTATTCCTTCTATTTTTTGCCGCACGATGTATGGAGCAATCCCACTGTACGCTGTTTCCGAAGGAGGTGGTGTCGGTGCCGGTTTGAGTACGAGGCTCACAACACATTTCGTGTGTGTCGAGGAGTGTATCGCAGTGCTGGATTTAAAACGGGGGATCGACGATGCTGTGGCAAACAAAACAGCTTCTTCGTGGTTGGGCAGTTTGTGCCAATGTTGCTATAACTGTCGAATGTCGACGGAGCCCATATTGGGTACAATTGGCAGCCGATTGCCGTAGAATCGTGCGAGGCGAGGCTATCGACATCCGTCGTCGTAAACGTCATAGTCGGAGACAAATCGGCAGCTCGTGAGCCGTTATCGCAACGTTACCGACGGGATTAAGTCGAAAGTTAAGCGACGCAGAACGGTCATCGTTAACTGGATTCGTCATCGGCGGGGATGCTGTCGGAGACCGACGACGGGGTACGAATGTCGTGAACCTCGCCACTCGACTTATGGTGCGTGTGTAGCGGTCGGGCGATCGTTTCTTCTTAGCCTCGAGTGCGTTGAAGTTGAGGCTAAGCACCTAGCCATTTCATTTGGGTGCCGCTGGAGTCTATCCAAATAGGAATTTTTAAGACGCACTAATTCCTCTTTAACCAAAGGGATATTAAGGTCACGATGGATATTTTCGTTACGTATATACCATGGCGCACCTGTAATTGAACGGAGAATTTTTGATTGGCATCTTTGAATCAATTCTATACTTGAGTAACTTGCATTACCCCATAACTGAAAGCCATATGACCATATTGGCTTTAAAATATTAGTATATAAAAGGATTTTATATTCGATTCTTAAGGGGGAACGATGATTAATTAACCAATGAAGCTTAATAGCTTTAAGTTTCATTTGGGTTCGTTTAGCTTCAATATGTTTGCGCCATGTGAGACGTTTGTCCAAATGGATACCCAAGTAAACAACATTGTCCGTCTCTGGTACTATTATGTTGTTTATTCTTAAAGGGGGACAGATGCCCCTTTTAAGTATAAATGTAACATGTTTACTTTTGTGCTAGTTTACTTTCATTCGCCATGTTTTTCATCCACTTTTAAATGCGTTTGCAGGTTAGAAGTAGAAGAAATCGGGCATCTATGGCGGCTTAATATGGCTGTGTCATCGGCAAAAGTGGATTTTGTAAGACTACTGTTTACAGGGAATTGTGACGTATGTATATAGTAAATATAGGAAGGGTCCAAGAACACTTCCTTGGGGCACTCCTGCTTTGATTTCTATGCTTTGTGAAACAAAATCTTTATATTTCACCTTAAAATGGAGTCAATTTGGAAAGCAGTGCTTTCTCAAAAAGTTTGGAAATACTTGGAGGAAGGCTTATGGGTCGATAAGACGACACCATTGTTGCATCCTTGCCTGGTTTTGGAATCATAGTTATCAAGGAGGATTTCCATGCTTGAGGGAAATATGCAAATCGAATGATCGCATTGAAAAGCTTTGTAATGAACACGATGGCAATGTATGGCATCTCAATAATCATTTTAGGAGTTGTGTTGTCCTCTCCAGGTGCTTTTTTGGGGGATAATTGACTTGTAATAATTGCTTTAATTTCATTTGAGTAGAAATAGATTAGGTAATTTTGGGAATTTATTTGAAGTGTAGGCATTTCCCAATTTATTTCAGGGGGTTAGGTTGGAAAACTCACTTTAAATGCCCAGCAAAGGCGCAGTAGCTTTTCTTCATTACTACGTGCTTAAGCGCCGTCGGTGTCTCTCATGGGAGATTCCCCCACTTTTGGCGATTTAATAAACCTATTTATTTTCCATAAAGATGATTTTCCGGAGGACTGTTGGGAAAGCTTTGAAACATATTTCCTACACTCGTCATTTTTTAATCTTAAGAGAGCTTTGCTTAGCTCATTTGTTGCGGCTTTAAGTCTAAGCTTAGCCGCTGGGGATCTGTGTTGTTGCCGTTCGCGTCTTAGCCTGCGTTTTTCGTTCACAAGTCTTTCGATTTCGCTATTGGTAAAGATATGATTCTTTGCATTGTTTTCGATGCAAGGCGTTGACTTCTCTGCCGCTGTCGTTAGCATAGAATTCAGAACATTTGTAGCTTCATCAACGTGTTCTATGCAGTCTATAGAGTATCTGGTATGAATATGAGTGGCTATATATTTCTTATATTTAATCCAGTTAGTTTAAGAAGACGTCAATCTGACGGGTGAATCAGTAACTATAGGACTTTCAGCTAGATAAAAAAGTCCAGTTGAGTGATCTGATGAGAGATCGAAAGTTGTCGTGGTTGTAACGCGAGATCTATCTACCCCTTTTGCAATGGCGAAGTCAATGAGGTCGGCTATTTTTCTTGGATCAGAGGGCCAGTATGTAGGCTGACCAGGTGATAAAAAATCAAGCCTGCCCATGCTGTTAATTAGGGTGCTATACAATTGCCTCTAGTACAAGGGTCTGTCACAAATATCCCAAAAATGCCTCAAAAGCGGACTTTATTGAAATATTTCAATGAAACTTAGAATTTAAGCGTATATATAAGGGTCCGATTAGAATCCCAAAAAAATTGAAAAATTGGGCGTGGCAAAGGGCGGTTTTTATAAAGAAATTTAACAAAAGTTGGTATATGGGCCCAATATGTCCTTCAACACCTCTTGATATTAAAAATTATTCGAACATAAGTGTCTGTGTCGGGTATTCTATTGTCAGGCTCGCCTGACTATAACACCCTTACTTGTTATATTAACGTAGCGATCCATGCCTGTCTGGATCGCCGACTCGTTTGATTTTGCTTTGTGTGCAGTTTCAGGAGTGTTAGTGTTAGTGTTAGTATCTATTTGGCTATTTTTTCCGGTGCTTTTACTTGTTGGTGTTGTTGTTGCGCGCTGACTAAGCCACTGTTCGTCGCTTTGTAAGCGTTTATCAATTGACGAAATTAATTAATTACTACATAAGCATTCTTAACATTTTGAGTGCTTAGAGAGTGACTACAAGTTCGTGTAGAGCTTTCGCTTTGCATGCGTACGTTTTGAATATCTAGTTTGAAGCTGAGCTTCGAAAAGCACCAGCTTCAAAGCTTTTACGGTGAGTGTCTATACTAGATAGTGGGTTTAGTCGGACGCTAGTGGGGAAAATACAGGGAAGTATGTGAAAATTAAAGAGAATAGATTTAAGTGACGGAGCCCAAGGCAACAACAAAGCCTGAGGGTTCTTATTTAATTTTGGAAAAATTACTTCTCACCTTTGGATGATCACAGCTGCTATCCTCCAACCACATCTTGGTGCTCTTCTATTGGCCTTTCGCTTATGGTGCCTCTTGAACATCAATATCGTTGATATTCGGCGTTATTTTACTTTTTATTTAAACAAACATTCCGAGCGCGAAATCTGACGTCTACGCGGCGAGGTGACCAGTTTTTTTTTCTTTTTTTTTATATAATTAACTCTCATTTTTTACTCCTTAGACGCTTCTGAATTGTTTAGTCTAGAAAACAATATACTCCCTTCCGAGAACCTATACCATTCACAAGACCTCTTCCGTGGGATGTTGCAAACTACCTCCAAATTAAATAATATTTTAAAGCGTTTTTATATCGCATGCCTACTTATATTTATCCTACATTCTCCCCTTCCTCATCTTTCCCTTCCCCTTTTTATCTTTACTGCTTCTGAAAAAAGCCTTTTGGAGTCAAACTTAAACCAATTTTCCAAAGCTGACAGATACACACAAACGCAATATAACCTCGACACAGAGTGCGTCGGGTATAAAAATAGATTTTTTTTGTCATTTTCGTAATTAGCAGAAAATTTTACTATAGAATTCATATATTTTGTTCTTGGAGCATTTTGAAGTTAACTAGTGTTACCAGTGGTAACGATTACGAAATAAATCCAAAATAGTCGAGACTATTTCCGATTAATGAAAAAATGTAAATTTTTCAAAAAATAAAAATAAAAATTATTCGGACTATTTTTTAAATGATTTGCATTTTAGCATTAATCGGAAATCATCCCGATTATCTTTGAATTATTTCGTTATCGTAATCATTTAATATGCAGTTGTGTATGCAAATAATTAAATACAATGATAATATGCATCGATTGCACTATTAATTAATTAAACCAACGATGACTGTTTAGGTTATATAATGTTCAGCGATTTTTTATACGCACCCTATGGTTAATCTGTTTTACGTTTATATGTTTTTTATACTTTTGTTACTATTATCGGTTTCAACGGCATATTGTTTCGCATTCGAATTTATTAAAGAAGGTAAATTAATACGCACACTGATAGAAACAACTTGCTAAAAACAAGAATTTTGAGTCGATAATCAAGAATTTCACGCTAAATAGTCTGTTAAACACGAAAATTTTTGATTCAAGCATTAAATTCTTGATATTTCGGGAACGCTTTTCAGAATGGATTCTTCGAAAATCCTTGAGCTTAGCATGTTTTTTTTGAAATGCATTTTTGCCTTACAATCCTATGTCTGCGGGTTAATCCCCACTCCCGTCGAGCGGGGCTATTTTTTTTTTGTTTGTTTGGTTTTTTTTTGAATCAGTTGATAATATAACACATAAATAATATTTAAAATGCTTAGAGGAATAAAATAAAACGTTTCATTTGATACTCGTAAAAAGCAAAAGAGGATGGTTCCAGCGGATCTCAGCAATTTTGTAAAGACAGGATAGAAATTTTACTTTATGGCTGGCGATTTGTTGCCTCCTCTCCGAGTTGAACCAGTTTTTCTCCTTAAAAATTGCTTGCGTCTTTCGACTTCTAATATTTCGACAACTTTTTTTCGTCTGCGACAGGGCTCGAACCTGGGAACTCATATTGCTAAGCGCCACGCTATCCTTTACACCAAACAGAGATCTCATTTGCGAGTGCTTAAGGGGACCTTCTGGTCTAGAGCACGAAAATTTAGGGTATTTTCATGATTTTTTTTTGGTATTAAGCCAAATAAAAAACGATTTTCTAAGTATGCAGGCTTATTAAATTCTTTATTGAAAAAAAATAAAAAATGTAATTTTTTTTATTTTTTTGGTATTTTAAAAATGGCCTTGAAGTGGGCCCTCTTTGAAAAAGTACCTCCGTGGTGTGAAAGATTTTGGCAGTTCTGGTAATCGAAAAAAAAAAAACAAAAATAGGTTATTAATCAGAATGAATGCGGCTTTGGCAGGAACTAGAATAAAAAATTTTTTTTTTAAATTGACAAAATGGCGCAATTTTTTATTTCAACCATCAAAAACTTTCCTTTTTTTGACCATTTTTTTGATGAAAAAATATTAAGTTCTTGGAATAAAAAATCGATTCTAGTTCGGGCCATATCCATTGATGTTATGAATAACATATAAAAATTCCAGACAAATCGGTTCGATGGTTTTTTTGTTTTCATTCACACCAGGTCAAAAAAAGTAGTTTTGAGATAAACGCGTTCAAAGTTGCTTTGATCAAGCGCGCTGCCTGCTGTCTGCACCTTCTAAAAAGGCTGTAGCAAAACAAATATTGTCAATATCTTCACGAAACTTTGCCAGCATATTCTTAAAAGTCTATTCTTCCGAAATATATATAAAAAAAAAAAAATCAATTTTCAAAAAATTCTAGACCTTCTGAGAGAATCTAACTGTAGAATTTCAGAGTATTTAAGGCTAGGCGCCGACTACTCAATTTTTAGTTGGCCAATTTTTAGTTGGAAAAGTGCTCTTGCACGCTTGCACGACTATACAATTTAAAATTGGGTACTTTCAATTCAATTAAGTTATTATTAATTAATTACTTAATAATTTATTCATTATTCGGTACCATGTGTTTATGGAACACTACCAACTCAAAATTGAGTAGTTTGCGATGCCCCAATAGAACGTATATAACACACGACAATTGGCCAATTTAAAATTTGTGGCAAAACACACATTTTTTATTGGGTCAACTAAAATTGTAATGTCGGCGCGCTCTCGTATACTTCTGTGTGCCACAAACACACAACTTAAAATTGCCCAACTGAAAATTGAGTAGTCGACGCCTAGCCTAAAAGTCAAGAATTGATTATTCATTTGAGAATGCTTTTAAATTTGATTGCTGGAAACAAGAAAAAATTTTAAACCTAATACCGCTTTTCTTGATTTTAGAATTTTTTTCGGTCAGTATGCTAAGTTCAAGCATGAAATTTTAAGAATGTTGCATTGTAAAATGAAATTTAAAATTCTTTATTTTAGCATGCCATTTTTCTATCAGTGCAGCAACAAATTTGAAATATCAGAAACCAACCCTCCCCCCATATGTTTATGAACGACAGAGCGTTGTCGAAGTTTGTTCCCATTATTACAATAAAATAAAATAACATATTGGACCCTTGCTAATAAATCGGCACAATTCAAAATTTTTTTATAAATATTTTTATGTTCGATTGCATTTTTCTGTAAGAAACCCAACACCCAGAAAATTAACGCTTATATTGACAGATCCAGCAGTCGATTGAGATTAATATAAGTTTAGAAAAAAAATTTTTTTTTTCCTTAGTTTCAAAAGATATTGAATGATTTTCGACAAATGCGAAATTTTGATTTGTACCGAGTTAGTAGCAAGGGTGCAATATATGTATGAAAACTTGATTTGTTAACATTGCTGCCTTACAATTTTCAATGGCGGTTTAAGAAGTTTAGTTTTATTACTTAATATCTTAAATTTTTTCTTATTTTAAAAAGGTTGCCGCAATACATCATCTCTATTTACAGATTGCAATTTCTGACTTCCACATAAACAATAGTTGATTTGAATGAATTTTGTTGCACGCTCACCAACTTGGCCATTGATATTCATCGCCAAATGAGAAACAATCTCTGAAAAGCTTCTAAAATTTACTGGACATGTTAATGAGACTTAAGAAGTATTGCTTGAAGATGCTGTGTGTGGGATCCAAAACCGACTGCAGTTAGTGGTTTCGGTGCGTAATTCATACGCAAGGAAAGCCCAGAAGTTCCGAAACCGAAACGTGCACGATATATTACAATCTTAAAATTTTGTAAAAAGTTAATTGATTTCTGTCCAATAAACTTCCTAAATTATTGGAAGGGAATAACAGTAAGAGGCCAGTCTGACAGGTTTCGAAATTGAAGTTGGAAACAGCTAAAGCAAAACGCAAAAGTAATTCTATTGCTGAAAAGGCTTTCAACGAAACTTACGAAGTCCATGTCTTTTTGTTAGCGAAAATTATAAGATGCAAATTTTGCATCTTCAAAGTGGAAAGTAAGACAATTGATGAGGTGTATTATTGAAGAATATCTATATAAACCATTAGTGTGTTCAAATTTTGGGATCTTCAAAGAGTGACCTACATACATATTAGAATGGTCCTTATTCCAAAAAGCATTTTTTTTCGCAGGCTACTTTGTCATATTATTATATACACTGAGCTAAAATCGTAGTGAAATTTGCTCCTGAAGAATACGCATGGCTATTAAAGCCATGTTTGAATACGTCCGTGTTACTGTTTTGGTGTAATTAACTACGGTCGTAGTATTCTACGAATCGTTGTTAATTACACAATCGTAGTTTTCGCTCAGTGTAGGTACCATAATTTTGAATTTTTTGAATGACGTTTAGGTGTCGCTACCAGTGGTCAAAGCTTTCAATACAAACTGAATAGACGTATTTGTAAGATTTGTTAAAATTATTACAAAACAACACATCAAAAACGATGCAATTTTCAAGCGTTTTTTGAAGATTTCAGTTTGGTTAAAAATGTATATACATTAGAGTGGGTCAATTTTTTCATCGATAGGGCGTATACCAAAATCGTAATCTACGGAAAATTCTAAGCAACCTTGCCGAAGAAACTATAGGTCTAAAACCAAAACTGACCTCCCGCTTTTCGATCCAAAGTTTTTCTTAAGAATTTGAATGTATTGGGTATACATATTCAAAATTCAAAATATTTTGAAGTGGAAAAAAATGGGAAAAAAATTAAGCATATTATTAGGCTGTTTTTTTAAAGGCATTTTCAATACATTTATTTAGATTGTGAATATCACAGATTTTTATGCAATCTATTTTGCTGTCCATCCGCGGGACCATTGTACAAAAATGAGAGCGCAAAGAATCGCAACTGAAATGATTTCTTTTTTAGATTGGTCTTGCCCATTTTGTGTTCAATTTCAACGTAAAATAGAAAGGCTACTTTGATTTTCTATGAAGGATCCACCGATTCCGGCGCACATACAAGGAACTGAGAGATTTGTGCAGCTATTAACCGGTGTCACCCGGCGTGTATTGGATAAAAACTGCAGCGATGTGTTAGCTGTTACAATCGAAAGTCGAGCCAAGGTCCCGCGGATGGACAGCAAAATAGATTTGCAGACCAATCTGTGATATTCACAATTGAAATTGCCTTTAAAAAAACAGCCTAATAATATGCTTAATTTCTTCCCCAATTCAAATTTTTCTACTTCAAAAAATTTTGAATTTTGAATATGTACGAGTATACCCAATACATTCAAATTCTTAAGAAAAACTTTGGATCGAAAAGCGGGAGGTCAGTTTTGGTTTTAGACCTATAGTTTCTTCGGCAAGGTTGCTTAGAATTTTCCGTAAATTACGATTTTGGTATACGCCCTATCGATGAAAAAATTGACCCACTCTAATATATATATTCTTGATCAGGGTGACAAGAAGAGTCGATCTAGCCATGTCTGTCTGTCTGTCGGTCACAATTTAGTTTTTCGTAATTTACTCCTAAGCCATGAAAGATATCATATTGAAATTTGGCATGGACTTGAACCAGGTAAATTTTCGAAAAAATTTATAAAAATTTTTTTCGTAGTCCCTTTTTGGGTTGTGAGAAGTGGTTCAGAAGTTTCAAAAATCACGATTTTAAACGTTTTTCCTGGATAACTTTTTTACTATACATCCCAGCTTATTGAAATTTGGTGTCTGTATAGCTACCATGTAGACTTAAGCTTTCGCTGAAAAAAAAATTGCGACATCGCTATAACTATGGTCATCATCCTACACAATAGAAAAAAACACTCTTTCTCTTATTCTCATATCTGAATACAAAAATTATTTTTTTGCTTCTTCTGATTGTGTATTTTGCCGCCAAATAAAGTCGTCCATTATGGATAAATTTTGACCATGACCACATTTCGCGAAATTCGCAAAAATTGATTTTCACTATTTTGAATTGATATTTCGCAGCTAAACAAAATGTCCTCTAAGGGTTAAAATTTGATCAAGACCACCATCCGCGAAATTCGCGAAAACCTGATTTTCACTATTTTTAATTGAGTATTTCGCAGTTAAACAAAATGTCCTCTAAGGGTTAAAATTGATCAAGACCACCATCCGCAAAAACCTGATTTTCACTATTTTTAATTGAGTATTTCGCAGCTAAACAAAATGTCCTCTAAGGGTTAAAATTTGATCAAGACCACCATCCGCGAAATTCGCTAAAATTTTATTTTCACTATTTTGAATTGAGGTTTTCGCAGCTAGACAAAATGTCCTCTAACGGTTTAAATTTTGACCATGACCACCATTCGCGAAATTCGCAAAAATTTAATTTTCACTATTTTGAATTGAGGTTTTCGCAGCTAGAAAAAATGTCCTCTTACGGTTAATTTTGACCATGACCACCATTCGCGAAATTCGCAAAAATTTTATTTTCACTATTTTGAATTGAGTATTTCGCAGCTAGACAAAATGTCCTCTAACGGTTAAAATTTGAACATGACCACCATTCGCGAAATTCGCAAAAATTTTATTTTCACTATTTTGAATTGAGGATTTCGCAGCTATACAAAATGTCCTCTAACGGTTAAATTTTGACCATGCTCACCATCCGCGAAAATTTGTGCTTAATAATAATCTCGAGTCTTAGAAGGTAAAAATAGATATCCAAGCTAGGAACGGCAGGAATTTTTGTTAAGGAAATGTTTTAACATATTGTATTTCAGGCTGAGGAAAAGGTATGTGTGCAATCGGCTTAGCCGATGTAAACTTCTTTACTTGTTTTTGGTTGGAAAGGTGAAGTCTGCCTGCTTGTCTTAAGCTGTATGCGACATTGGTGCGTGTGCGACATTGGTGCGTGTGTCAGTGATTGATTGATATATTAACAGATTGATAGATTGATAGGTTGATAGATTGAAAGATTGATAAATTAACAGATGACAGAATGATAGATTGATGGATAAATATATTGAAAGATTGATAGATTAAATGATTGATAGATTGATAGATTGACATATTGATAGGTTGATAGATGAAGATGATAAATTGACAGATTGACAGATTGATAGTGATAGAATGACATTTTGATAGATTGATGGATAAATATATTGAAAGATTGATAGATTGACAGATTGATAGAATGTCAGATTGATAGATTGATGGATAGATGTATTGAAAGATTGATTGATTGACAGATTGATAGGTAGAAAGATTGATGATAGATGGATAGACAGATGAATAGATGAATAGAGAGATGGATAGATAGATAACACCTACTCCCTAAATTAGATGGGGGAATAATTTTACCGAGATGGCGCTGCAGTTGGTATCTAGGTTATTTAAAATGAAAAAGCACAAAGCAGGCTTGAGCAAAAAATACGAATTCACCAAGCTATTTAAAATTTAATGTAACAAACTTTCAAATCATAAAAAAATATTTATTTTTATTTAAAATCGGGAGTAAGCGCATTTCATGAATATTAGTCTATTATATTCACAGTTAAGAACATAAAACAATGCCACATTTCCGTGGGAGAGGAGGAAATATTGGTCGATAGTAGTTAAAGTAAAAATGTATAGCATAATGTTTAAATTTCACACAAAGAATGAATAAAAACCTAGAGTATTTAAAAACATACTACTTTACCACTTTTACTACTTTTGCCCAATATCAACCTGTACCGGGAGGGGAAACGAGCGCGGGTCATACAAAGCTGGCGCGAAGCGAGCCTTGGTGCCAGCTAGTATATATATAGAAATTTAATTTTACTCCGTATTCCGAAGAGATTTTCTTCGGTCGTGTTCGACTAAGTATTTGAAGTAAATTTTTTAAACTTTCCTCTGGTTTTGTAAAACGTCTAAGTATAACCATTTGCAGTAGTAACATCACGTTCGGCAACGTCATTGGCAACAAGAATGCGTCTTATTTTAGCAACAGCTTCGACATAAGACTTCGAATTCCGAAATGTAAGTAAGAAATAATAGTAATAAATGGTTTCCTCATAGTGAATTAACTCGATTACCTGCATTAATTCGTTAACGCATGATTAAAAATGTGATTATTTTTCCACTTTTTTAGAGCAGCTTCCGACGTAATCAGCTGATTAGTTAGTACCCGATCCGAAAGTGAAAATGATATTGATTAAATATCTGCGTTGGCTCTAATGCATATTGTTAATTCACTAAGTAGAAACATGCTATTATTTGCAATTTTGCACCCAATGTACTCCTAACCTACGAGACACAGGAGAGTTAATTGTTGTTGCAGCAGATTTTAAGCCCGAAGAGAGAGTTTTCTTAGCTGACGAACTCGAAGAATTCGGATTGGAAAGATTAACGGCGAATTTAGCGAAAGCTGACTTCAAATCGTTTACTTCACGATTTAAATTTTACAAATTAGCCACCAAACCTTTCAGCAATTTAACACAATCATTGCATAAATAACAAGTAAGAAAGCTAAAGTCGGTCAAGCCCGACTTTGAAATACCCAGCGTCCCGACATTATGAGCGCACTATGTTTTGCTTCTCCATTTGTGGGCGTGGCAGTGGGAGGGCAAAAAAAATTATTTCCGTACACCTTTTATTCGCCTTGGTGAATCTATGTTGCGAATTTGAAGCTTCTACGCCTTTTATTTCGGAAGTTGCGAAAAATCTTTATTTGTTGGCGTGGCAGTGGGCGGGCCAAACAAAATTTTTTTCTACACCTTTCATTCCCCTTGGTGAACCTATGTTGCGAATTCGAAGCTTCTACGCCTTTTATTTCGGAAGTTACGAAAAATCTTCATTTGTGGGCGTGGCAGGGGCGGGCAAAAAAATTTTTTCCTACACCTTTCATTGCCTTGGTAACCTATGTTGCGAATTCGAAGCTTCTACGCCTTCTACTTCGGAAGTTACGAAAAACTTCATTTGTGGGCGTGGCAGTGGGCGGATTTTTCCCCAACCTTTCATTCGCCGGTAAACCTTGTTGCAATTTGAAGATTCGCCTTTTATTCGGAAGAGAAAAACTCCAGGGGCGGGCAGGGGCGGATGTCTCCATTTTTCTTAATATTCATCCCGATATCCTGTTCCCAAATTTCGACATTTCCCCGTTTCGGGGGATTAAGGAAAAAAAAAAAAACGGCAAGGAATGTTAAATTGATTCAGTTTTTGACCTGACATTTTATATATATTTTTCTATACTCCGGAGTTGTTTCCCTTTACAAGATGCAAAAACTAATAACCCCTTCGCTTATAAAAATAAAGTTTATAAAATGTTTATTAAATTTAAAACGTCTAAGACTTTAGCTTCAACATCTGTACAAGAGCTATGAAATTGTTTATTACAGAGACTACAAGTCAAATTGCAGTCACCAGTTGATAATAGAAAGCACAGTGAGATCATTGCAAAATCAATTTAGATCTAATTTTAATAAATCGCGACGCGAGAGCAATTAAAAAAGACACCCGCCCTTGCCGACGGTCAAATTAGACTATAGGGCCCCTAATGGCCTTTAAAGTCTCTTCGATATTCTCTCCTACTGATCCTGGTTTTAGGCGTGTTTTAAAAATTATTTAAACATATGTATGTGTCTGTGTCGAATATTCTAAGGTCAGGCTCGCCCGTTACTTGCTATTTTCTACTCCTTTGCTAATTATACTTTTTATATATACGAATCTCATGAGAATAAAAATCGGTTACAGAAATTATGAACTCAATAAGCCATAACAAATGCAGCTTCTTTATGGCCCCTGCTTTGCATTACGAAATCAATACATAATGGTTCGACTGCCTAACACTTCCCCAAAAAATTGCTGCCAACAAGGAACGACAAAAGCAGACAACTCTGAGCTACCACCGCCAAATATTAAATAAATGACTTCCTTCCGTTCGAAAGACGTCGCCGTGGTGAGCAGAGCTGAAAGTTTGCTACTGCGAATGTTGGTGCGTATCCGTATTCCAAAATATGTAGAACGCGGAAGTGGATGCGGATTATGCGCACGTGGGAGTTTTCACTATTTCAAACAATTTTTCAACATTTTTCGTGCTTAATCACATTAGAATGTAAGACGTGGGAAAAAAATGTGCGTGATCTGCCCACAAGGAGACACACACCATAAAACATTTGTCCAAAGCTAACTATTTTAAAGCCAGGATGGATAAAAAATTATCCATGCGGATGTAAATTCACATTTTGCGGAGCCGGATATCAATTAATTTTTTGGATGTGTGACACTCGTTTCCATTCAATTTACAGCCCTAGCCATGAGCGCCCTTCATATAGTTTCGTAAAATTTTTAGTCACTGTCTTAAAATGCAAATTCACTCTCAGGAGATGAGGGAAATGACGCATCGAATATTTGGAGCAATTGTAACCGTTGTTCCAGTCATGGCAACTGTAAAGTGTTAAAAGCTAATTAATTGTGATTTTCAAAAAGCAATTTTAAAGTTCTCTGAGGAAAGTTCAAACATTCGAACCTCTTCTGGAAGGATATTGGAGAAGCAAAATGAGAGCCAATGCCGATTCAAATATATTCGGCACCTCAATCCAAATAAGCTGGACTGAAACTTGCTGGACTGGAAACAAATTGCTTAAGAAAAAACTTGGCTTGAAGCCACCTTTACAGCCTCATATTTTTTTTCCAAGCGCACAAAAGTTCCCACAGTGGCAAACTAATTAAAGCGTATGCCGCGAAGGCCTCCTTTCTCCCCTCACCAGATAATAGCGAGTATGTTCATGGCTTTAATATGTAGCCTTGTGTCATGCCAATAGTGTTTCTTCAGTCTGTTGGCAAAGGTGCCGCGTTGTTTTGTGTTAATCACCTTTTAATGCAGCAAGGAAGACGCGAATTTAGTTTCAACGGCACTGTACGCATTTTACATTTAATTCAAACAATAATTTAGCCCTCAGATGATATGTTCCACTACCCTAGGGCTCGCCAACCTTTTAAAGGGTACTGAAGCAAATTTACAGCTTGCTGCTTTGTTAACTAATCACATGCATCCACTTCAATACTGCGAAAATGACAACTATGCTTTATGGAAAATCACAGAGAATATGTTGCAGCATAAAACTATTTACAATCTCAACTTGCCGCAGTCTTAACTCTCAAATCGAGCCATTAGTCCGCGAATCATTTGAATACCCGTCGCTGCTATAAAGTTTACAGGCCTTGGCTCGGTGGACCTCAAACTCAGCTTTCGATTTCCTGACCACTGCAGTTGTTTCCATTCAGAGGTAGCGGCAATCAAGATTTCAACCAATTGGTTTCTGGGTAACAATATTTTCCCAGAAAATATGTTGATTTACACGGACAGCCAGGCAGCCATAAGATACCTCTCAAGTGTGGTAGCCACATCCAAGACAATCCATCAGTGCCGTTCCTCTCTTCAGAAGATGGCAAAGCACGCCTCGGTGACCCTGATGTGGGTACCTGGACACAAGGACATTAAAGGGAACTGTACGACCTTGCGAGAACCGGTACAGAACAAGAAAACATTATAACGGAGCCTGAACTAGGTGTTCCTCTTGTTTCAGTAAAATTTAAGATTAAATCTGATTTCCACAAGCAAGAACGCAAAGCGTATAGTCTTCAATATCACAGGACACTGCCTAATTAGCAGGCATGCTGAACGCCTTGGCATTCCCTACAACGACTTCTGTAGAAGTTGCAGATCGGAGGAGGAAGAAGAAACGGTCAGCCACCTTATGTGTCACTGCCCGGGCCTGGCCAGGAGAAGATCCCGAGTACTTGGCGCTTTCTTATTCCCCTCTCTTACCGAGCTATCATCTGTTCGAATAAAAGACATGGCTCTCTTCATAAATGAGTCCAACTTGCTCCACCAAATGGGTAACTAGGGAGGCGTAACCTTTAGGGCCGATTTGCGTGGTATTGCCCAGAAGAGAGCAGATTTAATATAAAAGTTCCCCGGATCGAAGTATTAACTCAAAGTACAGTAGATCCTCGCAAAAGTTGACACTCGAAAAAGTAAATCGCTGTGATATGGGGCATTTCACGCCAAGTGTACCCGCTCAAAAATCTTCATACCTGGGATTTCGATAAAACTTGGTGGAAATGTTGCGCTATGCGAGTACATGAATTGTGCAAAAGGAGGAGGGCAAATATTAAAGACTTTTGCCTGCTCTTTCCGAAAAAAAATATTACAATCCCCAGATATTGATGGCAAAAAAAAAAAAAAAGGTTTTTATTTTTATAAGCAATTTTTCGCCCAATGCGACATTTTTGATATTTTTTAAAATAATTTTAAACGAAAGCTGAGCTTTTTGTCTATAAAATGGGATCTCTAAAACTAACGACTAAATAGAGGTGTAGAACCCAGCGTGACCTACGCGCCAAGCACGCAAAAATCGCTATTCAGCTTTATCAACTTGAGAAGTTCAGCAGCCACAGCATGCGCAAGCTCTGTAGAAAGTATATGCAAGTGAAAATGCGCGAAAATGGAAAGAATAAAGCGCCTCTTCGCTGTGTTGAATATCGTTGCTACTATTCAAGAAATGTAGTTTTCATCAGGGCGTGCAAACGAAACAAATAACGTTCGGGTTATGGTTATGGTTTTGGTTATGAAATGATTATGGTTTCGATTACGATTTCGTTCTGAAAAAAATTATTTCGGTTTCGGTATCGTTTCGTTCCGGTAACGGTTTTCCAAGATTTTAAGAATCGCAGATAAAACTCAAGATATTAATCTCTTGCAAAGCAAACCCTTAAATTGTTAAATTTCCAACTGTCGTTGCAGTACATAAAAATCTTGACTACGAAATATAGACTTCAAACGCACCTTAACCTTTCAGGATTCAGTAAGCAATTCAGTACCGTGTCGGGTTCGCTTTATAGACCATTGATAATAACAGCACAAAACTAAAGGCGTTGTCAATACGCATTTACACGTTAAGAAATTTCAATATTCTAGAGTCAGACTCGAGAACAAATGTTTTGAGAAAATTAAGTAAGTAGAGAAAGACGTAAGACGAAAAGGGACGGTGTTTGTTAACTGTTCCGGAACAATCTTCTTCATACTTCTATCAATGCTTCTCTTTCTTTCCCGTGTATTCAAATGGGATAATTTCGAAGCATGTTTCACAAATCTGACCCGGCATACAGTAAAAACAATTTTATCCAGCAAGGGACGCACGGGGAGGGAGAAAAGCACTTGCATGACACATCCTCTCGCGTCTGGTCTACAAAAAATGTGTTTCATTAGCGATATGTCTTAATGTGTAAATGCGTACAAACCTTCATTATTTTGTTTGTGCCAAAAATTTGAAAGCTTCCAAAAGGTGCATCTTTGGCTGACGTTAGGACATGGTGTAAGATGTGGCTATTTTTTTTATCGTCATTTACCACGTTTACACGACCCGCTAAATACGTGTTCACTCGACACACTTAAGTCTATCTGTCTCTGTTTGCCCAAACGATTTTTACTGATGTCAAAAAAGACATAGTCTTAAACGTGTCGAGTAAATACGTATCAAGTGGTCATGTAAACATGGTATGTAATTGATGAAAAGTCACATAACCATTGACTGAATGAGTCATTTAATTGTTTTAGTGAAAAAAGCACGCGTGCGGCACAACGACACATGAAGAGAAATGTATAGGCAAGAGTACATAAACACGCACACGGGTGACTGATCAGTCCGACTGAATGTTTATGTGGCGCATTAATGAGTGACCACGAAATAAATGAAATTTTCGGGGAAGATGTTGGAAATTGTTTCAGAAACCGTTTCGAACCGGATTCGGTGTTTCGGTTTCGGTTCGGGAACCGGTTTCCAAAAAAACAAAATATCGGTTTCGGTTTTATTTCGGTTAGGAAAATAAACCGGTTAAAATCGGTTACGGTTACGGTTTCGGTTCCGGTTGCACGCCCTGGTTTTAATTGATGTTTTTCGACATTTGGGTTAGAAAATCTCCAGTTTTTACTGTGCAGAGTTTTAAAACAAGTAAAATTTTTTCAAAATGCGTACAATTTTTCAATGAAACTATACAAATCTGTGCTAACATCCAAGGTATATTAAATACATAAATAAATATCGAACTTAATTTTACAAATTAACACGAACTTATCCGACTTCCGTAATATCCACTCTGGGGTTCCGCAGGGTTCCATCCTTGGACCTCTGTTGTTTATCATCTTCATTAATGACGTTTTTTCCATTTTCAAGAATTGCACTGTCTATGGGTATGCTGATGATTTAGTTTTACGTATTTCACGGCGATCTGGGCTGAGAGAGGATCTATCTTTCAGACTTAACGAGGATCTTTCAGTTTTGTCATCCTGGACTAGAGCTAATTTTTTGAAAATTAACCCTTTAAAGTCGAAGGTTCTCCCCATATCTAAAAGATGTATTGGTCAAGATGATATTCCGCCCCTTTTTATTGAGAACACTCAGCTTGTAATCGTGCGTAAGGCGTCACATCTCGGATATATTCTCAATTCTAATATGACCTGTGTTGATCAAATAAACTTAGTGGTTAAACGAATTTTTAATATTCTAAGAAACTTGTGGTTTTCTGCTGACTTTGTTCCAATCGAAACCCGTAAGTACCTTGTACTAATGTTGGTAATGCCGCATATAAATTATTTTTGCACGGTTTTCCCTAAATTGGATTCTATTTCGCTCCACAAGCTGCAAGTAGCATTCAATTTTGCCACTAGGTATGTGTTTGGTCTACATAGATATGATCACATCACTCATTGGAGCCGGGATGTACTCGGACTGAGTCTAATGGACTATCTTAAATATCGAAATGTGGTTTTTTTACATAAGCTAATCAACTTTAGAGCTCCCCCTCACCTATATGAAAAGCTTGTGTTCTGCAGATCTAGCAGAAATAATCAGTGCGTTGTTCCCAGGTATATATCCTTAAACTCGTCGCGCTTATTTTTCGTTGACGCGGTCCGCTTCTGGAACGCTTTGCCAATGCATGTTCGCAGTATTGCTAGCCATTCTAAGTTTAGGCATAGTTTGAAATTGTATTTAAGCATATAAGTCAATCTTAGTTTAGTGTTTTATTGTAACGTAAGTTAATTTTAATCGTTTCGCGTTTTTTCTGTTGATCATTATCTTTGTTGCTTGGCGCTATAAAAGACTTAGTCTTAGTGTGCCTATCACCTTTGTATTTAATAATAATAATAAATAATAAATAATAAAAAGACTCACTCCCGGAGCTTTCAAAATCTGAGTCCGATGAAACAAAGGCCTCAAAATCTTTATTCTAAGACGATATACTGTCATCATCATCATCATCATTATTTAATAAAACGTAATTTTCGAATTCCTTGCACAATTTTTTTCTTTCTCTTGCACAGTTTTCTATATTTGTGAATTTGTGGTTCAGAGGATAGCAACAAATGCTTAAATACATCAATGTTATTTTTTCTCTAGAAAATTTTCAGGAATTGTGTAATTATGTTTCCATTTTACAATAAGAATGTCATCAATACTTTCAATAATTTGCTTTTTAAATGCACTTACACTCAAGCGTGTTTCGAAAGGCGAGCTTAGCCATTTCGAGAATTTTGTTAAAAATCTATCTTTGTGTCGATTGCAGCTTTTCCACCGTGTAGAAAAGGTCGCACTGATCAACTTCAGTCTTTCCTTAGTATTATCTGCATCAATGTCTTCATCAATTTTATTTTTGACAAATGAAAACATTGCCGTTTGCCTTTCACTATGTGTTTTGTGAGAATCCGCAATCCAAACTTCAAATAAATCAACAATTTTGAGTTCCGAGTTCACTGGGGTAAAACGCTCTTATTAAAAAATGCGCCAGTACGCGCAGCCTTATTTTTTATATGATTTTTTACTTACTCTCAGCAACAAAATATCAAAAAATAAAAAACATACTATTTCATACTTTTTTTAAAATCAATTTTAAATTTTGAGTTTTATCACCAAATATTAAAGTTTTGTTTTATTTACTTAAAAGCAGGGCTGGGCACCACTACATTGAAGCTTTTGCTTGTGTGTGTGCTGCCTGCGCTTTACTCTGCACTGAGAAATTTTTTTAGGAAATTTCAAATTTTTGAAAAAAATGAAACTTGAATGCGGCGAATAGCAGACAGGGTGGAACACAACTTATTTCATTAGCAAAACACAAGCTTTCTGAATTATGTTGAAAACTGAATAAGTTCGTCAAATTCAATTTCATCTCTTGAAGTCTTAATACGCAAAGTTATGGTTATCAGTTAACGAATTTCTGAATTTGTTTTTTACAAAAGCAATGTCAGACAAAGCAGACTCACATGCGTACATTGTTCAAAAAATTGAAAATTATTTGGTATATTTTTGATTTAAGAAACGGGTACTTATTTTTGTCAATATGACACCAAAATTCAAGGCCTCGACCAAGAGGAAGCAAGGCATCTTTTTGAAGCGGATTTAGTTTCATTTGAGCCTTTTCAGCTTCAAATTAAATGCTACAGAGCAAAGGATTTTTAAAAAGCTCAACTGAATCTTTAAGTTTTTGAAAATCTGTGAAATATGCATGCATTTGGCGATTAATGCGCGCAGTCTATTGAACACGTTGTTATTCGCTTCGATTTATTTTTCAGTTGAACTATGCAAAGCATGCTACGATTAAAACATTTTGCTTGCTCTCAATTTTTAGAATGTACTTAAAGCTGTCGCTGCTTTTTGTGTTGCCACACAAGATTTTACTCTCACAGCTCCATGAAGCTCTCATGCCCAGCCCTGCTCAAAAGTAACGGCAGTTCCCATATGATCATCAAACTTCAAAAATATTAAGATTACTAGGTAGCACGAAAGGCAAGTTTTAATTTGACATATAAAACATCATGGTCGGACCACAATTGAACAGTACAGAGCATCTTAAGTACAAGTAATTAAATTGCATTTTTTAAACTTTAAAACAACAATTTACATAGCTTCAAAGTTTGAGAGCATGTTGTGGGGCAATTGTTTGACATATTGGCCTAATTAGATTTTGATTTTTCTTAATATGAATATTATCTATCGAAATTCATAAAATTAAATTAGTAATTCGAACCCCGGTTTGGTATATTTTTCCGCTCACGTGACACTGTGCGCAGTGTTCTAGAAAAATAATTTTGAAGCTTAATTTTTCTAAGCGTAATTTTTATACCCGACGCAATGTGTGTATTTTGCGGTTGTGTGCTTGTGTGTTACACTCCCCAATAAGCACCTCGAGTTCGAATCGAATTTCAAACCATAAATTTTTATTTTTAATGTAAAAATCAAATAAGACTCTTATTAAAAAAAGACTATTTTCGGTTAAAACACAAAACAACTGTTCCAATGCTTGTGTAACTACGCTTTTGAATCCACCCGCTGTCGGATTTGAAACCCCGAACCTATCGATTTCTAGTCATCTGCTTACCCATTACGCCGTCTTTGCCGAATTGAAATGGTTGAGTTTTTTTCGTTTATAAGTTAAACTTTATCCTATAGTTTTTTCGAATGCCTCTCGATTTCGAAACAAATTAACAAAACTATTTTCGAGAATTTTTTCGTACCAAATAAACACAAACAGTTTAACGAATTCTAATCCAATTCGAATCGATAACGCAGAGCGCGAATTGCATTAAACGAATTCAATTCGATTTCGAATCGATAACGCAAAAAGCATTTTTTGCGATACGCGTATTTATCATATTTTCTTCGAACTCTATACAATATTGTAAAATTCGAATATATTCGAGTTCGAAACTGATTTGTATTATACGAATTCGACGAAAAATACGACTCGCGAATTCTATTATTTACGACTCGTATTCTGCGATATCGAATTGAATTCGAATCGAAGAGAAAATTCGCGATATAAAAAAAAAAACTGCGTTCTGCGCTATCGAATCGAATTCGAATCGAAAAGAAAATATAATCGGGCATGTCACAGAAATCGAAAACGACAGAAAACGTACGATTTCGCTTAAATTTGTATGGAAATTTCATTCGGGCATGTCACAGAAATCGTATAGGATTGAAAACGTTCGAAATCAATGAAATTTCCATACTTTAAGCGAAATCGTAACCAAAGCGAATCAAAAACAAGGAAATTTTCAAGTTGCATTTAATAGTGAGAAATAAAATACTTAAAAATAAATAAGAGCAAAATGAGCGTATTTTCCGCGTTTTATTCACAATCAGCTGCGGAGCTTATTACTTGCGATTAGAACTAGGGTTGCCAACTTTCTAAGGGCAAAAAAAAGTAAAAGCTCATGATACAAAGAGAGCAAGATAGCGCCATTTCGGGTACCGCTATTTTGTAGCATTAGCATTGTTGTTGTTTCCCATGCTAAAGTATAGTTGTGACGTTGGGCTTAGCATGCAAAACAACAACAACGAAGTTCTCATTTTGTATTTGTGACCAGTGGCGTAGCGAGACATTTTGGCGCCCGGGGAACGATGGGGGCACAATGCAGGAAATGCCGCCCCCTCCAATCGGCCTCAATAAAAATACCTTCATAAAATTTGAAATATGATTTGGCGCCCGGGGCGACTGCCCCCTTCGTCCCCCCCTCACTACGCTACTGTTTGTGACATCTTCGGGCTGAAGTGGCGCTTTCTTGTTTTCTTGTATCACGGACCATGATTCATGGTATAAGCTTATTTAGTAATTCAAAAATAAAGTATTTTACTAAAAAATAAAGTATTTTGAAATGCATCCTTATAATAATTAAAACAAGTAAGAAAGCTAAAGTCGGTCAAGCCCGACTTTGAAATACCCAGCGTCCCGACATTATGAGCGCACTATGTTTTGCTTCTCTATTTGTGGGCGTGGCAGTGGGAGGGCAACAAAAATTATTTCCCTACACCTTTCATTCGCCTTGGTGAACCTATGTTGCGAATTTGAAGCTTCTATGCCTTTTACTTAGGAAGTTATGAAAATTCTCTATTTGTGGGCGTGGCAGTGGGCGGGCTACATAAATTTTTTTTCCTACACCTTTCATTTGCCTTGGTCAACCTATGCTGCGAATTTGAAGCTTCTGCGCCTTTTACTTCACAAGTTACGATAAGCCCTTATTTTTGGGCTTATTTGTGGGCGTGGCTCGAGGAGGGCGGCGTCCATTTTTTGCCAGGATATGTCCCTTTTTGTAATTTACCAGCACACCAAATATCAATGGAATGTGTTGAGTGGTTCGCAAGTTACAAGCATTTTATTGAAAACACAATAAATTCATTTGTGGGCGTGGCAGTGGGCGGATGTCTCCCATTTTTACTTAGGATCATACTCGGACCCCGATATACATGTGCGCCAAATTTCGACTTCATTGGTTCAGCCGTTTCGGAGGAGATCCGACCACGGACGGACGGACAGACGGACAGACGGACGGACGGACGGACAGACGGACATGTCTAAATCGATTCAGTTTTTGATCCTGATCATTTCTATATATATATGTCTATATCTCCGGAGCTTAGTTCTCCCTGTTACAAGATTCGCACAAAACTAATATACCCCGCTTACGCTGGGTATAAAAAGCAAAACACAGCAAATATTAAAAAAATATTAAAAAACCATAAATTTAATTTAAATTATATCTCACACTGAAATACTCGTAACTTACTAGTAGTTAGTTCACTTGTGTTCTTAAATAAACACTTTTTAATGCTTTCAGAGCATTGTAGTTGGTCTATGATTTGTTTCACCAATTTACAATTATTATTAACTATAAATTTGACTAAATAAGTATGTACTTACGTTGCCAAAATTGCGATTTCTTTGAATTAGCATGTAGTCAATCTCAAAACTGTCGAAAATCTCTATAATGAATTTTAATGGACCTGAAAAATAAAATCGTTGATTACAGAATTTGTTGTTAGGAAAACAAGGCAATATAATGAGCAGGGCTAATCAAAATATTTATGAAAAAACTTCAAAATATTTATTTAATATTTAAGAAAAAACACTCAAAATATTTGCGATAAATATTTACGATAAAAATTTATTTCAAAGGTATTTTCCATGGAAGGGGAAATTCCCTCAGTGGTTATTGAGGGAAATATGCTAGGTAAGCATCTTCAAAGGTGTATTTGGAGCACTAATCATGGGCCGCCCATTCTGATTTATGCATCATTATAAAGGGGAAGAACTAAGCTTTATTTCAAAATTAAAAAATAAAAATAAAAATATGACTTCTCTCCTAGAAAGTCAAGAAATAAAACTAAAATGCCAAATTTTCCTCATTTACCGTTATCGAAAAATTCTTTAAGTATTGTTTTCGAAAAGTTCAGAAAATTTTTTTTAAGAAACATTCGAAACATTTTTGAAGCGAGGCGATTTTAGCCCCATTGTAATTCAATGAAATATCGCACCTTTGCTAATAAATCGGCACAATTCAAAATTTTTTAAATCAATTTTTTTATGTTCGATTGCATTTTTCTGTAAGAAGTCAAATACCTAGAAAATTATGGCTTATATTGACAGATGCTGCAGTCGATTGAGAATTATATAAGTTTAGAATAAAATATTATTTCTCCTTAGTTTCAAGAGAGATTGAATGATTTTCGGGAAATGCGAAATTTCGAATTGTGCCGATTTAGTAGCAAGGGTGCGATATGTTCTTCAAAGCAAAAATCTAAACTTTGACACCCTGTATCTCGGCAACCTGTGATTAAAATTTACTATTTTTTTTGCACATTTAACTTACTCTTACATCTTAACAACTGTACCAAGTTTCATCCAAATCGGGGAGAAAAAATTTTGCCGGTGGTACACTTGACGTGTTTTGCCCCTTATCAGGCTCATTAAATTTATGACCACTTAATATCATTGAAATTTTTCGCAACGTAGCAAATCCAGTATTTTTGTGGACAACAGAATCATATTTATGAATTTGAAACGCGCGCAAGAGCAACGTGTAAACATTTTTGAAAACAAATCGTCACAGCGTTATGAATTATGTTTATCTGATTGGAAAGCATGCTTATTACGAGTATTACGAGTATATCTACTGCATATTCGTATATAATATGAAGTTTTAGCCGAAATATTTACGGAAAATCAAAATTTGCTGATATATTTATTTTTGCCCAGAAGAATCGAAATATTTAAATAAATATTTATTATTTAAATAAATATTTTGATCAGCCCTGATAATGAGTAAGGTGCCAAAAAACTATTTTGGAAAAAATTTATTTTTTTTTATGATTCCATTAGACCACATATTTAGTATAAACTTTTATTTTGGAACTTATATTTTAAGCGCTAAAACTCGGGAAATGGGTGTTTCCAATTTCCTCCCATGACACAGTGGGATCGCATAATACATTTGAATGTAAAAACTATACGGAGTGTTCGCAGAGTGATGAAAGTTGGCACATTCTGAATTTTTCATAAAAATTTGATCTCGTTAGAGCACACATTTTGTATAAACTTTTGTTTTGAAATGAATTTTTCATACGAAAAATTTTACCCTAAAAGTATACTCTAAATTTCTTTCTTATTACATTGCAAGATTGTATGAACTTCATTGAAAAATGTTAACATATTTTTCTTCAGTACAGCCAAAGCTTAGAAATTTTTGTGGGCCAAGTGGTTTTTGAAAGTTAATATTATGAAAAAATTAACAGTGTAAACGATTTCCAAAACAAAGTGTGTTCAAGGGGTGAAAACGCCAAAAAACAAGATTTTTTTGTATGGGGAATTTCGATTTTCCTTGATAGTTTCCATGATATAGGTCCTTTTTGCTTGGGCCAAGTGGATTTTGAAGGGTAATTTCAAGGTCTTTCCGAAATGGGTACTAACTATAAAATCTGGTTGGTTTTAGGGTGTGGCGAACGATTTCCGAAATGAGCGTTTCCGAAATTCTACGGTTTTTAAGCTATACAGACCAAAGACCTTATTGATATATTTAATATTTATATATATTTTTTTTATAGACTTATCAATCACATGAAAAAACATCAACATAATTACTTTGTATGAAAACGAAACATAAATAAAATAAGTTTTCCTGAAAAAGCTACATGTATAGCTCCATATTTTCGTATACATATGAAAAAAAAATTTTTTTTTTTCAACTTGAAGACTGAAGATATTTCTTTTAAAAAAATGTGATTTTAGATTTGTCGGACGACTTTGAAAAAATTGCAAAAATGACACCTTGCTAAATATAATGTAGCGAAAAAGCCTTGAGAAACTTCGCTATAGAGAGAATTTGTTTTAGAGGAGGTCGTTATAGAGAGTGTCAACTGTATTTATTTTGTTCAATGAACTACATGATGTATGTTTGGTAAAAACTGGCATATATATAAAAAATTAAGAAAGTATAAAGTATATCGATCACAAATAAAGTAGGATACTATATTATTTAGTATGGCTGGCAACTCTAATCACAACGGTAAATTAACTAATTTTATTAAAAAGAAAAACCCAGTGATAACAGAACCTTTTTATTTTATTGGGTTGTGTTCTGTACACGGAGAGAAATAAGTTCCCGAAATATAATTGGAACCAATTACATATGTGATTGGAGCTTTGCCCCGATTGCATTATTAATTGGAGCCAATTACAATATAATTAGAAAATGAAAAATACTCAATCGGGCATGTGATTGGATTCCCTTTCCCATATTTTGGGGAAAGGGAATTTCGTTCCTCCAATATTTTGAAGAATGTATGGCTATTTTGAAAGAAATAACATTGTCAAAAACAAAAGAGCGGCTATACGATAAAATTTTTGAATTAAAAAATTTCGAAAATATTTAAATTCCCGAGTATTTATTTCAATTTCCCGGGGAAATGAAATTCCCGGGAATCCAATCACACACCTGAATTACTCAATTACTTATATAATTGCATTTAAATTTATCATATATGTAATTGCGTTCTGAATACATATGTAATTACATCTGATTACTTTTACAATTTAAAGCGTTGATGCAATTATATATATGATTGTATTTATTTTACAGTTTGTTCTTATATTTCTCAAATGGTTTATAATTTCGATCGTATATAAGGTGTTTGAATTTTCAAAATCCTTAGGCACTCCAAGGGGCAGGTGAACCACGAATATGACGTGGTGAAATATATTCCGCCCAATCGTGAAGAATGCCCCTTTTTATATTGCTATATAGAATGTATTTTAAATTGCAGGGTATCACAAATTTAATTAGACGCAATTATGTATATAATTCGATACAATTACATACATCATTGCAGCCGATTATATATTTAATTGGACGGAATTATATATGATATTGAAATTATTTTTTTTATCATTTGATACAATTAAATATATAATTGGAGGCAATGAAAACTATAATTGGACGCAATTATGAAAATATAATTGCATCATACCCAATTACATATGTAATCCCTGCAAAATATAATTCGGTATGTGATATTTTTTCTCTGCTTGTGAGCATCTATTACTGTATCAATGAAGTTGGCAATCTATGCCAAATTCGCTGCTGGGATATTAGTCCACGCGAATTAGGTTTCTCCGTGGCGTACGGGTAGCGTATTCGCTCAGCAATCCGAAAGGCTCGAGCTTATATCCTACAGCAGGCGGATGAAATATGTAAAAAATGGGAATTCAAGTAAATGGGAAAAATATTTAAACGAAAAAAAAAGCCGTCAGAACGGAGAAAACTAGCTTGCCAGTCATAAATAAGATGTTCCATCCCGGCTTTCCAAAACGTCTTCTTTCTTTTTTTTTTTGCATAAAATGTTTGCTTTAAAGCTTTTTATTCCTGTAGGATTTTTTAATATCAAAATCAAACGGGAAACAAATATTTAAACGGTGGAAAGCAATGAAGAATTGAACGTCGAGACAGCCTTTTACACAGACAGAAGCTAAAAATTAAAGCAAAACGACAAAAATGAAGCAGAACAGAATTAAACAAGTAAGAAAGCTAAGGTCGGACAAGCCCGATTTTGAAATACCCAGCGTCCCGACATTATTGGCGCACTATGTTTTGCCTCTGCATTTGTGGGCGTGGCAGTGGGCGGGCCCCATAAATATTTGTTCCTACACCTTTCATTCGTCTTGGTCAACCTAAGTTGCGAATTTGAAGCTTCTACCCCTTCAACTTCAAAAGTTACGATAAACCCTTATTTGTGGGCGTGGCTCGAGGAGGACGGCATCCATTGTTTTTCCAGGATATGTCCCTTTTCGTAGTTTACCAGTACACCAAATATCAACGAAATGTGTTGAGTGATTCGCAAGTTACAAGCATTTTACTTAAAACACAATAAATTCATTTGTGGGCGTGGGGACCGGGTCGAACCCACCGACTTGGGATTTGCTACTAATTTCGTATTTAAACTAACTGAGCCAAGTAAATTCTTCTTTTAATACGCTTTTTATTAATTCGCGTGGACTAAATATGTTATTTAAAATAAAATAAAAACAATTTTCCTGTTCTTTGATAAAATTTTGTGAAATACAGTAGAATCTCGCAAAAGTTACCGCTCGAATGAGTTAAACGCTTGGTTAAGTTAATCGAATTTCAGCTCCCACGTAACGTTCTAAAAAGTTAATTTTGGCGTTAACTTTTCTGAGCGTAATTTTTTTTCTTTTCCTTTTTTCCTTAAATCAACCCTATTTCATGTGTATTACGTGGAATAGCGAAGAAAAACAAAAGAAGACAACGCAAACCATAACGATAGCACTTAAAAGTGACAAATTCTATCTAAGCGTGGAACCTTATTGTGAAATAGGAGTTGTGCGCGAGTAGATCTTGTGTATGTAAAATAATTATAAATATGGTTTAAATCAAAAGATTTAAATAAAATAAGCATGTTATGTTTGCAAAAATAGATTTTTATGCATGTAGTCGCTATTTCTTTAATTTTTTTCGATTTTGAAAAAAATTTGGAAAGTTGATAATGCGGAAAAGTTGATTACCCCTGGGACAACTCGATTAACTTTTGCGAGATTCTACTGTACGTGCGTAGTGAAATTTGCACCTAAAGAATACGCATGTCATGTTTGAATACGTCCTTACTACAGTATTGCTGTAAGAAACTAGGGTCGTAGTATACTACGAATCTTTGTTAATTAAACAATCGTAGTTTTCGCTGAGTGTAAGAAAGAAAATTCAATACACCGAGAGAAATAAGAACTGTTAAATCAACCACTTAGAACAGTTAAAGTAAGAGTGGTCAAATTAACTGTATTCCCCATTAAATGGACTGGAAAAGGAAGTCAAATCAACAGTTGAAAAATAGTTACTTTTTATGTTCAAATTCGCTTTCGTTCACTTAGACGTATAAGTTCGCATTCTGATCAACTGTCTCCGGAGTTTTCAATAGCTCAGTTGTTTAAGCTGTGAGTTGACCGTCGTGAGTTTCGGGGTTCTATCCCTGCTGGCGGCGTGAACTTTTCTTGATTTTTTTTTTAATTACAGTTTTTTTTTTTTTGTTCAGAGTGTAGTTGTTTTGGAAGACAAAAAATTTCTCCTAAATTTTTAAGGTTTTATTTTATTTAATTTTATTTTAATGGTTCATTTTCAAGCAAAAAATTTTGGGAGTGAAACATTTCCTTAAGCACGTTCCCCAAAACTTGAGCAACCATAAGCTCAAGTGAGCATTTTGACCAAGAAATTAAATTCGTTCGTTTAGCGTAATGGTTAAGACGTTCGCCCAGCGAAGTGGAAGTCAGCGGTTCAAGGCTCGGCCGAGGCGAGAAAATTTAAAGAGATGAAAGAGAAAAAGATTTAAATAGAAACAAATAAATAAATAAAAAATATAATAATTTAATAAAAAAAAAAAAAATATTAATAAAAGAAGGTAAAAAAAAAGTCAAAGCAAAAAATAAATTTTTTTTTCCCAGTCGCTGGTGACAGTTGATTTAACCCCGAGACAGTTATATCAACCACCAGGTAGTTACATCCCTATTGACTGTGTTTGTACTGTTGAATCGACCGCTACTACACATAAGCTAAGAATTAACGGTGAACTCGGTTATTTTAACCTGCTTTTTCAGTTAATATAACTACCTTTTTCTCTCGGTGTAGGTTGTTAAGGCCATTAGGGGCCCCATATACCGACTTTTATTAAATTTCCTTTATGAAAACCGCCCGTTTGTCACGGCCACTTTTCAATTTTTCTAATTCGATTAGGAAAAAATCTTTGAAGTTCCCTAAAAACAAACTGGTGACTGTTGATGGACCAGATCAACAAATGCCATATAGATTCAACCTTAAATATAAGACGTATATAAGATGGGGAAAATTAAGTTTAGTTGTGTCTTTTTTGAAATCGGGTCGCGATATGTATTTTGTAATAAATGAAGTAGGAAAAGGCAAATTCATATTTTCAGATCTTTGACAGATATATCGATTTGTTTTCTTTTACGATACATTTTCGTTTATTTTCGAATATTTCGCCACAGATTCATAAAAAAAGATACAATTAGTTTTAACGAGAGATAAGGTTTTCCGGAATGAATTTATTTTTGATTTTATTGCCTCTGGCCAAATGTCAAATGATTGCTCTCGTTCCAGACCATATCCATATACCCAAAATGAACTTCAATAATAACATTCGTATTTGTATTTATATAAAATTTTAAGAATTCGGGCTGCACCCGGCGAAGTCCTTTTTGCAAGGTCTGCACTGTGTGAGCTCGCTCCTACGAAGCGAACTTATTATTCAATACTGTTTGCGCCTTATCTCAGCACACGAGCGAAACTATCTGCCATGGTTTGCTTCTGGTAGAAGCGCCACGTCAAATCATTTGTGTATAATTCACATCCTTTTTGCGTGATTTATGTGCTTCTTTTGAATAATACGCTTGTCCGACAAATTTCATCTATTTGTATTTCTTTTGGAATGGTTTTTTCCGTTCCAATTTAGGGTTTCGTTTATAAACAGGATTTCGCTGACTCTGTCTGCCTTTTCCTACACTCCGTCATATTTAACATCTCTTGGCAGCAATCTCGATATCTCGACAGTTTCCTGGCTCGAAAGAAAATTACGAAAACAGACATTTCTTCGCTTATTCCTGCGCTCGATCAATTTTAGTGTATGGTCGATTTGTTGCTTTTCGTACCGTCGTTTTTAAGTAATTGCCGAATTTTGCCATCTTTCAAATATTTAGAGCTTGAACTTGTGCCTGAGCACGTATCGCACTGTCATCCAATGAATAAAGTGGCCGATTACAAAATTTGGCATTCCGACCACATGCTGTGATTAAACTGTACAAATATGTTGTGTTTCCAAAACTTTCATAATTGAATGACACTAAAAAGTTCAATCTTGCAAAGTCCTAAAATGTTTCACATGAAAATTTGTTTTTGCTATAATAAACCAATATGGCTTGGAGCGATGTTTTAATAAACATTGCATTAGAATGTTTGTCCTGTTGTTTTCTCCTTTTTTCCCAAAAGTCAACGGACGCGACACTTAAATGAGCCCCAAATTCAAGTACAGTGGGGTCTCGTTATAAGTCGCCTCTTTATACGTCGATTCGCACTTACGTCACTTATCAATTAACACCCTGGTTCGCTATACGTCGCAAATGATTCGCAATAACGTCTAAAAGTTTGGGGGAACATTTTTTTGTCTTTTGCGCCCCTAAGTGCCATCTCCAATGACGCGTCAGGTGCGTTCCGTCAATTGAGGCAAACACATGCAAGCATATGGAAGCAGCTCAAATCAATTGCGTTGTTGTGGACGCAGCGTAAAACGTTCTGCATCCAACGAATAATTGGATATCAGACATTAGAGCAGTGATGCCAGTTGTAGGAAAATTTCATTTTATTGACTTTAAAAAATTTGCGTATAAATTTTTGAGCTTTGAGGAACCAATTAGAAATTAACAGGTTGGCTGATAAGTCCCCGGTCTAACAAAGAAAAACACATTTTTTTGTCAAAATTGGTTTTTCTTATTCAACATAGTTCCCTTCAAGAGCGATACAACGATTATAACGACCTTCCAATTTTTTGATACCATTTTGGTAGTACTCCTTCGGTTTTGCCTCAAAATAGACCTCAGTTTCGGCGATCACCTCTTCATTGCAGCCAAATTTTTTTCCCTGCGAGCATCCTTTTGAGGTCTGAGAACAAGAAAAAGTCGCTAGGGGCCAGATCTGGAGAATACGGTGGGTGGGGAAGCAATTCGAAGCCTAATTCATGAATTTTTGCCATCGTTCTCAATGACTTGTGGCACGGTGCGTTGTCTTGGTGGAACAACACTTTTTTCTTCTTCATATGGGGCCGTTTTGCCGCGATTTCGACCTTCAAACGCTCCAATAACGACATATAATAGTCACTGTTGATGGTTTTTCCCTTCTCAAGATAATCGATAAAAATTATTCCATGCCCATCCCAAAAAAACAGAGGCCATTACTTTGCCAGCAGACTTTTCAGTCTTTCCACGCTTCGGAGACGGTTCACCGATCGCTGTCCACTCAGCCGACTGTCGATTGGACTCAGGAGTGTAGTGATAGAGCCATGTTTCATCCATTGTCACATATCGACGCAAAAACTCGGGTGTATTGCGAGTTAACAGCTGCAAACACCGCTCAGAATCATCAACACGTTGTTGTTTTTGGTCAAATGTGAGCTCGCGCGGCACCCATTTTGCACAGAGCTTTTTCATATCCAAATATTGATGAATGATATGACCAACACGTTCCTTTGATATCTTTAAGGCCTCTGCTATCTCGATCAACTTCATTTTACGGTCATTCAAAATCATTTTGTGAATTTTTTTGATGTTTTCGTCGGTAACCAGCTCTTTCGGGCGTCCACTGCGTTCACCGTCCTCCGTGCTCATTTCACCACGCTTGGAATTTTGCATACCAATCAATTATTGTTGATTTTCCTGGGGCAGAGTCCGGAAACTCATTATCAAGCCAAGTTTTTTGCTTCCACTGTATTTTTTCCCTTCAGAAAACAGTATTTTATCAAAACACGAAATTCTTTTTTTTCCATTTTTTTCACAATAACAAAAGTTGCTTCACAAAAGACGCTCTATCTCACAAACTAATTGACTTACAGACGTCAAATTTTGACACGAATCATTTGAAGGTTGCCACTATATAAAAATAATATGCATTTAATATTAGCGACGCCATCTATGTGTCAGACCGGGGACTTATCAGCCAACCTGTTATTTCACACAATCATATGGAGAAAACTGATTCGTTATAAGTCGATTCGCTATACGTCGATCTTTTAGGAACGAAACGACTTATAACGAGACCCCACTGTACTCGGTAAATAGTACTTTTGCTTCTCAATACTTTCGTGCAGCTTATGCGGACTTATATATTTTGCAAAGTTTCTATGCAGTCCCGAATGGTAATCACCTATATACGGACGCGACAAAAAGTGAACTTTTTCTGGAAATGCCCATATGAAGGTGCAATTTGCGGTTGGAGCTACATGAGTAGTATTGACACCGATGCTGATAGAAACAAGTAAGGGTGTTATAGTCAGGCGATCATGATAATAAAATACCCGACACAGACACACATGTTCAATTAATTTTTTATATCAAGAGGTGTTTAGGGCCATAACGGGCCCCAATATCCCGACATTAATTAAATTTCTTTATGAAAACCGCCCCTTTGCCACGCCCCCTTACAATTTTTTGTTTCTAATCGGAGGCTTAAATATACGCTGAAGTTTCATTGAAATATTTGAAAAAAGTCCGATTTCGAGGCAGTTTTGGGATTTTTGTGACAGACCCTAGTACTGGAGGTACCTACACTTAATAATGGACCGATCATGGACATTTTTTGGGAGGATGTTTATGGCTGCAAAGGAAGCATAAGTGCCAAATTTCGTTCAAGACCCATTTGAATTTCGGGTGTAATAGTGCGTTTCCATATGGTGTTATTTACGTGTTAAAGGAGGCTTTCGTGTTAAGCGGCCTTTAACACCATCTGTTGTACGTGTTTTTCCATACAAATTCTTAACACGATTCTCAATAACACCTCGGTAACACCTCATTCGATAAGAAAATATCGATTTATCGTATCGAAATTCATGCATATCTAACTGTCAAAATGAAATCAAAACAAAAAGCGACAACGGATGGTAAAAGAAACTATGTTTTTTATATTAATACGTATGTATGTGAGCCAGGTATACTTCCCCTGAGCCATCAAGGTGTAATTTCTGAAAAAGGTCTCCAGAAATAAAAATGTACTGATTTTAGCGCTTGAAAAGGTGGCAGCGCTACTTGCAATTGAAAATACACGAACAGTTGTCAAGCTTTAACACCTTCGTAGAATGTGTGGAAACGGTAGTGTTAAATCGAAGTGTTAAAGCTTAACACTTCAGAATTTAACACCATATGGAAACGTACTATAAGAGAGCATTTTTGAAAAACGGCCTCCTGCCACGCCGACATTTCTAATTTTTGGAAATCATATTACTTGCCTATAAACAAGTTCAAATATCAAATTTCATCAAAATATCTTGAAAAACTTTGATTTTAGAGCAGTTTTTGTGATTTTCGTATTAGACCCTAGTACTGGAGGTACCCCTAAAAATGGTCGGGATTGAAAAAACACCGCACAATAGCCAGAAGTGAAGATTATTCTTCAAAACAAAGAAATTTTACCGCCAAGTTATTCAAGCGCAGCTTTTCAGTTTCTCAATAAAATTCAAGAAGTCCCTTGAAATTGGAATACGCTTCATACAAGTGGCATTGAATCGATTCAATATTTTTCTCTGCTGTTTTCTGAAACATATGAAAAAGTAAGACGTATAGAGTTCGGTTGATTTCATGACGATATAAAATTTCATGATGATATAAAAAACCCCAAAAAAAAGTAATAGAGGAGCTAAAAATAAAAATGTTTTTTATCGTCCAAAACGATTTTCGAATTGAAGAAAGGATTTTGCTCTTCCAGGAAAAAAATCTTCAGTGAAGCTATTTTCTTTCGGCTGATCAGATTTTTTGGAAAATTAATTGTATTGATTTTATTAATCCCGAGGGATCCGCGTTTTTTAAACAGTATTCTTATTTATTGTATCACTCCTTGGATAAAAGAGTCTAACAATAAGTTATACAATCTTAATTCTATTTTACATAATTACGTATCATTAAGCATATTTGGATCATACACTTATAATACGTAATATAATTTGTCCGCTGGCCTCGGTTAGGAAAAGCTGGGCATAAATCTGCTGAAGGTTGAGCCAATTATGCATTTATCGATTGTTATTAAATGAGGAAAACGTATGAAATGGCGGAATGCGTAAGTCCGGTTCTACATTAGGGGGCAAACGCTTGAGACTCAAATTATTCGTGGGCGGGGGACGGTCGAGGCAGAGAATTTGCCCCCTGTACTCGGTTGCGCGTTTTGTGCTTGTCATTCGTTGTGTTAAAATTTGTCAAAGGCAAGCAAGAGAAGTGCTGCCATATTTTAGGAACTTAATATTTTCATAATAAGCTGTATTCCGATTTACTTCATAAGTTTAGAATTGAGTTTTTAAGTGTTTAAGAAAAAACATTCAAGATAAAAAAAATACGTTTTGTAAAAAACCAATGTTTATAGTAGTCTTTTTTGTGGGAAATAACGCAAATATTAATGTCTTTTCGTTTGGTTTAAAAAATGTTGGGTATTTTTTTTAACTTATAGGAGATTAAAAATATTTTCTTCTGGTAACATTGTATTCAGACGAGTTTTGACATTTTTGTCGTGTCGCCGATACACAATTTTATATGATGTGAACACGAAGGAGGCACCAAAACAGAATTCAACGTGAGTCTCGCGAGTTTTGCCCCCTAATGTAGAACCGGACTAAGGAATACGCCACGATCTTAACGAGTAATACGCGGCAGATTAGCTAGGAAAAGCTCCGGCGATGGCGTGCGTAAGGAATACGCATGAGCAGAGGAAAACGCGATATATATTAGATAGAAAAGCACCGATGCTTTTTGTGCAAGGACTGCACTTTTAATTCACACGTGCTGAACTGTAGGCTGGAGCCCTTTCACACTGCTGGTCGATCTTTTATTTTTAATGTCGAAACTGTGGTCGTATTCGGAGTCTCTGCAAGAGGATTCACGTGACTTTGCAATTTTTGAAAATATTTCTCTTTAATTTTGGTGAACTCTGATTTAATCATTTCTATGTTGAGCTCTCTATGAATATTTTCATTTGTAATAAACCAAGGCGCTCCTAAGATGGACCTTAGTATTTTAGATTGTGCTCTTTGCAGGATATCTATATTTGAAGCACTTGCATTACCATAGAGTAGTACGTATGTATGATGATAGCTATAAAATCGTGAGAACAATTTGATTTTATTTTAAACCTTTAGTTTTTACTGTGTAATAACTTAACGTTCTACATTCGTAATGAGCACATGAACTCAGAAATCTGGCAGTTTAATATTGTTTATGATTGCAATTTGTGCTATTCATTTAACTTTTCAAAGTTAGATGAAATATTTCTTAATTTTTTACTCTCAAAATTCGTTGCTTGTGGCAAAGTAGACAGTTCACACTAGAGCCATAGGAAAGCCATACTGAAGCAGATTAAAATATCCATAAGTAAGAACACATGTTGATGTGTTGTTTCAGTTTTTGCATTGGGCGTGTCCACTTGTATTTGTTTTTCAATTTGCGAAACATTGCAGAGTGGCTTAAGCAATTGCTGCTTACTGCTTTGAACTGCATTCGCTCAATTTCGGTCTCAGCGCATTGTTTTGTGCGCATTCTATAGTGCCATGCAATTGGTAAATAAGTGCATTGTAGTCTCTTGTCATTGCCGCAAGGGCACTATGTTTGTTAATGAAATGTCTCAATTTTTGCAACGCCCACAGTATGGATTTTATTGGTGCTTCGTTTTTGCTGCCAAACGTGATCAAAACGCTGAACTAAAAACGATAAATGGCTTCCGAATATTAAACATCTCATTTAATAATGTCGCTTAGTCTAATATTGGATTTCCGTAGTATTCGGTTCAAAGTTTCCAAATCAAATTATATGAGCACTTTCGCAAAAAAAAAAAAAAAAAAAAAAAAAAAAATCAAGTTCATGCAATGAAACAAGGTACAAAAGATACATTTTTCTGACAATAAAGTAAATTTATAATTTCAGAAATTTCATAGAGGTTTCACGACCAGTAAATGACCTAAAATGAACATTCAAATCATACCCGTAGCCTGTAAACTGTAGCTCAATTATTTATTGTTCTATAAAAAACATATTAAATGTAATTCAAACATAGTGTGTTGCAAAACTGAATCCAGAATATGGATTGAAACAAGTAAGGGTGTTATAGTCAGGCGAGCCTGACAATCCCTGCAGTAATGAAATGTTTTCGGTGTAAAATGGACCGGACCTGGGTGAGTCCATATAGGACCGACCTGAAAATGATATGCACTGCGACCGACCCGGGGTGAGTCTCAATTGGACTCACCCTCGTCTAGTCCAAAAATGAGCGTAGGTGGGGTGAGTTCGTATAAACTTGTACTTATTGTTGTCTGTTTTAAGTCCTCAATCTGATCGTTGTGCTACCAAAGGCAAGTTAGCTTGATGGTTAAGACTCTCGCTTCGCAACCGAGAGGGTGGGAGTTCAAGCCCTTGCTCGTTTTAGAAAGAATTTTTTTTTTTCAATTATCTAAGATTTTTTTATGTTCATATTTAATTTTTTTTTTTAACTTAAAAAAAAAAGTCGTTTTTTACATGTTATTTGTTTTTTAATATTTATTTTTCAAGAATTTTTTTTCTGTGAAAGTGCAAAATTCTTTACGCACGTTTCCCAAAAACTTGAGCAACCAAACACTCAAGTCAGCGTTTTGATCAAAGCATTAAACTTGCTTGGTTAGCGTAATGGTTAAGACACCAATTTAGCAGCCCAGAGTTCTGCGGTTCGAGGCTCGGCCGAGGCGGGCAAATCAAAAAGGAAATTATATAATGTTGTGTAACAAAAAGGTTTAAAAAAACAAAAAAGGCAAAATAAACAAAATAAGAAAACATTTTTTTTTTTCATTTTTCATATCAAAATAAATATAAAAAAAAAAAAAAAACCTCACCCTCATTTAAGGCCATATGGACCCACCCACAACCGACCCTAAAAGCTTTGAAAATGGACCGGTTGTTTATCAATGACAGCGCTGTGGAAAAACGGGTGAGTTGAACGTATGAAAACGCGACCGGTCCTCACCTCTTTTGGACCGACCCGGGTCGACCCGGGGTCGGTCCCAATTACTGCAGGGATAGAACACCCGACACAGACACACATGCTCAAATAATTATACCCGACACACTCTGTGTCGAGGTTATATTGCGTTTGTGTTGTTGTGTGTAACACCCAGAACCAGTCGAGATAGAGAGAACCATACAAAAATGTATTTAGAAATGATCAGCGTCACCAGGAGATTCGATTTAGACGTGTCCGTCTGTCTGTCTGTCCGTCTGTCTGTCCGTCTGTATGTCTGTCCGTCTGTCTATCTGTATACACCCTGTAGTAAAAGGGATCGACCCTGAATCGATCTCAGATCGATCCTAAAGAGGTGAGGACCGATCGCCTTTCCATACGTTGAAACTGGTCTCTTTTAACATGGTGCGTGCGGTCCTAGAAAAACAAACGATCCGTTTTCAAAGCGTGTGGGATCGGTTGCGGGTCGATCGGAGATTAGTCCCTACGCCTTTGAATGAGGGTGAATTTTTTTTTTTAATATTTTTTTTTTTTATAAAAAATTAAAAAAGTTTTTTTTCTTATTTTGTTTATTTTGCTTTTTTGTTTTTTTTAATCTTTTTGTTACAACATTATATTTTTTATTTTTTGATTTTCCCGCCTAGGCGAGCCTCGAACCTCAGAACTCTGGGGTGGTAAATCGGTGTCTTAACCATTACGCTATACAAGCAAGTTTAATGCTGTGATCAAAACGCTGATTTGAGTTTTTGGTTGCTCAAGTTTTTGGGAAACATACGTAAAGAATTTTTCACTTCAAAGCATTTTTTATTGAAAAAATAAATATTAAAAACCAATTCATATGTAAAAAACGAATAATTTTTTTTTCAAGTTAACTATTTAAAAAAAAATTTTAATATTAACATAAAAAAAATGTAGGAAACTGAAAAAAAAAAATTTTCTAAATCGAGCAGGGCTCGAACTCTTACCCCTTCGGTTGCGAAGCGAGAGAGTCTTAACAATCAAGCTATTTAGCCTTTGATAGCACAAAGATCAGATTGAGGACTTTAAAGCAGACAACAATAAAGTACAAGTTATTACGAACTCGCCCCACCTACGCTCATTTTGGGATTGGACGAGGGTCGGTTGGATAGAGGTTAACCTTAGATCGATCGCGGTTCATATAAATTTGGGATCGGTCCTAGTTTGGTCCTAAAGGGACCCACCTAGGATCGATCGCTTTTGAACCGAAACCATTTCATTACTGCAGGGCAGTTTTCTTATCGAAGGAGTTGAGCTATCTTGACAAAGTTTGATATACGTGCTCACGAGGACATGAGTAAGAAGAAGTTCGAGAATGGACTTCATCGGACCATTTTTAGGGGTGCCTCCAGTACTAGGGTCTGTTACGAGAATCACAAAAACAGCTCTAAAATCGAAGTTTTTCAAGACATTTTGATGAAACTTGATATTTAAACATGTTTAAAAGCAAGTAGTATGATTTCCAAAAATTGGAAAAGTGGGCGTGTTAGAAGGGCGTTTTTAGAAAATTGTCTCCTATACCCAAAATACAAATGGGACTTGCACAATATTTGGCACTTATGCTTCATTTGTAGCCATAAGCATCTTCCAAAAAACTTTCCTTGATCGCTTCTTTTATTAAGGGTACCTCCAGTACTAGGGTCTGCCACAAAAATCCCAAAACTGCCTCAAAATCTAACTTTTTCACAATATTTCAATGAAACTTAGAATTTGAGCGAAGGTATATTTTAGCCTCCGATTGGAATTCAAAAAAATTGGAAAATTGGGCGTGGCAAAGGAGCGGTGTTCATAATGAAATTAAACAAAGGTCGGTATATGGGGCCCCTAATGGCTAAAAACTCTTGAATATTCTTTCTTAGTGGTTTAAAAATTATTTAAACATGTGTGTATGTGTCGGGTATTTTATTGTCAGGCTCGCCTTACTTGTTTCTTTATAGATTTTGTATGGTCTATCTCGACTGATTCTGGGTGTTACACACAACCACACAAACGCAATAAACCGTGTCTCGGGTATAATTACAACAAACTGCAAACCCCCTTTTACACCCGATAACAAGTAAGGGTGCTATATTCAGGCAAACCTGACAAAACAATATCTGACACAGAAAACCGTTTAGCTTTATGTTTGAATTTTAAAAAAAAAAAGCCTCAACACTACCAACACTAAGACAAAGTCTGGAGAATTAAAAGACCATAAAACAACCTCATGTGCCGAGTTCTGATCAATTACTTAATGAACACCACCCTTTGCTCATGCCTACATTTCCAGTTCTTGGAAAGTAAATCAAAGCTTAAAAAATATAAGCTCAAATTCGAAATTTCATTGAAATATCTCGAAAAATTCCGAGTTAAAAGTAGCTTTTGTGGGTTCAATGACGTAGTACTTGAGGTTCCGTGAATCATGGACCGATGAAAAAAATATTTTTAGTGGATTTTTATGACTATTTAGGAAGCTTACTTGCCAATTTTCATTCAAGTCCCAATTGAATTTCAGGATTTAGAGACAATTTTCGAAACACGCCCTTTTACCACGGCCACTCCTATTTCTATTCTCTTATGTCCTTTGGGACACCTGCCTGCGCTTGATTTTTTTTATTGTTATTATTATTTTTTTTTTTACTCGTTTTGTTTGTAACATTGTATATTGCAAAAGCCTGGCCATAAAAAAGGATTGTTGCTTTTACGCGTCTATTGAAATGAAGACGTATTAACCTTGAAACGTCCAATAAATATATTTAATTCATTTCCGGTCTCATCAAATGTCTCTGTGTGTTCTTACTTTGGCAAGGAAATCTTTTCAAAAATGAGTTTCAAAACTTCATTTATTTTCCATTGAGGTAATTACAATATAAGTATTAAATTTCTCCTGCCAACATTTTGATTCAATTACGAAATACATAGGCTGTAACAATTATTTGAGTAACCTTAAGTAACACAACATATTTTAAAAAGCTCTTCACCCAAAGCTCTGCACAAAGTTAAGGTGATTTATGGATTTGTACGCTCAGCTTGAGAATGTTGACGACAGGCGTTTGAGAAACTTTGCGACGAAAACTTTTGTTACCTTCGTTCCCCATTCTAATGACGCAAATAAACAAATTGGGGTATCACAAAGCGAGGAACAGACAACAGAACGCGGCGTAAACTGTTGTAGCACTTGCGTATCGAGGTTTCTTTGGCATTCAATGGCACAGACGCACAGACAGTCAGATAGACAGACAGCAAGTCGGAGCAGTAAAGAAAAGAGAAAAAACAACCACTCGCCGGGCTTCCTTCCAGTTTCATTTAAATGACTTGTGTGCGTACTTTTATGATGCACGATATTACAGGGACTTCCTTTGTTTCGCCTGTCTTCGGATGCCATTTGGCTGTCTTAACTGTCTGTATGTTCGTTATTTCGGTCGGTCGATATGCATTGGGATGAAATTGAATGATATTTCTTCACGTTTTGTGGTTTGATTTTGCATATATCAATTTGTTTCAAGGAATCGTCGTTCTCGAATGATTTAAATTGGCGTCTTAATAGCGCCATTTGAATGTGCACCCTAATGAAAATAAGTGGATTGAAATTTTTTTCGGCCTGCATGAAACTTATTGCGTTAAGTTATTTAACATTTCCTGACTTTGCATTGAACGTAATGATTAGTTGAAATTGTCATTGGTAAAATACTGAATCAAACAGGCATTTCGCTTTTGCATTGACTTATTTTTAAAATAATAAAGACCAGCTTCCGTGGACCGCAAATTGCCGACAGATAACACCATACCAGCCTATCATCGTTTGATGTGTTCTCGCTTCCTCATATCTGATAGTTGAGGGCATTTAGTCCATTCATTTAATTGTTCATCACAGAAACGCCACATAATGACAAATTTGTCACTGTGCATAATTATCATTAGCACGAATAGCTACTGACCGCGTAGTACGCTTGCTTACGCGGAAGGCTAAATCGCTGATAATTAAAGCGACAAAATAATTTCAAGAGGTGTGCATCCCATCAAGTCGGCATATACGTGGTCAAAGTAAGCTTCTTGAGGCTGACAATGATGAATCGATTTTTTTTTGTAAGGAGAAGAGTCATTGCAGCGAATGAGTTTCCTTCATTGCGAATTTAAACGTCACTCTTCTTGGCCTGTTCAGGCTACGTGATTAATATTTCAAAATTCATTGACCAAAGAATGCTGTAGCATTTCCAAGTTTGAATTCACGTATCTGTTAATGCTGTTACTATCTATGCTGACAATGTCAAGACTGAGAGAATGTTCTCAATGATGATTCTGAAATGAAAGTTTTGTTTTTAATAGAATGGTACGACGGCGTTAAAAAAAAACTTGCACACATTATATTCGAAAGCTTTAGGGTAAAATTATTATTGTTAATTTTTCAGTTAAGTTTTTCTTTTTGTTTGTTCTTTTCTTGCGCCACACAAATGTTCCCGAAAAATCCTACTTTTCTAAGATACTTTCAGTTTAAAAGAGACCAGCAAAGTTTTTTTTAAGACTAGAAGAGTAGAAGAAGATTTTAAGATCTCAAGGAGAAGGAGAAATATTTAAGCCTTGTCTTCCGGAATATAAATTAACAAGTACATACTTATAAAAATTTTATTGGTCATTTAGTCGTTATTACTTAAATTTTTTGGAAAAATTTTGGAAGTCTCGAAAAGAAGACTTCATAACCTCGAAATTTTATATGAAAAATTGGAAAACTAAATGCGGAGAACTAATGATGAAAAATAGTGAAGATGTAATTGATTCTCTATGAAACACTTCTTGCCATACTGATAACAATAACATTTAAAAATTTTAAGGATATTTTAAGGGCAATTGTTGTTTTGTTCTTCTGATGTTGGGTTAAAGAATTTCAGCATTCCACTGGTGTTATCATGAAGCACTCCTGAACAATTTCTTTTGTTATACTTATTTCTTGTTTATTTTGATCAAATTTTCAAAAATTTCATACCGGTTTGGAAGGCATAGGCCAGAAATGTTAAAAAGTATTGAAAAATATGTAAAGTTCCTGTAACTATTCCTATTTATAGTTACAAGGCTGAGTTTTTCCGGGTCAGTTATATCTTTAGTGATGTTCTCCAAGTCAAGGAATTACTTTGAACCAACATATATATTAGACGGTTAACGATATAAAGCCAAAATTAAGTGCGCCACGAAATCCTCGGCTACATTTCTTGGGATCTATTTGACGTTGATATATAGCCAGTCTGACAACACAAAAATAAGAAAGTTGCTACATTTACCAAGTACTTTCAGAAACAGCAGTCAAAATTTTGTTTGCATTCGATGACTTCAAAAATGTGTCACAATGGAATAAGCGGAGTAAGCCCACATTGCGCATTATTTCTCGACATGTTTAATATTTTCGTTTATTGCTCAAAACACCCTAGACAAATGGAAGATCTACCCAGCAAACATTTGGATAAGCTTTTTACAAAGGTGCTTACTATTCATTTGTTTCCAAGTAATTTTCCAAACTTTTTCCAAGCATATACTTATTTGCTATATTCAATTCGCAAACATTTCCCAAACGCTTTCCAAATGTGATTGGGAAACGTTGAATTTCTCAAGTACTTCGCAAATCCACCCAAAATACTATGTATGTTATATCGACATCGTACATACATACATACGAGGCGTCTACAGTTCGATTTTTTCGAACGTTAATATATTAAATCTAGCACTCGCGAATGAGATCTCTCGGTAGCGTAATGGGAGCGTGTTGCGATTTGTAACATAGAGGGCTCGAGTTCGATTCCTGTGGCGGGCGAAAAAAGGTTGAGGAAAAATTGGGACGTAGAAAAAGATATCTGAGATAAAATTTGATCCAATTAGATGGGAGAAAGGAAGTTGGCAGTTATAAATTTAGGTTCATATCCGGTCGTCAGAAACGTAATGCATACACATGTGCTTTAAAAAAAAAATTTTTTTTTTTTTCATGAATGATTGGATGAAAGCTAGATATTCCTCTAAGTTTTTAAATATTATTTAAATTTTTTATTATCTACCTAGGTAGGTAGGTTGAAGTGGCTGCCACTTAGGCCGTTAATCGGCCCATTGTGATACCAATGAGGTTTTCTTGTGTTTTGTGTGAGTGTTTGTCTTTTTATGTAGTGTGCCCCTAACATGCAGTTTTTTGAAAAACCAGTGCTAGGCTTGGAACATTACACTCCGTTTCGCCTGTGCCGGGAATCGAACCTCGGACCCTGGGATCAAGAGCATAGCACGCATCCCCTACGCTATCCCAGAGCCACTATTATCTACCTAAGTATTCAAAAAAAAAAAAAAAAAAAACCTCGCCGCAGCGGGGATTGAACCCGCCTACATCGGATTGTTACTGCTTATTTAGGCTTGGAAATTATTTAATTCGAATGCTTGGATTTATATGTTTTCCAAAATACCCAGCGTCCCGACGTTATGAGCGCACTATGTTTTGCTTCTCTATTTGTGGGCGTGGCAGTGGGAGAGCCACATAAATTATTTCCCTACACCTTTCATTCGCCTTGGTCAACCTTTGTTGCTTATTTGTAGGCGTGGCTCGAGGAAGACGGCGTCCATTTTTTGCCAGGATATGTCCCTTTTCGTAGTTTACCAGCACACCAAATATCAATGGAATGTGTTGAGTGGTTCGCAAGTTGCAAGCATTTTACTGAAAACACAATAAATTCATTTGGCGTGGCATTGGGCGGATGTCTCCAATTTTTACTTAGGATCATACTCGGACCCCGATATACATGTGTGCCAAATTTCGACTTCATTGGTTCAGCCGTTTTGGAGGAGATCCGACCACGGACAGACGGACAGACGGACGGACGGACAGACGGACATGTCTAAATCGATTCAGTTTTTGATCCTGATCATTTCTATATATATTTGTCTATATCTCCGGAGCTTAATTCTCCCTGTTACAAGATTTGCACAAAACTAATATACCTCGCTTAACCCCGGTATAACAAGTAAGGGTGCTATAGTCAGGCGAACCTGACAATAAAATACCCGTCACAGAAACGCATGGTTAAAATAATTTTGAAACGCGCGAAAAAAAAATAAAAAGAGGACCATTAGGCAAGAACATTCAAAAGATTTTTAAGGCCATAAACCGCCCTCTATTCTGACTTTTGTTCAATTTCTTTATAAGAACCGTCCCTTTGCCACGTCTATTCGGGGCAGTTTTGGGAATTGTATGAAACACCCTAGTACTGGAGGTACCCTTAATAATTCCACGATCAAGGAAATTTTTGGGAGGATATTTACGGTTACAAAGCAAGCATACGTGCCAACTTTCGTTCAAGTTCCATTTGAACTTCTGGTGTAGGAGACAATTTTTGAAAAACGCCCAACTGCCACGCCCAATTGTTGAAAATCATATTAAATGCTTTTAAACATTTTCAAATATCAAATTCCATCAAAATATCTTGAAAAACTCCGGTTGTACAGCAATTTTTGTGAAATTCATAATAGGCCCTAGAACTGGAGATACCCTTAAAAATAGTCCGATCGGGTTTTTCACTCAATTTCCGTTATTTTTGGCACCAAAAAAAACAACCCACAGAGAAACACTTCTTGATTCTATTAGGTTTTAAACTGAATTGTATTAAAAATGGATATCTTATTGATTTCATTGGGCTATCTTCTTGATTTTTCAAATAGGTATTCTTATTGATTTCATTAGGTTCCTGTAAGATTATGGGTAAACAATCTTCTTAATTTATTTAATAAGGAAAACCTTTTTGAAAAAATCAATAAGAATTCATAATAAAAGCAACAAGTTTTCTTCTTGACTTATTCAAAAAGGTTTTCCTTATTACAATAATGAGACTTTCTTCTTGAAAAAATACCATAGAGATATCTTATTAATTTTGTTCTATTTTATTAGGTATTTATTATGTACTGTTTTCTCTGTGTACCAAATTTCGTCAAGATAGCTCAAATCCTTCGATAAGAAAACTGTATACAGACAGACGGACGGACAGACAGACGGACGGACGGACATATCTAAATCGAATCTCCTGGTGACGCGGATCATTTCTATATATATTTTGTATGGTTCTCTCTATCTCGACTGGTTGTGGGTGTTACACACAACCACACAAACGCAATATAATCTCGACACAGAGTGTGTCGGATATAAAGATAAGCTCAAATCTAATATACCCTGCTGAAGTTGGAATAAAATTATAATCGAATTTGGCTATTGTGGATCAAAAAATTTTACGGATCTTTCGAACAATTTCAACATTGAGATTTATTATTAAAACATCGGCATCTTTTGCGACAATAAGCGAAAAATATTACAAACAAATTTCTTGTTATCGGTTCATAAAAGTTCACCAAAATCGATTAAGCAATCGCAAAATAAGCACACCGAACAAAAATACAGCTTCAATGATATAGACTTGTACCAAAAATGTTTTGCCTTTATGAGACATCCGCACTTAAGCTATGAAATTCCGTTTTTCTTATCCGTGATATATTCATCAGCATAGGAATGCTTTCGACACCTAATTTGTGAAAGTAAGAGCACCTGGAAGGAGTTCCCAGTGTACGATTTCGCTTAAAAACATCTTTTTACTTCTCAGTATTCAGTTTCACAAAGAAAGAAATCAAAATTTCACATTAAAGCTAGTGTCTGTGATAATTTATTGTTCACATGCTACATATATTTGAGTTGCAAGACCCCTCTCATTCGAATTAAGGATTTCGAGTGCAAGCCTAAGAAAATAAAAGAACGGAATTCCTTTGCTACCTTTTTGTAAAACTCTACTGATTTATGCTTAGCCAGCCAAAAGGGAATGTGAAAATTATTATTCAGGTTCGTTCATATGAGGAATTTCTAGGATAATGAGTCGCACGTCCGAAAAAAAAAATTAACACATGGTTTTAGGTTGAATTTAAAAATCAACGGATATAACGTTAGAATTTAAAACGTTATATCATCCAACTTATGATCGTAAAATTTAGGCCTTAGAAAATATTAAAATTAAGAAAATTACCAAAAGCATTTTCCCCCAAAACAAGCCAGCAGCACTACAAATACAACAGCTTTTGAAGTCGATGTGCATAAATTATGTTCTCCATGGCATATAATTTAGTAGAGTTGTTGTCGTTTATAAAATAAACTTATCTAAGTGGAAATATAACAACGTAAACATGTAACGTACCTTCGGCTCAACTTGTTCTTTGCGGCGTGTGCATAGCAGGGAGCGTCCATATTTAAGAACCATGAAGACTGTGTGCCGTGGGTCGCTTTTAAACATGGACGCCCGACACGTTTCATGGCGGCTCACCACAAGAACTCTGCAGTTAAGGATAGGGCTAACTTGGTAAGAATGTAAATGTCTCATGCCTGTGGGTGTCAAGCAATCGCAACCGCGAAAACTCTTTTTACTGAATACGTGCACATAGGTGTTCCCATATTTATATCTGGCATTTGTGTCTTGTTCTCAGTCGTTTATTATATCTCTACAACAATGGCGCAGATATTTAAATTCTTTTCGATGTCGTAAATTATTTTTGGGTGAGACTTGGAATTTTCGTTCACAAATTTTATAGTGACATACGTTTGGCTTCAAGTCCGAGTTCAAAATTAAAATTTCTTCTTACTTTAATAAATTGAATTTTCAACTTTGTTGAAGATATATGCACAACACTTTCAATAACAGCTTTTTTTTTGATAAGAAAGTATTTCACCTCTCGGGTCTCGAAGTAGAGTTGTTAAAAAATGTGAAAGGAGAAATCATGTAATGAAGGCAAAAACTTTTGGTAAATATGAGCATTAAACTTATATGGAATTCTACTTGCTTACTTTTGTCTTATGAGTTGGCGCATTCCCCTTTATATCGCTTTAAGTAGAACACGCGGCACTTGATCTTTTAGAACAATACCTACACCTTGCCACAATGTTGTCGATTGCATTTATGTTTCTCTCCCCAGGCCCCTTGCTCTACGCAACTGCAACAAGTGTAAGAGTATATTTTTTTTAGCTCTAAACTCATTCACTTGTTCAATGATAACCTCAATAATACTTAGTATAATTGAAGCGGGGCCGCGACTATCGTTTTTAGTGACAATGTTTTCTGACCTAATTTTTAGATCGCTTTCGCTTTCAATAATTCTCTAGACCTTTAAGCTATCCCAAAAATATTGTTATTTGGACAACTCTTGGACATTTCTCAATACCTCGGAACCTTAAAGATCCGAAGTGGCCTGGTAAGTACTGAATGGCATGGAAAATTTACAAATTAGTAAATTTTGTCATAATTTGTCGCGGCTCCGCTTCAATTATTGATTTCGTAAATATTTTCATGACGGGAAAATCTTTAAATGCAAATGAAAAGACAAAATGCTTGCAATATTTCCAACAGAAGTCCGCGCATTATCGTAATATTGAAGGTGTAAATCCCTTTGACAATGTAATATTAAGGCCATTAAAACAAACAATATTAAGATTTTTGAACGCGATTCTTCACAAATTGAAGCTTCATTAATGATTTTGCACCTAAGCTCACGAAAGCCTAACGTTTATTCTACAGTAGACGCATGATTAAACTAACATTGAGTCGTTCGTGACTTAAATAATTTCATTCGCTTTGGAGTTCCTCTAAAATCGCGGTAGTCGATTTATAATAATTTGCCAATTTAAGACCTTTGTACACAAGAAAAACGGTACAGCGATGTTTTGTTTGCAGAAAATTCGGAATAGTAACAGATTCTGATTGAATTGGCGTTATCATAAAAGATTTGTTCATTTCGTTTTCGCTTTGGAAATTGTTTTGGCTCCGTTGTTTGCGTTGAAACACAATTATATGGGTTTGTTTATTGAAACTATTTCTTTGATAATGATAGCAGTCATATTTTTTAATATTTCAGCTGAAAGTAGTTGAGACAACAACAGTGATGCTAAGCAAAGTCAAGCCCGACTTGGATGCACACAGCTTCCCGACGGGGTTTTTGCAATCCCTTTCATTCGAATTCGGATTTTCTTCGCCTTTTCGTACAAAAGCGTACGAAAAATCTAAATTTTTGAGCGTAGCGTCAGCGAAGCTCGCCCCATATGTCCTATTCAAACGTCTTGCACTGTTCTACAACTGCACATTCATAGGCTACGCGACTCCATTATTTCTAGTTTAAGTCAGAAGGAAACGTCAAACTAAAAAAAATTCATCGTTGAAAGATCGTTCGATTAAATTTTTTCTCAGTGTAGCAGAACGCCCTTAAATTTTGACTTGAACAGCCAGCTTATGAATTTAATAAAGTTCGAATATTTTAAGCATACCATTAAAATGTACGCAACAAGCACGCTATCTAGGTAGACTTCAAAGAAATTTGCATAAGTTTTCAGTTATGAAATTTAATCCTTAGAATTATACCATCAAGTATTCCATGATTGACGCTCATAATTTTTCGCTCCCGAAAATAACTCTTTTTAGATGGTGATGTAGACAATCAAGTTCAAATTGGCTAACGGTCAATAGATTTGAGGATTTTTGATTATAGGAGTGCGAAACTATGTATGTGCTTCAATAATTGGTTCGTTCAGTAGCGTTTGCAGTCAGCCAAATAAGCATTTATGAATTTAAAGAAAAAGAAGTAAGAATGCTAAAATTGGTCACGCTCGACATCGATATATTGCGTTTATCGACAGCATTGGCGCACTTTGTTTTACCTTTTTGTATGGAAGTTACAAGAAATCAATATTTCTGAGCGTGGCAGTGGGTGTTGTTGTTGTTGTTCTTTATTTATATCCTAGTGCAACAAGAAAAAATTTCTTATGGATAGCACAGATTATTATATACAATTACTGCGAGTACATTGCGATGACTTATGAATACCCTGCAGAAATTTCAACTAGTGCTGTACTAGTACTTTACTAGTGCAAAAGCCACCAGTATTAGTTCTTTTCTATACCCCTGTCCATATAAAATTCTGTAGAGAATCAGTATAACATCTGTACAGGAAAGCACTAGTACAGTATGCACCAGAATTATTCGAGTACTTTTCGATCCAATTGAGTAAATTTGCACCAGTTAAATACTAGTGATGTTTACGGGAAAAAGGTAACAGAATCGTTGATTTTTTTTCAGTACAAAATGGAAACAAATATTTATAATAAAAGAAAACCATTCGGTTGTGTATTTATTATTTATTTATAACGCCTCAATGAATGCAATTATTCCACTGATCACTAGTATAGTTATGGTGCAAACTTACCCAAACATTGCACTAGTTCTTTTAGTACTGGTAAAAGTACTAGCTCTTTTAGGCAAATTGCTTAGCAGCTTTCTACAGGGTTGCGATGACTTATGAATAGCTAAGTCATAGCTTAAAATAAGAATTTTTCTTGATTCACGAAAAAAAAATTTGGGCCCCTATTTTGGACTAACTAAAATAAAAAAAATAAAAACTCAATCTCAATATCTTTTTCAATCAATTGTAGCATATTTTTGTCATTCAAATTTGTTGATTCACGAAATCTTGATTCACGAAAGTAGTTTTTTTGATTCACAAAATGAAATCTTGATTCACATTTTCTGCGTGAAAAGGGCTTATTTTAAGCTATGAGCTAAGTGTTACACACATATTTTTCCCATACACCTTTAATATATCGTGATTAATCTATATTTGAAATTTGAAGACGTAAAGTCATTATTCGTCAAAGCATGAGTGGCCGTCGATTTAGGAGAACGCTGCCGACATTTTTCAAGAACGCTTTTATTCTCCTAATTTACCAGTTTATCATATGCCAATGAAATGTTTTGAGTACTTCGCGAGTAGTATTTAGAAAAGCATTTTATTCAATACCCATTAAATTCATTTGTGGGCATGACCGTGGGCGGATTTCTCTCACTTTCAGTTAAGATTATCCTCGGGGAGCGAAGTGTTCCGACCGGACGGACAGATGGACATGTTTGAATTAATACAGGGTTCGATCTTCATCAAGAATAAATCTGTTTCTTTAGTCTGTAGCTACGGTTCCTAATTTTGGCTGTAACAAGATTTGAACAAAACTAATATTGTATATATAAGTTCCCTGCTTACGATTCACGATAAAATAAATTAAATAAATATGTCGGAAGCTGAGAAAAGCCGTATTTTAACATTAAGTTGCAATTTACTATATAGGACTACTTGCAGCTTAAAATCTTCAACCTTTTTTTAAGAAATTCAGTTAATATTGCCTTGTAAGCATTGTTACGCAATTGTAAAATAAAACAAGTAAGGGTGTTATAGTCAGGTGAGCCTGACAATAGAATACCTGACACAGACACAAATGTTCAAATAAGTTTTTATATCAAGAGGTGTTTCAGACCATAAGCGGCCCCATATTCCCACTTTTGTTAAATTCCTTTATGAAAACCGCCCCTTTGTCACGCCCACATTTCCAATTTTTTTGAGTTATAATCGGAGGCTTAAATATACGCTCAAATTCTAAGTTTCATTGAAATATTTCGAAAAAGTCAGATTTTGGGGCAGTTTTCGGATTTTTGTGACAGACCCTAGTACTTGAGGTACCCTTAATAATGGACCGATCAAAGACATTTTTGGGAGGATATTTATGGCAACCAAGAAAGCACAAGTGCCAAATTTCGTTCAAGTCCCATTTGAATTTCAGGTCCAGGAGACAATTTTCTAAAAACGTCCTTCTCCCACGCCCACTTTTTCAATTTTTGTTACATTTTTCGATAAGAAAACTGTATACAGACAGACAGACGGACGAACATGAATAAATCAAATCTCCTGGCGACGCTGATCAATTCTATATATATTTTGTATGGTCTATCTGGACTGGTTCTGGGTGTTACACACAACCACACAAACGCAATATACCCTCGACACAGAATGTGTCGGGTATAAAAAATCCCTAATTGAGGACCCATATGGGAATACTTAATGTAACTGTTGAAATTCTTCGATAGCCTCTAATAGTTATCAAACACGTTTTAGTTTCGGATGTTTTCTCTAATTCTTCTGCAAATACGTGCAAGCGATTTTGCATACTTTGAAAACGGAAGGTGCTCGGCAAAGAGAGAGTGGAAGAGGGTAAATATGCCAGTTTAGCGGTTATAATTGAGGGGTCTCTTTAACGTTTCAAATAGGTTCCGTTTTAGAAAATTGTTAGCTGCCTTGATAAAAGTTATCTGAAGTTCCTACCATAAATGGATGTTGGAAGCGATGATCGTCCTTCGTATTTGCTCTACCTGATATGATAATGATAAAAAAAGGATTTCGCATTCTAAAGACAAAATATACATATATATGAAGTATTGTAATTTATAGGATGACCTTATTTTATGTCAGAGCAATACCCTTTTATAATAAATATGTACCCAATTATTTTAATCAATCGTAGCATGTTCATTATCGTGTGCTGTGAAAAGCTCCCATGATTGGTGCTGTGTATTTGAATGGAACCAGACGGGTAAACACATTAGCTTGGGCTTAGTAATTTTAAACTAATTGTTTCAATTTAACACCTCGTCAGACTGTTGGCGCTTTTATGCTGCTGATATTTTTGCGATTACTTTTGCTTTGCTCCAGTGACACACAATTGCTGGACAACAAAGCAGAACCAACTCATGAAGTGAAAAAAAAAAAAAAAAAAAAACAGAACAAGGTAATTGCGTCAGTTCCGACTTCCGCTCCCTGTAATTTTTTCATCAGATTTTCACAAGCGCAACTCCACTCAAACCTCGTTTGTAGCTCGTTTCATTTGAATGCATCGAAAGTGGCAATTTACTGTCGACCGTCGCATCGACACTTTTTCCGACCACTGATCTGCGGCGGCACTTGCTCGGAGTCATGCGGCAGATATTGTAAAAGCGTGGCTATCCAATAAACACTTTATGATGGCACTTACCAATTTAAGCTAAGTGTCCACTTCAATGAAAATTTCCGGTTCCATAAGCAGCACACGTATAAAAAAAGAAGCAGAATGCAATCGGAAATCTATTTCGATAGCTTTTTGTTTGCCTGATTCCACTCAAAACGAAATGCAAAAAAGTACTTTGGAGACTTGAAAAATTTTTTATATGAGAGAAAAGGTATTTCAAAACAATCGAAACTATCGATGTTCACAGTATCGATGGTCTTGCAGCTCTAATTTTCGTCAAAACGAAATAAAAGGAGAAGTCTCCAAAAAAAATTTTGATTGAAGTGGAAACTTAGCTTTAAGTTAAAAGCATACATACCGAACAGAAATGGACATATTACATGTCATTGCAAAATAAAAACAAACCAAAAAGGAACTTGTCACAAAAAGGGAAGTGAACCAGACGGCAGCTTAGATAATGTGATTTCTTTTTCTTTGAATTGAAAGTTAATTTCCAAACAAAACTCGCCTCATTAGCAATCGTCTATCCATTTCCGTCAACTAGCGGCTGTACCTAATTCAGCATCCGCTAAATATATGTATAATATCGGCCATAAAAAGTTCTCAGATAGTAAAAAGCATGCATTTTTTCTAACGTTATCGAAATTGTTCAGTGCTTCGCGTGCTTTCTCTCGGTCTGCTTTGGTAAATATTTTGGTACCGTTTTGAAATGAATTTAGCTTCCCTATTAGTCGACGTGAAAGTTAAAAAACGATTCTTGTCCGTAGGGAATGTTTATAGCTTTTTTGTCCCTTCTTTACTCGAAAAAAGAATTTCAAATATTTAAGCTCAAAGGCACAGATAAGGCTTCCTAACGGAAAGATGTTTTGTCATGAAAGGGTATCCATCAAAACATCAAAGCTGACAGAGACCGAAAAAATCACTACCTGCTCATCATCAGGATTGAACTCATATGTGAGTAGAAACTAATCATTTTCGTTTGATGCTGTTGATCTTATTTAAGTCATGGCGGTGTCTTAGTAGATCTCAAAGCTATCACTTTTAGATTTAAAGCCAATGGCTCTCGCTTAAAGCATCATCAACACTGACGTATCTTTGCCTATGGCTTACGATCGCCCAAAATAAATACAGCAGTCGTATTCGAGTCTTGTTTTGTATGTATGTATGTATGTATGTTTGCGTTAATATATATGAATACGTGCCACCGGAATTCACCATAAGCAGGCACACCACGCAGCGAACATCATGCTGACAACAATGAAACACCAATTTGAAATTATAAAAGTTGCCGCCTTCAAACAAGAGCCGACTTCTGATCAAAATGTAAGAATTTCGCAAGGGACGCAAGTGTTCTAATGTATGCTGACAATATCCTTTGTGCGATGTCGTGCGATTGATAATTTATTAGCTTGAATTTAATGTGGGCCACAACGTGGATGTACCATTGATATTTTATTGCCTCGATTAATTTTTCATATAATTACTTGGCCTTCATTGTTTTCATAAATATTTTTCTATTTAGTCAAATAACTTAGTTGAAAATAACCTTTAAAAAATAATTAGAATGCAATCATAATATGCAAACAATGGAAGACAATCATGATTTGAAGAGCTTAAGTCAATTTGTTACTAAATGCACTTAAAACATTACATATCTACATATATGATACTTATTAAAATATGAAATTCAATTCAGAACCCAAGACTCAGGCTTGAATTCAACCCTCAAACCCTTCTGAACAGTAATCCTTCATCCTACAAACGTTAATCTCTGCATAAAAAAAAAAACCTGTATGCGTGAAGATGAGTGTGGGATTAGATGACTTTATTTGAAAGACAAACTGCCACTGGCGACCAGCAGACATCGGCAAACATATTCAACATAAACAATACAAGGCATAATGGGTTAAACCAACTTGAAATCATCGCATAAAACGGCCTTAATAAAGTCGTACAAGTTAACTTGAATACGTAAAAATTGACACCGTTGTTGACAAATGCAAAAAATGTTCGTTTTGTACGTTATGTACTTCCTTGGTGGCATTTAACATTTGTAAAATGGTCTCTTACCCCTACATTTAAGTGTAATTGTAGAGGAGCATGGTGTGACAAGACTTTGTTGCGGTCAACTGGAAAACTGTCTGAAAACATATCGACTTAAAAATGACATTAAAAACTGCATACAATAATCCTGTTTGGTTCGAAGAGGTGTTGCCTACGGAAAGGCACACACTTATCTACCTTCATATGTGATGGTATCTGCGAGCACTGATGGCCTTCGTTCAACGAGAAATTCGCCCTGTTGTCAGTCTCAAACGAACCGTAGACGCGATAAACATGAAGAATGCTACAGTTAAATTACGGGTCATTAATAAACAACCCTCAACCTAATGAAGTCCTCTTGTGGAGAGACTTCGGTAAAAACAAAGCAAGCTAAAGTCAACTTGGCCCTCTTGGCTCACTACTTCGTCCGTCTATTATCCTAAATAAACAATTCCATGCGGTTGTTAAAAATTATTTCATTTGTAAAAATTCCCCCAAAAATCGTCCTGTCGGGTTTGGATATCACTCTGATTAAACTAATTTGTCCATCACGGTCAAAATCATCTTCAACTCATGAACAATGCTGTAAAGCATTTTACGCACTTACACATCGTCAGCATCGTTCTCGAATTGAGAAAGCGACAATTTTGTGGTTGGTATATCTAAAGCCTTTACATGTCGGTTGCGTACGGTCGAGCGGTGACCCTTACGCTATTTTAGCGTTTTTTTTCGGTATATATTTTTTCTGCTCTTCCGGAAAAACAATTGCGGTCGATGTTTGTAATCCTTACCACATTTGGGTCATTCAACGTTAGATGAGAGACATTTGCGCAAGAGCTGGCACCGGTGTGTTTACGTGATGAATGGGCTTAATGGCAAACGAAATCATTAGCCGTATTAGAAAGTTAAAGCTGCCTTTTTAGTACAAATGCAAAAGGTATTAAACTTAATAGTATGATATATTATATTGTTTATATTTCTTCTTCCTTTCATATTTGTGGCACTGTGATGGGCTATTACTTATATCATGATTTTTTAAACAACGATCAAAAAGTCTTGATTCTTGCAACATTTGAAAACTCCTTTTACCCAAAAATATGCAAATTTAAAACCTCTCACATAAACCAGAAAAAATATAATATCTTTTAAGAACATCATAAGCAAAAATTCTGCGCTGTACTGAAAGAACTCGTGCTAGTAGTTATATTGTACACATTAATAATAAAAACGTAAATAATTTCAAACAAGTAAAGGTTTTTTAGTCAAGCGAACCTGACAATACCCGACATAGACACAGATGTTTAAAAAATTTTTAAAACGCGCACACAAAAAGGACACATAAGAAAGAATATTCTAGTTGAATTTTGGGTGCAGGAGATAGTTTTAGAAAAACGCCCTTCTGCCATGCCCACGTTTCCAATTTTCGGAAATCACATTAATTGACTTTAAATATGTTCGAATGTCAAAGGGTCTGGCGGGTTAAGCAAAGGCATGCGGCATCATGAAAGGAATTTTTAAATTTTGTTGATTTTTCGATAGGTGCCATCTAAAAACACTGTGCAATTGCAAGTGCACCTATATGCTCCCAGTGCTAATATCCAGTACAATATTGTGCAATATTTTACAAAAACACATCACTCATACAACCAATCTTAAGTATAAGAAATAGCCTAAGGTTTTCTTAAATATAAATCAAGGAAAGCTAAAAAATTCATTTATTTTTAAATGGAAAAATTTTTTCACTAAAATAAAAATTTAATTGAGAGTATGTTTTTAAATCAAGAATGTACTTAAGATTTCGGCACTCATATTGTTTTGAAATACCATTTAGCTATTACATTTGTATTAAGGAAAAAAAAATATTCAATAGTGGCGCAGCAGTGATAGTGCACCTATCTTGCAATATCATACAATTTGAATATCACACATGCATGCGCCAATCTAGATTAAAATATATTTATTCTTTTAAAATATATTCAAAGTATTCATAGATTTTGGGGGAATTTCCATTAGAAACAGTATTACCAGAGAGGAGAAAAAAAGCAACAGAGTAAATAATTTGGTGACGTACTCAGTGCAAAATGTTTTTGTGGGTACCCATATTGAACTGTCTGGGTACCCAAGACCTGGAGCAAAGACGCAAATACTCGACACGGCTCCTGAGTGACATATATAGTAATATATGTTTTAAATGAAAGTAAATACTAAGGGGTATTTCTAAAAGCAATTTATAGAGTGACGGGAAACTGAAAAAAATATTCAAAATTTTCTTTTTAGTTTTGTGAAAAATTTTTTCTCAGTGTAAAAATTAAATAAATTTGTTTTAGCTTCCCTGTTTTATTACCTAACAGAATCTGCTTAAATCGTCTCTCTATCTCAATTGGTTGTTGAGATATAAAATTTTGAAAAAAGGCTTATTTAAAGAGGATTTTCCAGGATATTTCAAAATAAAAATCTAAAAAGTGGTCTCCACAGTGTTTTTAGATGGCACCTATCGAAAAACCAACAAAATTTAAAAATTCCTTTCATGATGCCGCAACCCGCCAGACACTTTCATTCAAATATCTTGAAAAAATCCAGTTTCAAAGCAATTTTGTGAAATTCATAGCAGACCCTGTATACAGACAGACGGACGGACGAAGACACGCACGGACATGGCTAAATCAAATTTCCTAGTGACGCTGATCATTTCTATATATATTTTTTATGGTCTATCTCGACTGGTTCTGGGTGTTAAATACAACCACACAAACGCAATATACCCTCGACACAGAGTTTGTCGCGTATACTTTTGAGCTTTTTATTGCTATACGCTATGTAAGCAAGTAAAATAAATTGTAAAAAGTGAACTCACTGCAGTTCAAAAATACGTAATTAGTGAAACTTTTCAGTGCTGCCTGACAAAAAAATACAATTGCGTGGCAACATATGTATTGTTCGGAAACATACATATGTTGTGCATGGGTTAGTTCTACCACATCGTAAAAAATAGGAAAATCGTCAAAATTAAGTGGCAACACCTTGAGCTTTATTTGCAAATAGTTTCGTTATTCACGACTTGTTTTCGCGACTTACTTATTTGCAAATAAGAATTCAACTTAGCGTTTATGTGGCGAAATTTTCAATATTTTTATTTGCAAATAATATTATAATAAGAATAAGGGCGTCAGCGATTATTCGCTCGACGTCGCACAGTGTAACGTAGGCGACAAAACCCCAAAAAATCAAAGTGTTAAATTTGTTAAAATAATGATGCAGTTTTATAGTGAATAGTCTAATTAAGGGTTATTGAAAAGGGTTTTGTAAAAAATTGCGAACTTTTTGAAATACAGCACACTGAAGTTATACGTCAGGAGCATGGTGTTTGTGTGGTAAAAACTACCTTTTTTTGAGTAGCTTACTTGATTTTATATAACTTTTTAAATATTGCTTCGATCCTCATAATTTTTTTTTGTCTAAAACTTAGATAAGTATGTGTACAAAATAATAAGTCCCATACAGTGAGATTATTTTAAGATTTAGTACCTTAGGTAGCACGAAAGAAAAAGCTTTTATATTACCTTTTGCAGTGATTTATTATAAAACTTTTATAGAGTAAAAAAAAATATCGGCATATCGTCGTCCCGGAGTTATTTCCTCGTATATCACAATCAACCTTTTGTTGGGAAATTGAAGTTTAAAGTTTAACATGGCATATAAAAAAATGGCTCTTTGGAAATCGTTGATTCTGTTTTCCTTATATAAAATGCTTTACTTTTTATTATTTCTGATCATTAATTTAAAGTTACTTGGAAAATTATTTAAGTTATAGGGTTTTTTTCATTCCAAGAATTTTTGACAATTCATCGTATACGCCACTTTTTTGGCAACCTGTGTTGGAAAGTGGATATACGAGCAAATGAATTAATAAAAATTTGATAATGTTTTTTTGTTTTATTTGTTTTGACACGAAAATCGACTTAACAAAAATTTTTTTAATGAGTTCATATAGGAAATTTGTTATTTAAGTATCCGTTTTCCATTTTAAAAATAGAAAAAGGAGTCCAAATCATTATCTTATTGTTGAAAAATGACTTAACTCCGCATTTCCTGAGAAAAACGACTTGCCACTGCATCAAATAGCGAAATTTTTTTTATACATTAAAGGTAGCATTCAAAAGTCATACCTGATACCTTAAAAATGTGCCTATTTAAATGATACACATTTCTCTTCTTATTATTTTTCCGTGACCTAAACATTTCCAAAAAAAAAAATTCTAAAAAAAAATTCGAATTCTTATTTTTGTTGGGGAAATTAAATTATTATACGTTATGTAATCAACTAAGCTACAAAATAAAGAATTGATTTGGGTATTGTTGTTGGTACAACGAAACTGTACCTTCCACGTTTGTTTTAAGGAGCTGAACTACCTGCATTAGCTTTGTTGTGCTGTTTTGCACTCATTTCCATTTGACTTTGAACAAGTCAGGAATCTATAATCGGTCTAGCCCGACAATAACACAAACCAAGAAAAATAATTCAAAAGCATCTTATAGAATTCTATTTAAAGGAACAATAAGCGTGAGGACGTATTTACAGCGCTTGATCGAGCGGCGTGATCTGTAGTGCTACAAGATGACGTTAAACATTTTAAAGAAATGCAATTTGTTATATTATAATAAGCATTCCACACTATTTTCAGAATGAAAATTTTCGTAGGAGTGTTACTATGAGAATTTTTTTTTTCTGCTTCTTTTGTTTTTTTTTTCACACGAATAAATCTTTTTTATTTAAAATTAACATAAAAAAATGTTTCTTAAAATAAATTTTTTTTTGTTACGATGAGATAACACAACAACTTTTAACTGCGCAAATTTCATATATAAATCATAGTATATCCACAAAATATGGATATACGATGTTATAACGCGTAGAAACTATCATTTTAAAGGATATACAATTATTTAGCTCACAAATATCTCGTAAACTATATGGTATAGCAACCTGGAGACTCGACAGATGGATAGATCTTGAAAAAGTACGCGGGAAAACGTGCTTATCTCAAATTTTTTGATTTTGTGATATACGAGGAGATAACTCCGGGACGACGATATGTCAGCAAAATTTCTTATTACTTTATTTAGATGGAAGTGTGTTTTATCAGAATCAAAAAAAAAAATTGGCTACACGAACTTGCACCAATTTTTTTTACATCCATTGGTCAAAAGGGCTTTTTTACAAATTACTCAAAATGCGCGTGGTCTATTACAAGACTCTTTAATGCACCGGCACATAAAAAAAGGCCTGTTACAGAAGGGTGACCCTATAATTTTTTGGGTGCTGATCACGAAACTGTAGTCAGATTTTCTCCACCACCCTCAGTTTTTGCCCCAGCTCCCCCCAAAACCCTCCAAAAGGTTAATTTTAATCAGGGAATGAAGCCGAAACGAATAACGGGAACGGTAAAGGTAAAGGTTTTTATTGTATAACGGTAAGGGTTTTACCGGTATATACCGGTAATTGTAACGGAATAAATTTCAAAATTGTCTCTAAGGAATTGAAATACTTATTTTAGGCTGTTAAAATTTCATTTTATATTAACACTTCAATTATGAAGAAAAGTGTGTAAACTGCAAGAGATTTCTCAGTAATTCCTTATAAGAGCATATATGAATGACTGATGATTGCTTCCAAAAAACGCTCGCGTTCTGTGCATCTACGTTATTCACAGATTTAATAGCAGGATTCATAGACAAAATAGGCTTGTCATTGAAAATAAACTATTCCGGCAAAAACTATTGAACAAGTAGGTAATGTCGTTGGTACCATAAGCATGTAGATTTAATGTTACGCTAGTACAAAAATGAAATGTGTGGACTCCTCGTTACATGGTCAATAGAGATTTATTACACCTCGGGTCAGTACAATTTTCCTACCAACACCGTCTGGAAATACTGCTGACATTTGAACTAGTTTTCTTGTCTCTATTGATTACAGTATAGACTTTGGGGCACATGTTGGCAGCCTTCTTGCAGGGAAGCTAGTTTTGTGTGTTTTTTTTTTTTTAATTTTACCGGTAACACAGCTATAAGGGTATCGGTAACGGTAAAGGTAGCTAAGTATTTATATCGGTAACGGTAACGGTAAGGGTAATCAAAACGAATCGGTTTTTAAGGGGTAATGGTAACGGTAAGGGTAACGGTTTCATTCCCTGATTTTAACGAATGCATTAAATTAATAAAAAAATTAATATCCCAACTCACATTTTTTGTGTGCTGAACAAGAATTTAAAGTTCGAACTAAGCTGCGACCTACTGTCCATGAGATCCTAATTCATGGATCTGATACAATAAAACATTTTCATCCCCCCATCGGAATGCTTTCTGAAGATGCTGGTGGGCGGGGGGCGGTGAACGTAAATATTTTCTACAAAACTATATAATTTTTTTTAGTTTTCTTATTTTGAAGCTTCGCACCAAATTTTATAATCTAAAATATTTTTCATCACATAATATTGCCTTTTTACTTTCAAGAACATTTCAAGTTGTATGGAGGGTGGGTGATGGGCGCGTCCGATTTTAATGAAAGATCTCTTCTTCTTGTTGATTTTAAAACTCTTGCTAAGTTTGAACGAATTCTGGTCAAAGCGAAAAAAGTTATGTGTAATATTCATTTCGGGTTGTATGGGGAGTGGGTGGTGGGCGTGGCCAATTTTGATGAAAATTCTCAGATATCTGCGTTTAACCGTAAGTAATCAAAGCTAGAGTATGCCGCAATAATCTGGACTCCATTCTATGAAACTCATATAAATCGTATTGAGCGGGTGCAAAAGACCTTTACGAGATTCGCACTGCGTCCCCTAAACTTTGGTGATCAATTTCCTTCCTATGAAGCTCGGTGTATGTTGATTGATTTAAAGTCACTTGAAGCAAGAAGAAAAATTCAATCAATACTCTTTGTCTCTGATCTAATTGGTGGTAGACTTGACTGTTCTGAACTTTTAAGTCGAATCAATTTTCGTATTCCGTCAAGAACTCTAAGACACATGGAATATTTTTATATTGGTCTCAGAAGGACTAACTATGCTTTAAATTCTCCTATCACGAGGTCCTTAGCAGCCTTAAACTCAATCTCAATAAATAGTGCTATTGATTTTTCTTATTCAAAAGATAAAATTAAATTTATATTGCATAATGCCTTGAATTGTTAATTTTCTAAATATGGAAATGTCTGTTATATTAATTGTTAAGTTTTTCTTCTCTTGTATAGTCTGTAAGAATAGATGGCGTTATTTATCTGCATCTCGCGTTGTATAAGTCCGATCGTGTTCCGCTAGGGGACATTAGAAAGATGACAGTTCCTACTAAAAAAGCTTTTTTGACACTTTTTTGATTGATTGATTCAGTTTTGTTTGAGAGCTTGTCAAAGATGGACATCAGCAAAGAGAAAATTCGCTACATTTTACAGTTTTTCTTCGATATGGGAGAAAACGCAAGCCAGGCGGCTGAAAATGTGAATAGCGTTTATGGACCTGATACTGTAACAGCCAATCATGCGCAATTTTGGTTTCGTCGATTCCGTTCCGGTAACTTCGATGTCAAGGATGCACCACGCACTGGAAGGCCAATTGTCGAAAATGTCGATAAAATCATGGAAATTATCGAGTCCGACCGTCATGTTAGCACTGTTTCGATTGCAAAAGAGCTAAAGATTGCACAAAAAACCGTTTGGAACCATTGGAATAAGGCTGGATACACAAAGAAGCTCGATGTATGGGTGCCACACGAGTTAACGCAAAAAAACCTCACAGACCGAATTTCCATCTGCGAATCGCTGCTGAACCGCAACAAAATCGACCCATTTCTGAAGCGGTTGGTGACTGGTGATGAAAAGTGGGTCACTTACGACAACGTCAAGCGAAAACGGTCGTGGTCGAAACACGGTGAACCGGCGGAAACAGTGGCCAAGCCAGGATTGACGGCCAGGAAGGTTTTGCTGTGTGTTTGGTGGGATTGGCAGGGAATTATCTACTATGAGCTGCTCCCATACGGCAAAACTCTTAACTCGGAACTCTACTGTCAACAATTGGACCGTCTGAAGGAAGCAATCGCCCATAAGCGGCCAGCTTTGGCCAATAGGAGAGGAATTGTGTTCCATCAGGACAACGCCAGGCCACACACATCGATAGTGACTCGCCAGAAGCTCCGGGAGTTTGGTTGGGAGGTTCTTCTGCATCCACCTTATAGTCCGGACCTGGCACCAAGTGATTACCATATGTTCCTGTCCATGGCGAACAATTTTGCTGGTGAAACATTCGCTTCAAGAGAGGCTTCTGAAATTCGACTGTCTCAATTTTTTGCTAATAGGAACGAGGGCTTCTATGAGAGAGGTGTGGGCGTGGCAGTGGGCGGGCCGCATAAAATTTTTTCCTACACCTTTCATTCGCCTTGGTGAACCTATGTTGCGAATTTGAAGCTTCTACGCCTTTTACTTCGGAAGTTACGAAAAATCTGTATTTGTGGGCGTGGCAGTGGGCGGGCCAAAAAAAATTTCTTCCTACACCTTTCATTCGCCTTGGTCAACCTATGTTGCGAATTTGAAGCTTCTACGCCTTTTACTTCCGAAGTTATGAAATTTCTCTATTTGTGGGCGTGGCAGTGGGCGGGCTACATAAATTTTTGTTCCTACACCTTTCATTTGCCTTGGTCAACCTATGATGCGAATTTGAAGCTTCTACGCCTTTTACTTCACAAGTTACGATAAGCCCTTATTTTTGGGCTTATTTGTGGGCGTGACTCGAGGAGGGCGGCGTCCATTTTTTGCCAGGATATGTCCCTTTTCGTAGTTTACCAGCACACCAAATATCAATGGAATGTGTTGAGTGGTTCGCAAGTTACAAGCATTTTATTGAAAACACAATAAATTCATTTGAGGGCGTGGCAGTGGGCGGATGTCTCCCATTTTTACTTAGGATCATACTCGGACCCCGATATACATGTGTGCTAAATTTCGACTTCATTGGTTTAGCCGTTTCGGAGGAGATCCGACCACGGACGGATGGACAGACGGACAGACGGTCAGACGGACAGACGGACAGACGGACATGTCGAAATCGATTCAGTTTTTGATCCTGATCATTTCTATATATATTTTTCTATATCTCCGGAGCTTAATTCTCCCTGTTCAGGCGCGTATGCAGGGGGGTTTTTTAGGGGTTTCAACCTCCCCCCCCCCCGAAATGTCGGATATGAAGACTTTTGTTATATAAATCTTTACAAATCAAAAATATAAGTGCTTTAATCAGGAAATTGTTATATGAGTTAACTATACTTTCCTCATCTAGGCATTACGCTTCGTATTAGAAATAAACATTGCTCATACGTGCACATGTATGTTCCTTCTTTGAAAATCAAAACCCCCCCCCGAAATTTTTTTCTGCGTACGCGCCTGTCCCTGTTACAAGATTTGCACAAAACTAATATACCCGCTTACGCTGGGTATAATTAATATCCCAACTCACATTTTTTGTGTGCTGAACAAGAATTTAAAGTTCGAACTAAGCTGCGACCTACTGTCCATGAGATCCTAATTCATGGTTCTGATACAATAAAACATTTTCATCCCCCTCATCGGAATGCTTTCTGAAGATGCTGGTGGGCGGTGAACGTAAATATTTTCTACAAAACTATATAATTTTTTTTAGTTTTCTTATTTTGAAGCTTCGCACCAAATTTTATAATCTAAAATATTTTTCATCACATAATATTGCCTTTTTACTTTCAAGAACATTTCAAGTTGTATGGAGGGTGGGTGATGGGCGCGTCCGATTTAAATGAAAGATCTCTTCTTCTTGTTGATTTTAAAACTCTTGCTAAGTTTGAACAAATTCTGGTCAAAGCGAAAAAAGTTATGTGTAATATTCATTTCGGGTTGTATGGGGAGTGGGTGGTGGGCGTGGCCAATTTTGATGAAAATTCTCAGATATCTGCGTTTGACCGTAAGTAATCATCATGCTGAATTTCAATTATTTTTCTAGCCCCAAACATGTTTTATTGCAAAAAACCTTTTGAGTTGTATGGGGGGTGGGTGGTGGGCGTGACCGATTTCAATGAAATTGAACATATTTCTTAATTGGGTCAGAATAATGCCCGGTACTAAATTTCATTATTCTGCGAGCACTCCTTCTAGTTTTTTCGCCAACTTGTATGGGATCGTTACACTGTGCGTCGTTGCTTAAAATACACACGGTCTACGAGGTTGCCCACAACACAGCGAAATTCGCCGCGTCAAAACACCGCAAAAGATCTGATTCAAAAGGTAGCGCCGGCGACTGGCGAATAGCAGAACTTACACATCAGAAAACATATGCATTTGTATAAAATATTTGAGCTTTTGTTTCGAAAATGACGGTTTATACTTTCTGCTGGCAATGACTTATATTTTCAATCAAATTTTTTCGAAATTCTGAAAACAGCATGAGCTCGCCATTCGCTCTCATTGTGTTCACCCGCGCGAATTCTTCGGCGTATTCGCCCGGCGAATATTCGCTTACGCCCTTAAGGTGAGATGACACTACGTGTGCAATTCACATATAATTGCTCAACAAAATGTGTGACACATCTGAAACAAATAAAATTTGAAGCACATTTATTTGCTCAGGGTATTACACTACGTGTGCAATGCACGCATAATTGCTCAAAAAATGTGTGACACATCTGAAAAATAATTGCACACATAACATTTTCTCGCACAAAATATGGAAAAATCACACATGTTGATTGCGCAATGTTACTAGGTTTCGTTTTTAAAAGATTGCAATGAAAATAATGTCCAACTTTAGAGATTTCAGAGACAGTTAAGATAATCGAAATCTTTAAAACTAAAAGTAATGACAGTATTTAAGCATTTGCCTAAACTGTGTTCTGACCTCACACAAAAAAAAAAAATGTTCAGCAGATTGTACTGTATGAGGAAACAGTTTCACGTGTACATATTTTTACAAAATGTTTGTGCAGTTGAAATTTGGGTTGATTACATTACGCGTTCAACGCACACATTTTATTTGTAAAATATTGTAAGAATTATTTTGAGCAAACAAATTATTCGTCGATTTCATTACGTGTGCAATGTTTATGACGTCGGTGAGCAAATATTCGTGCATTGCACACGTAGTGTCATCTCACCTTTATTCTGCTTATAGCATAAGGCAGACGCATAAACGCAGTCTGTGTGAATGTAAAATTTAATTTAGTTTTCTCCCTACACCGGCGATTATATAAGTGTGAATTATATTTAGAATACCTAAGTTTACTTTTACATACGTACCAATTTTTAATTAGATTATCCAAAATGCTTTATTTTTTTTGTTGAAATTTTCATACAATTTAATATCATAGCTTCAAACAACATCAAATCAATTAAAATGTAATTATGTTTGACCATCTTATATTTTGTGACTTCGAAAATATTCTGAAAATATTATTATAATTTGTCTAAAGCGAACAGCTTTCAACAATGTTAAATAAGTTGCCAACACATGCCATCGGGGCGTTACTCGCGCATGTCATTATGGGGCTTGGCAGGGTCTTTGCCAAATGCTCTGCAGCAAAATAAGCAGAAAGATTAAAAGTTTACTCGTTGCCCTATTAGATTGCCAAATTTGTTAATTATTTTTTCGAACAGCTGTCGATTTTATATAACAACTCCTTAGCGATGAAGAAGAACACTGAATACTTTTTAATATCAACATGAGTTGTTTTGTATTTCATCGTCTGGGTGCTAATTTGTGTTAACAACCACTAAAATCAATTTCCGCATGGACAAACCACCGCAATGTAAATATTTGAAACCACAGCCAATTTAATACCAATTTCGTCTTAATTTCTTGTCGACGAGCATTGAAAAGCAAGTTGAAATAGACCTGCATTACAAAGGGGCATGCAATTTTGCAATTTAGGTATCATCACCAGGTATGGGCACCATTGCAATTTCAGCGTGCTCGCAAATTAGTGTGCGATAATTCTTTTTTATGGATTGAAAATTGTTCAAAGCAAATGTCTTTGTAATATGAAATGCTTCGTATATCTAAAAAATAAAGCAGACAGAATGAAATATTGATGTTATGATTTTGAGAAATTTATAATCTGATTCATAATAAATTTTCCAAATACTGGCCCGTCCATAAATGACTGTATTTGTTTTTAGTAAAAACCATAAAATATTGAAGTGAAAAATTTATAGATTATCAAAAACGCATATGCAGGAAAAAAATTGAGTTTTTTTCTGTGAAAGTATTTGAGCTAAGTTTCTCTTTCTCATAGCGAATCAACAGAGTCCCAATAAGCACAACGAATTCGAATCGAATTCGAATAGAATTTGTTTTGACGTGCAAACTCTTCGCGGCGAGTGTTTGCGGCGAGCTCGAATCGAATTCGAATTCGTGAGGGAGTCACCTTTTTACGCGATTCATATTTTTATCGCATTATCGTTTACGCATCGCGCGCAATTCGTACTTTACTCTCGTTTTGCTATCGCGCTTTATTCGAATTTTTTATCATATTCGATTCGCCTGTTTGTCGAATTTTCTATTATATTCGATTAGCAAAAAAAAATTTTTGCTTTTTATATTGAATATAAAATTCAAATAACAGTTTATTATAAGACTATTTTCTGTAAAAAAAACAAAAAAGGTTTTAATGCTGGTAACCACGCTTTTGAATCCACCAGCTGTGAGATTTGAAGAACACCGAACCTCTTGTTTTCTATTCATATTTCTAGTCTGCTTACCCATTACGCCGTGTTCGCCAAATTGAAATGAATGACTTTTTTTCGTTTATAAGTTTAGCTTGAGTCTATATTTACCTCGAATGCCTTGCGATTTGGAAACAAATAAACAAAACTACTTTCGAGAATTAAAGTTTCGTATCCACTAAACACAAATATTTTAAAGAATTCGAATTGAATTCGACCCATTAAAGACAAAAACGATAACGAGTTCGAATCGAATTCGTAGAGCGCGAATCGCATTAAACGAATTCGCGTCGAATTCGATTAGAATTCGCGGAAGGCAATTTTCGCGATATCGCGCTTTTATCGTATTTTGCGTTTGATTCGAATTCGATTCGAAGAGAAAATGCGATAAGAATTCGAAACGTTTGCAACGAGCTCGCCTCGAGCTCGCTTTTTTATCGTGGATTTTATAAAATGAGAGCTCGCTTTTTTATCGTGGAATTCATAAGTATCTTGCCGACTACGGCATCCTGAAAGGGATTTTGAAGTTCTGTTGAGTCCTCGAGGGCTCCCTGAAAAATGGCCCCCAATTAAAAATGGCCCCAAACTGAAAATGAAAAAAGGCCCCAAAATTTTGTATTGAAAACAACAGCACGAATTTTAGGGCGAATTTTTTTGGAGTCATTTTGCATTTTTCAAAATTAATGTTACATTTGGGGCCTTGTTTCATTTTTTGATTTGGGGTAATTTTTCATATTGCAAAATGACCCCAAATTTTGGGACCTTTTTTCATTTTTCAAAGTGGGGCAATAATGCATTATGCAAAATTACCCCAAAATTGGGGCTTTTTTTCATTTTTAATTTTTTAAATCCCATAACGGCCGTTTTATTTTCTAGTTTGGGGCCATTTTTAATTTCAAGGAGATGCAAGATTCCTTCCTTTAACCTACCAAAACTAAATGGGGTTACTTTAAGACTAAGCAGCCAAGTCAAATACTTGGGGCTTACACTTGACTGCAAACTTCTATGGAAAGAGAACACCATGGAAAGAGCAAAGAAAGCGTTATGCGCCCTAAACTGCTGAAGGAGAGCAATAGGTGCAAAATGGGGGTTGTCCCCCAAGTCAATATTATGGAGTTGCCAGGCAGTAGTGGAACCTATTCTCTTATACGGCTCAACCTGTTGGTGGCCAGTAGCAGAGAAAGCTTCTTATCTGCTATCCCTGGACAAAGTCAGGAGACAGTCCGCTCTATTGATAACAAGGGCGCTAACGACTACTCCAACGAAGGCACTATTTACGCTTCTATGTTGGATTGCAACATTACTCCTAATAAAGCAACAGGCAAAGATCGCCGCCGCGCGATTAAATACCGTCTGTCGCTGGCCATGAACCGACATCGGTCATTCTCAAATCTTGACAAAAGATTTCCTTACCCCAACTAATATCGACTACCGCACCCCCTTGCTCTGCTTCGAACGAAGGTTCAAAACAATCGTACCAAGCAGGGCGGAGTGGTGCGATGGTATCGATATCAGCCGGGACTCAATTCAAATATATACCGACGGCTCCAAACTCAACTCAAGGGTTGGATGCGGTATATACTCCAGCAGCTTAAACATTAAGCTTGCCCTCCGCCTACCTGACCACTGCAGCGTCTTCCAGGCAGAGGTCATGGCAATCAACCATGCTGCCTGGCTGCTCATGTGTAATGAAATATTTGGCAGGAATATTTACATCTTCACCGACAGCCAGGCGGCCATCAAATCCCTGGATGGGGTCGAATCCACATCCAAGCTTGTTCGCGAATGCCGGACATCTCTTAACAAGATAGCGGGACATTCCACGGTATCCCTTCTTTGGGTACCGGGACACAGGGACATTGAAGGAAATTGCGAGGCAGACGAATTGGCTAAAATGGGTACATTGCTATCGGATGTCTCCTTTTCCAACATCGGAGTTCCACTGGCAACAGTAAAACTTCTCATCAAAGAAAAGTACCTAATCCTTGCAAACGAGCGATGGGTTACTGAAGACTCCTGCTGGGTTACTAGACAAACCTGGCCGCCTCTGAACAGGAGACGGTCCAGAGAGCTAGTAAGTCCAAGCAGCGTCTCCATCCACCAGACGGTGGCAACACTCACCGGTCACTGCCTATTCGGCAGACACGCTGCAAGACTAGGTGTGCCGAATAATGACTTTTGCCGGAGTTGTCGCTCAGAAGAGCAGGAAGAATCTGTCTTTCAACTTATGTGCCAATGCCCGGCCCTAGCAAGAAGAAGACGGTCCCTCCTTGGGTACTCCTTCTTCATCAGTCTCACCGAGCTCTCCGAATTGAGAGTCAAGGATATTGCTCGGTTCATTAGGAAGTCAAATTGGCTTCCCCACTAGATGTGTAAAGGGAGTGTCGTGACATTGGTACCACGACGGGTCAACCTACTGTGCCTAAGTGAGCAAGCAGCTGCCACTTCTACCTACCTACCTACCTAATGTCAAGAAGAACATTGGGCAGGAAAATTGAAATGTCTCAAGAAGAGATAATGGAAAAGCTTATAAACATTTTGGGCAAAGTGGTATATATATCGACCACTGCAGATAAATGGTCCACAAAAACAAGGAGCTTTCTTGGTGTAACTGCGCACTGGGTAAGATTTCATTTACTTATAGATCTTTCATAATTCTTACAACAGTGTTTCCCAACCTTTTTTATTCCTCGCCCCACCAAATCCATTCGAAAGGTCGTATGTTCTCTTTTAACCGCTTTAAGGGTTCAAATACGTACGAGAAAATTGCTGAAATGCTTTTTGAAATCCAATCTTCATTCAAATTAAAATATGAGCAAATCGTACCAACTACTACTGACAATGGCTCAAATTTTGTAAAGGCTTTTCGAGAATTCGGTTTTACTGATTATGTGCCTGATTTTTCTGATAATGATGATGAAAGTAAAAAAATTACTTTGATCTTAATATTATTTTCTTTAAATAATTATATATATTTTTAGATTTTGTTGAAGTTGCGTTGAAATCAACAAGTGCATCTGAAATTTTATATGATGACATACTCTAACCAGTAAACATAAGCGGAAATGAAATGAAAGAGTTACATTAACTACGGCATCCTAGATGTGCCAGCCACAAATTAAGTCTTTTGGCCACTACTGACATGAATAATTTTATGAAAGATTCTCGTGTTGGAAGGGTTCACTACTCAGCAGTTGCTAAATTTACTTTACTATGGAATATGTCGAGAAGGCCCAAATCGGCCGAAATCATAAAAGACTGTCTTGGGCATCAGTTATTATATCCCTGCCCCACTAGATGGAACTCTCTTTACGATTCTATAGTGCTGCTTATGAAAAGTAAATCAAAATTAAATGAGTTGTTTGATAAGTTGGGTAAGTCCAACACTTTCTCGGCCATAGAAGTGGAATACTTAGAGGAATTCATTGAAGTTTTGAAACCAATTACTACTGCCTTAGATTATGTTCAAGGCAACAATTGTTTTTATGGAAAACTTCTGCCTTCTTTAATGTCCATAAGAATCAGATTAGATCGGATGCAAGGTAGTCATTTGAGACACTTAATTGGTATTATACCACAATTAAAAGAGAATTTAGAAAGAAGGTTCGAAAAATATTTGTTAAATTGTCACCGAAAATAAATGGTGCTATATTGGCGTCATGTTACCACCCACGTTACAAAATGCGTTGGTTGCCGGAAAGCACCACAGTAGATGAGATACAAAAACTTGCAATTCATGCCTTAGAGGAAACTTTCAAAAACCATGAAGTAATGCATGCTGGCAGCACGAATAGCAGTATTAGTTAAGAAGAAGTTGGATTCATAATTTTTGTGAACAGGGACAGTGATCACTGATCAGCCACAGACATCAAAACTTGAGTTAGAGTTAGTCAGCTTTCTTCCACGACAAAAGCAAAGAGCTTGCCATTCTTGAAAACTATCCAAATCTAAAAAAGGTGTTCATAAAATATAACACGAGTATGTGTTCGTCAGGACCTGTAGAAATATTGTTTTCTTTATCAGGCTTTATTCATTCCCCAACAAGAGGCTGTTTATCCGACAATACGTTAAGAAATCTAGTATTCATAAAAGGCAATTCTTTTTTTTACTGATTAAAGACACAGTAAGTCATTCTGAACATAACTTAACTTAATGAATCTGCTAGTTCGATTTGTCCAATACATTTTGCATGGGACAAATTACTGAAATCTTAAATTGAGTTCTAGGGAATCTAGGGAACAAATTCTTAAGTAAAGTTAAGTTACTTTCAGTCAAGACCTACTGAACCTTTTGACTGAGCTGTAAGTTTCACTAAAAACATTTAAAAATTTAAGAGAAAAAAAGAAGCCGAAATCCCCAAAAAAATTGGATTTTTATTGATTACATTTAAAAATGGATTGTATATAAATTTTTTTGATTGCATTTAAAAATGTATATGGGACATTCTTTTCAGGCATCTAATAGACAAGCGCGACAGCTAAACACCATTTCGCAAATAACTACGGATATCCGTCACGTAGAAGGATCCAAGAACGTAGCAGCTGACCTTCTATCAAGAATCTCCACAGTTCAAGCAACTACTATCAATTATGAAGAGTTTGCAGACCAGCTTTTAGATGAGGAGCTTCAACGATTTCAACATAATCCAAACCACTCGCTCCAACTCAAATTATTTTCCATCCCCGGCAGCACGAAACAAATTTGGTTTGACTGCTCTACCGGTTCAATAAGGCCATTCGTCACGAAAAACTTTCGAAAATTGATTTTACAAGCAACACACAATTTGTCGCATCCCGCACCGCAAGGTACGACCAAACTAATGTTTGGCCGGGAATCAAAAAGCATTGCAAAACATTCGCTAAATCCTGCATGGAATGCCAAAAAGCTAAGGTAGGTAGGCACATCTTTACGCCGCTTAAGCGCATCGCATCTATGGATCAACGTTTTGCGCACATTCACATAGATATTGTGGGACCATTCCCCTTGCATAAAGGAAATCGCTACTGCTTTACCATAACCGACCGCTTCACAAGATGGCCAGAAGCAATACCGATTCCGGATATGACAGCGCCAACCATCGCCCAAGCACTTGTTTCTCAGTGGATAGCTAGATTTGGAGTTCCCGCAATCATCACCTCCGATCAAGGCCGACAATTCACTTCTTCGCTTTTTGCTGAGCTGACTAAACTGCTGGGCATTACGCATCTTAAAACAACGCCATATCACCCTCAGTCGAATGGATTGGTCGAGAGATTTCATAGAACGTTGAAAGTAGCTCTCCTTTGCGCCGATGCAAATCACTGGAGTAATTTTTTGCCGACCGTACTGCTAGGATTACGCACCATCTATAAAGAGGATCTCAACGCGTCGCCAGCGGAACTTACTTATGGAACAACGCTCCGCATTCCATCCGAATTCGTCCAGCCCAATACACAGTTTCGTCCGCAATCTGACCTTGTCAACGAGATTCGAAAGCCAATGATACATCTAAAACAAGAAGACACCGCCTGGCACACTAATAGAAGGATCTTCATTCATCGCGACATAAACACATGTAAGAATGTTTTTTTAAGAAACGAATTCGGTGCGTCCATAATTTTCAAGACCATACGAGGGTCCATATAAAGTCTTGAAACGAGAGGATAAATTCTTCACGGTAGAAATAAGAGGTAAAGCCTCCAAAATTTCAATCGACCGATTGAAGCCAGCCTACACCCTTAATGAAGATGAGCTACTAGGCGAAATTCCCGATCACACGCAGCAGTTTCGACTAGATAGAGACCACGCAAGGTAACATTCGTCGACCAACAAAACCGTATCAACTAGTCTAGGGGGGCATCTGTGGCAAAACCTACAATACGATTCCTTTGAGGTACCACGTACTCGCCGGCGTAACGACAAGCGAGTACGACGAAACAAGAAACCACATTACTCTTTGAGAAAATCAAATTTCCGATTAACTTTGTACGAATAAAGAGTCACGTTTTTTATTAATCTTTAATCATCGACTAAAATTTGTTAGTTAATTAATACCAATTAACTAAAGATATATCGTTGTATCAAACACCAACTAAGTTTTTAAATTAATGGGATATTCGAGAGTAAAAAACTGACTTGCTTTTTCCAAACAAGACCATGAACTTTGACAGAACCAATCAAATAAGCAGTTTTCCGAAACCAGGTTTCACTGTATGTTTTTCTTAAGTGAACATATGTAAGAGCTTTGTCCACATAGCTAATGGTAGTTGTAATTTAATAGTCAAATGTTTGAGTTGGTGCGTGTTATTTAGTTTTCGAACAGATGATTTTGATTGGGAAAAACTTTGGTCTTTTTTGATTTAAGCTCTTTTACCTAAATAAAATTTTAAAATGCAAAATGTACGTTTAGCAATTATTCTAAACGATATTTTACGTTGAACTGAAATAATAAAAAAGGCATTTCGCTATAACTTCCTGATAAACCGATCAAACTAATGGAAGCTTCGCCTGGGGGTCATTTTCACTTGGAAAATCATTACGGTGCACAGTGGTCCAGAAATCGGAAAACCTGGCCAAAACTCTGAAACTTTGACAAGGAGGGTTTTGGAAGTCGCTGAGTTGGAATCTGAATTTTATTTTTGCAAAAACAAAATGGCGGATCCAATATGGCTGACTGTTTTCAAAAATGATTCTATTTAGCTAAAGCTTGCCCAAATAGGGTTTTGGAGGTTGCTGAGTTCGAATCTGAATCCATATTTTAGAATTGCAGATATGGCGTATCCTTTTGGGATTGTTATATCGTTTCTTTTAAATATATAAAAATATGTTCCTAAATCAAACTGAATATATGTACTTATAAAAAACTTTTCAACTTTTTCGTTTTATTCAAATATGTGCATACTAGGGTATTGATTTTTACTCCATTTAATCTGAAGAACAATTGTTAATGTTTTCCTTGAACTAGCGAGCTGAAAAAATTAAGGTTGGCAACCCTGCTACCAATAACTGCTACCTTGGGGAATGACGGACACAGAGTGTGTCGGGTATAATTATGAAATAAAAAAAAACCCAATTTGCGAATAATAGCAATTGTTTAAAGAAACTATAAAAATTTTGTATAAAAATAAATTTAAAAAATTTTTTTTGGTGCTACATTCCCAGCGTAAACGATTCTATGTCTCATTGTATGAACATTAATTAATTCTGATAAACCTCAGAAAATTAAAATTTTTGTTTTCTCAAAACTTGAAAACCCCATAACTTCCAAAATATGGATCCAAAAAAAAAAAATTATGGCTCGAATAATATTCGATAAAGAATAGAAAAAAATTTATTTCTATCGAATCCGTTCTTGGGATAGTACACATGTCCGTGGAATGACCCATATGTTTTACGTAACTGTGTAACGAATATTTCTCAGTATCACCCTCAACGGTACCTTGCGGAACCTTGAAACTTTTTGCTCACGGTAGTGAAACTTTTAAAACCTCAATAAGCAAATCTTTTGAATGTTTGGTGCTCTTGTTTAGGCGAGATCTTTGATTTTTAATAATAATTGCATATATTTCTTAAATAACTTACTTTTCTGAGTAGAATCTATTTTTCTGAACAAACGCTTTACACTTTTAAAAAATACCTTAATTGGTGTTGAACTATTTAAAAATTCAACGTGTTCTTACGTTAAGTTTCGGGAAGGTAAAACTACCAATTGAAAAGTATTCGATTCTTAATAGTGATGTAGAACAACGTTTGTAATACCACTGCAACGATTCACACTGTAAAAAGTATGAACTCATAAACTTTTTTTTTACTTTTGGGCCAGCTTTTCAAAATTCTGGACCACTGTGCGGTGTTGTTAACTAAACTTTCGCTCAAATCGATTTAAGCAGTTAGGCATTCCTTATTGCCATAGATAGTGTATTACACTTTCCAAGTTTCCATGAGATTTAACTCCGCTAAGCTACATGATTGCTGAGTTATTTTCAAATTGAATTGATTATAATCTCCATCTGCAACTAATGAACTACACTGGCAGTGACGGCATCCGTTTCGTGGCTGTTCATCGGCTAACTCGAATTGGCAATCAAAACAACTGCGCTGAAAAGATTTTTGTATTCGCTTTTCATGCAAATTTTGGACCAATTAGCAAATGATTGGTTTTTGAAGACAGCCTCCGCTTAGCATTGATTGACGTCAATCGACCAAGTTGCATGTTTATCAAAAATTTCATCGCACTTGCGGAATATTTATAATTAATACCTTCCTTCCCTTGAAACGAGTTTGCAAAACCAAAAACAAAAGCAAAAACTTTACTATACTATGGGTTTTTGTATTACCTACCCATTTATTTAACGAATTTCCATACTAAAGCAATCGAATGTCTTTCGCGTATAGTTTTTTAAAGAAATGTGCTGAGTTTATTGTAGGTATAAGCATTATTCGAAGGTACAGAAGTTTGCGAAAAATTCCATCCATTTTCTTTTCCAAGTTATATAGGTACACAATTTTCTTATGAACACCCAGTTTAAGTATTTTTTTTTTTTGTCATATAGCAAAAACTCGAACCAGATTATGTAATATTTTCCTCTTATGAATTATTTTTTGACCTTATCAAACGTGACCACAATAGTCAAAAATCTAATAAACCAACTCAACATCTGTGACCTTCGTATATTGGTGAATGCGTGAACATGACCGCAAGAATCAGCATCTGTACAATATGATTATCACCAAGCACAACGTAAACAAGTAAGGGTATAATAGTGAGGCGAAAGTTAATACTATACCCGACACACAAAAGTAAATAGCTATGTATTTTTAATAGTTTTTGTAACACACACCTCAGGACCAAGTACGCAAACACAAACTCTGGATGTAAGAGGCAATTTATAAAATCGATAATTGACTATGGCAATTTTTCAATTATTGTGTGTATCATTAAGGTGGCCTTTTTGGCACAAGTGTTTTTATTCTTTCTCCTTGTGATTTAAAATCTTGGTATCTATTGAAAACTTACTCGTGCAAAATTTTGTGACGATTGGGTAATGTTTAGAGGGCGCTCATGGCCCCCGAAGTTGAGATAAATGTTGTTTTCATAACTTAAAATTGCTATAACTTGAGATGTGTTGCTGCTAGCTATAGACAATGTTCCGTGGCCCTTCGTATTTTTTAAAACTGCATATTTCGTTCTCATGTCTCAAAGCTCTATCTCAACACATAAAAAAATTTTCCTAATAAGACCCGATTTTTAAAGGAAATTCGTTTTTTGTATTTTGCGGGTTAATCTGACCTCTGACAGAAATAATATCTATGACCAGCCCCCCTTATTTTTGTTTCAGCTAACTTTTTTCTTAGGCTATGAAGCTCTATCTCAACAATTTAAGGGACTTACCATAGAAAAATGTAGAAAATTGCGATTTTTTCCCTCCATGGGTGCAATAACAATCCGAGAAAGTTAACAATGAGTGGAAACCTCTTTTTTATGAGTAAAGTATCATTTCCCATCATTCAATATGCTGATCTATCCTTCATGTTCAAAATAGCTGTCATACAAAATTTCCCATGTTAAAGGTAGCTGGAATTTGATGAAGACAACATTGCTCAAAGTTGCCCTTCTGGAGATGGTTAAATACGTAATAATAGATATATTTACATCAAAAGACATGTCATTATCATTGGCGTTTTTAAATAATTAAAAAACAAAAATTGATGCTACTAATTAAAAAAAAAAAAGTTTTAAAAACGGGAGCATTTTTAGTAGCACAAATATGCAATAATAACCCTAAACGAGCTTGAAAAAATTGAAAAAAGTTGGTAAAGTTTTGAAATAATCACAATACCAACTTTTTTCTATTTTTCAAGCTCGTTTAGGGTTATTATTGTATATTTGTGCTACTAAAAATGCTCCCGTTTTTAAAACTTTTTTTTTTTTAATTAGTAGCATCAATTTTTGTTTTTTAATTATTTAAAAACGCCAATGATAATGACATGTCTTTTGATGTAAATATATCTATTATTACGTATTTAACCATCTCCAAGAAGGGCAACTTTGAGCAATGTTGTCTTCATCAAATTCCAGCTACCTTTAACATGGGAAATTTTGTATGACAGCTATTTTGAACATGAAGGATAGATCAGCATATTGAATGATGGGAAATGATACTTTACTCATAAAAAAGAGGTTTCCACTCATTGTTAACTTTCTCGGATTGTTATTGCACCCATGGAGGGAAAAAATCGCAATTTTCTACATTTTTCTATGGTAAGTCCCTTAAATTGTTGAGATAGAGCTTCATAGCCTAAGAAAAAAAGTTAGCTGAAACAAAAATAAGGGGGGCTGGTCATAGATATTATTTCTGTCAGAGGTCAGATTAACCCGCAAAATACAAAAAACGAATTTCCTTTAAAAATCGGGTCTTATTAGGAAAATTTTTTTATGTGTTGAGATAGAGCTTTGAGACATGAGAACGAAATATGCAGTTTTAAAAAATACGAAGGGCCACGGAACATTGTCTATAGCTAGCAGCAACACATCTCAAGTTATAGCAATTTTAAGTTATGAAAACAACATTTATCTCAACTTCGGGGGCCATGAGCGCCCTCTAAACATTACCCAATCGCCACAAAATTTTGCACGAGTAAGTTTTCAATAGATACCAACATTTTAAATCACAAGGAGCGTGAATACGAATGCACTTATTTTTTTCCATACATTTGGCGGCCACCTTAGTGTATCATACTTAAACGACTGTAAAAGGAATACAATTTCAAAATTTCTACATATGTATATCAAAAATTTAGATTTAGGGGCTGGTATTGTGATTTGTATAAAAGGTTCTATTAGGTACTGAAAGTACCCCTAAAAATGCACTGATCATTTTCAACCCCTAACTCATTCACAGCAAGCCCATACATTGAATTTCATCATGACAGCTCAACTCCGGAGATCGGAAAACTCTATTCATACATAAAGACAAGCAGAAAGGCGGATGTCTATCTCGTACGTACGCACAAACGTAATATAGCTTCAACAGATAGCATTCTGGGTATAAAAAGGCAAAACAGGGGGAAACTTTCAGCAAAATATTTTGAAAATGGCAAAAGCTTTGTCGAAGAATTGAAGTTTAAGTTGGTCCGTCACGACATACACTGTAAGGAGTGTATATGGCGTGTGTTGCACACAGAATCACCAGAGATAGACCAAGCAAAATTTAAATAGAAATGACCAGCATCACCAGGAGAATTTATTAAACCCATGCCCGTCCATCTGTCTGTCTTTTTGCAGTTTGCTTATCGAAGGAAATGAGTTATCTTCAAAAAATTTGAAACGAGACTCAGATACGAAAATCGTAAGAGCTGCTCTACACTCTGTGATTTTCGATATATTTCAAAGAAAATTGAAATTCAACTCCTCTGATGAAAGCATATGAGGCTTATGGTCATAATATTCTTCGAAATGCTTTATTTTAATAGGTGTGGTGCTGAAGGCCTATTTTACAAAAAAATATACAAAAATATACAGTTATTAACTTATTTGTGATGGGTATTGTATATGGTCAGGCTTGTCTGACAACAACACCCTTACTAATTTTATAAGAAATTTACTTTTAATATTTAGGTAGGTAGTGGGAAAAACTTTTAAATTTTTATTTAAAGCATAAACTTATCTTATGTTCCAACCATAAACAGATGGTTAGATATACCACTGGCCAGAATATTTTTCTTCCTCTTACTGGATGCACGAAATCAAAGATTTACCAGTTTTGACTGGGACAAACATATTTTGAAAAATGAACAGTTTATAAGCTCCCTCCGCTTCGAATATTTGAAAATCCCAAATAAAAATTTCTACAATACATACATAGACACAAGGGTTTCAGTGGGCCACAGAAAAAAAAAATGATTTTTTGTTCTTGTTCAAAACCTCCCTTTACCGTCTTCTGGTGTCAGCATTTGCTATGCTCATATAGATATGATCTTTGGTGGTGTCTTTGCCACTTGCAATGCTGTGAAGGACATTACGCACATAAATCACTTGTCTAAGATGCTGTCTTTGACACACATGCAAGAATAAGGAGTTAAAGCTTTTGGCAGCTTCGAGCTAAAACTTCAAAGTTACTTATAAATTTTTCAACGATTTCGTGTTTGTAGATGTTTAATCGACTTATTCAGCAGCGGTTGAACATTTTCTTTGGTTAAGGGATAGTACGGATTTAAATGGCATTAGAATTTTTTTTTCATATAAGAGTTTAATAGCTTACGCTTGTTTTCAAGGTTCAATGTTTGAAAAAGAAGTTAGAAGATTATAAAATTATTATGTACCATATTTACCCACAATGCACCACCGTTGCATAGGCCCATGAGGTAGTTGGTTCGGATGGCAAAAGTAATCAACAGCATCAGAAGAATCGATTTAGCTCTCCTCGTTTGGAATCAATTCGAGAATAGATAAACTTGAATGCGTAATATCTTAATGGAATTTTAAATTAATTTAAATTTTTTGCAAAAGTTAAAAAGTCGAAATTTTCCGATTACTAGATTTCTTTCCCTGGGAGCTTAAGCTTCGTATCGCTAGAGACAAATTTTTTGTTCGGCGTGAGACAGATATATATTATTTGATTAGTGGTTAAAGTCAGGCGAGCCTGAAAAAAAAATCCCCGACACAGACACAAATTTTCAAATAATATTTAATATCAAGAGGTGTTTAAGGCTATGAGGGGCCCCATATGCCGAATTTTGTTGAATGCCTTTATGAAAACCTCCCCTTTGTCACGCCCACTTTTCCAATATTTTTGAAATCTAATCGGAGGCTTTAATATGCGCTCAAATTCTAAGTTTCATTTAAATATTTCGAAAAAGACCGATATTCGGGCAGTTTTGAGATTTTTGTGACAGACCCTACTCCCAGAGAAAAAACCACATAAAATCAATAAAAACCACATTGATTCAATGTGAAACGTTAACGAAAGTCTAGTAACGTAGAAAAATTTTGATTCAATATGGAACACCATTGAATTAAGGTTGCGCAATATCGAAGATTTTAATATAGAAACCATATAAAAATTATATTTTTCGGTATTGAATTAATATTAGATTCTACTTAATTGTGATATGAATTCTGGTAAAAAACCAGGTAGATGGGTTCGATCGCTGCTCCAGCAAGCGTCGATTTATTTATTTTTTTTTTTTGGAAAAGTAGATAATTTAACATTTACATTATTTAAAAAACTGAGAAATAAAAGATTTTACCAAAAATTTTATGCTTAAAAAATTTTAAAAAAAAGTTCTATAGGAATTTCTTGAAAGAGCTTGTGCGTGACGTTTTGGAAGGCCCGACGAAAGGAACTTGTTTTATTGGTTCGCGTCCAACTTAGCTGCTCTTAGTTGCAAATCTAGCACACTTCAACTTCCTCATCGCGAGATCTGACTTGAGCTTGCTACGTTTATTATATCAATGTAAGTGCAAAACATCTGCTCAATAAGGGGATCGTATCGATTTTATGGGGTCATATTTTTCTGTGTGAAGAGTTTCCATTTTAATTTAATAATGTTTCTTATTGATTCAATAGGTAGCATCGTAAATTTTAACGCAATTAACGAATTAATATGAAAACAAACTTAAATCAATATGGTTCAACTTCAAATCAATGTAACTTTAACATACTCCACGAAATATATGGAAACTACATCAAATCAAAGTTGGAAATTGTTATTTTAATATGTTTCGGTATTATTTTTCTTCTATATTGAAACATATTGAATTAATATGGCTCGGATTTGATTTAAGTTGCAGTTTTTTCCTTAAAGTTTTTTCGATAAAGAAATGGATGGGAGGATGATAGTGACTGCAAAGCAAGCATAAATGCCTAATTTCGTTCAATTACCATTTGAATTTCAGGTGTAGGATGCAATTTTCAAAACACGCTCTTTGGCCACGCCCACTTTTCCAATTTTTGTAAATCACATTAACTGCCCTAAGATATGTTCAAATGTCAAATTCGGTTTTAGAGCAGTTTTTGTGATTTTCGTAACAGACCCTAGTAGTGAAGGTACCTCTAAAAATGGTCCGATCGGGTCCATTCTCGAACTTGTTCTAACTCATGTCCCCGTGAGCACGCATACCAAATTTTGTCGAGATAACTCAACTCCTTCGATAAGATAACTGTATACAGACAGACGGACAGACGGACAGACGGACATGGCTAAATCGAATCTCCTGGTGACGCTGATCATTTCTATAAATATTTTGTATGGTCTATCTCGACTGGTTCTAGGTGTTACACACAACCACACAAACGCAATATACCCTCGACACAGAGTGTATCGGGTATAAAAAACCAGTACCTAAGGGTTTATGGTGAGCCTGACAATAGAATAACGGACACAGACACACGTGTTCAAATAATTATACCCAGCGTAAGCGGGGTATATTAGTTTTGTGCAAATCTTGTAACAGGGAGAATTAAGCTCCGGAGATATAGAAAAATATATATTGAAATTATCAGGATCAAAAACTGAATCGATTTAGACATGTCCGTCCGTCCGTGAACGGATCTCCTCCGAAACGGCTAAACCAATGAAGTCGAAATTTGGCACACATATATATCGGGGTCCGAGTATGATCCTAAGTAAAAATGGGAGACATCCGCCCACTGCCACGCCCACAAATAAATTTATTGTGTTTTCAGTAAAATACTTGTAACTTGCGAACGACTCAACACATTCCATTGATTTTTGATATACTGGTAAACTACGCAAAGGGAAAAATCCGGAAAAAAATGGACGCCGTCCTCCTCGAGCCACGCCCACAAATAAGCCCACAAATAAGGGCTTATCGTAACTTGTGAAGTGAAAGGCGTAGAAGCTTCAAAATCGCAACATAGGTTCACCAAGGCGAATGAAAGGTGTAGGAAAAAATTGTATGTGGCCCGCCCACTGCCACGCCCACAAATGAAGATTTTTCGCAACTTCCGAAGTAAAAGGCGTAGAAGCTTCGAATTCGCAACATAGGTTCACCAAGGCGAATAAAACGTGTAGGGAAATAATTTATGTTGCCCTCCCACTGCCACGCCCACAAATAGAGAAGCAAAACATAGTGCGCTCATAATGTCGGGACGTTGGGTATTTCAAAGTCGGGCTTGACCGACTTTAGCTTTCTTACTTGTTTTTAATATCAAGAGGTGTTTAAGGACATTAGGGGCCGCATGTACCGACTTTTGTTAAATTTTTTTAATGAAAACCGCCTTTTTTCCGCGCCCACTTTTCCAATGTTTATAAAGTTATAAGCGGACATTTAAATATACGAAAAACTCTAAGTTTTATTGAAATATTTCGAAAAAGTCACAGAGTGTGTCGGGTATAAAAATTGATGGTGAATGACTATTTCAAAGAGAGCAAATATATAAGTAAATAACACAACTTTCCGTTATAGTTTTAGATTACACTTTATTGAAAATTAAACGGGTTATCTAGATTTATTACAATTATTGTCCTACATAGTAGGCTTGAGTTCTTATTTCAAAGTTGAATAGTTTTATTTTATATTTTTATGTAAAATTTTTAATTCCCTACTATGTAGGTTTGAGGCTCGATTAAGACTGTATTCAGAATACTTTTCTTAACCTAAAGAAACCTTTCACTACACCGCTTAAAACGCCAAAAGAAAAGTGCAACGGCTGCAACTCACATGTGGGTGATGAATTTCCAAATTTAACATTCTTAAGTGGAACGGTCAATGTGTGACCAACGCAAAACTGCTTTCCAACGAATATCGCTAAATATGATATTGCGACATCAAAAAGTGGAAGGGTCAATTTGAACCGATCGAACGCAAAACTGCTTACAAGTGAATATCGCTAAATATAACATTGCGACACCACGAATAATAAATAATAAAAAAAGAAGTTAAGAGGCAACGACGAAAGTAGTTGGTAGAAATAGTTTGAAATGGTTTTGTCACTTAAAGAATAAAGAGTGACGAGGAAAATAGTTTTTCCCATGCGAAAAGGCCTGTTGCCTTAACTTATATGTAACTGAAGAGGCAGGACCTTCAAAAACTTTTAGTCCCTGGTCAGACGGCATAAAACATGGTTCGGCGAAACTAAGTTCGTCGAAAATGATAGATTTGCTTTACAGAAATAGTTTTGCTTTGTTTGAAAGATAATGATAGTACATTTAATGTTGAAAGCATAGCGAAAACGCCAAAAAATGCTCGATTTCACGAAATTTAACAAGTAAGGGTTTTATAGTCAGGCGAGCCTGACAATAAAATACCCGACACAGACACACATGTTTAAATATTTTTTGAACCAAGCCCGAAAAACAGGACCACTAAGTAAGAAAATTCACGAAGATTTTAGGCCATTAGAGGCCCCATATACCGACGTTTGTTAAATTTCTTTATGAAAACCGCCCGTTTTCCGCGCCCACTTTTTTTTTGCATTTCTATATATATTTAGTATGGTCTATCTCGACTGGTTCTGGTTGTTAGACACAACTACACAAACGCAATATACCCTCGACACAGAGTTTGTCGGGTATAAAAAGACTTCCTTAAATATCGTTATGTAATTGTTTAAGTGAAGAGCATCCATCCGTGTAAAAGTTTTCTCGAAAATGAATTAGTGTCAAAAATTCATTTCAAAAATTCATCAAAAGAAACAACACGCATAACGGAGCCAAAAAAAAAAAACAGTAAGTTCCCGCTCTCAATCGACAGAAGTCTCTGTATACAATTACAGTATACTTTGTAAGCATCGAATTATAGCACACAAAATGTGCGTATGTTCGTGTAATAGATTGTAAGCGGTAAGCACTGTTGGCCGATGGTTATATTTACCATTTAAAACACCATAAATAATGGTTTCATATTTTTCGAAGCAAAACTAAAAAGACCGCACAATCAACACTGTTAGTTCTGAAAGGGCTATACGCATTTTGTGTATCGCGAACGGTTAAAATCCAAATCAAAACGTTATTTTTTTTCGTAGTTTGTTTTTTCCATTGTCAGCCAGTATGCATGTGTCATTTCGAGAGCGTGATTGATGACTGAGTTTTGAAGGAGTGTGGACGATTTTAATATTATCTTAACAGCATTGTGAGCGAGCAGACATTGATGTCATTTGCAAAAGGCATAAAATCATTTGAAACAACTCATAGAGTTTTCTTTCAGGAACGACTTTGATATATGTACACACATACGGCACACAGTGTCACGTGAGCGGAAAAAAATACCAAAAATCGAGGTTCGAATTGTTAAAATAATTTTATGAATTTCGATAGATACTATTCATATTAAGAAAAATCAAAACGAATTATGTAAATATGTTTAGCCATTGCCCCACAGCATGCTCTCAAACTTTGAAGTTATGGAAATTGTTGTTTTTGAGTACAAAAACTTCAATATAATTACTTGTTCTTTAGTTGCTCTGTGCTTGTGAGTTGTGATCTGATCGTTAAGTTCAATATGTCAAATTAAAATATAAAGTTAGTACTACCAGGTAAACTTTACTTATTTAACGTCTGTTTATTATACGTTAACGGTCATTGGCTTAAAGTAAACAATAACAAGTTGAATTCATTTGAAAGAAAGTTTAATTTTTAAAATTGAATTTCTCAATTTCCCAAATATCCCTTTTTTAATTTTTATAAAATATTGTTGCAATAAGTAAGTAGAATAACATATCAAAAGATAGGCTGCCCCAATTTTCCCTATTCGTAATAAGAGCGTTTTTTATATAGTGACCTCGGAGTTAAGCTGCAATCAGTGATGGCATAGCATAGCAGAACATAGCATAAGAAAATAGCTAATTTATACATTTGAATGAAAGCCGTTAGTGAATGCATAAGACGGCATAAAAAAAATCTATTGAAAATAAATTCTTATTCTATGTTATGCTATGACATGCCATCACTGATTGCAGCTTTAAAAATTGTCGATTTGTTTCACGTTTGGATAGCGGGTTCCCACAAAACAACAACAGAAAAGCATAGCGAACTGTTTTCATTTGTCAAAAATGAAATAACTGAAAATATTGATGAAGATAACCTAAAACTAAGAGTAAGGATAATTAGTTTTCAATTTAACACTCGGTGGAATAGCTGCAAACGATACAAGGAGCGATTCCTTACGAAATACTCGAATTGGCTAAGCTCGCCTTTCGAAAAACGTTTGAGTGTAAGTGCATTTAATCTCAGTAGGCAATTCGTTCTTGCATGAATTTCTTCTTATATGAATTCATTGATGGCATAAGTGAAAAATGTAAGGTCGAAAAAATTCATGAGTAGTAAGGAACAAAATCGGCTATAGCGGACCGAGAAGTTTTTAAGCAGTCAATCGTTTTTCTGACTAAAAAATTTCTCGGTCCGCTTTCGCTGAATTTTTGCCTTACTACTCATGAATTTTTCTTATGAACCAGAAACTAGGAGAAAAAAAAAACAAGTAGAATACCGAATTTTGAGGGCAGTATTGAAAAGGGTTTTTTATGATTTTCCAAGGAATTTTAATTTTAGTTTTCATTTTAAACTAAAATTGGTTATTTGAAATGCGGCAGTTGTCAAGTTAGGATTAGAATTGTGCCCCAGCTCTAACGGAAAATTAAATTTTAATACTTTTATTATAAGTATATGGTAGAGGCAAACTATTTAATTTTTTAACACTTTATAATTTGTTGAATTGTTTTAAGTTTTTTTTATAAGAATAATCTTTTTTGTTTGTTTTTTTAAATCATAAAACATACTCATTTTAAACAGTAAATGAAACTTTTTCTTAATCCTCTAAACAGGAATATTTTCTACGGAGAATTCTTGCGATACAGTGATATTATATTCATGGTGGCATTCACATATGAGTTTAATGTACATTTTCAAACGAAGGAGTAGTTATCTATCTATTACCATATCAACAATTTTCAAACGAAGATTTCAGCAATAGCGGACCGAAAACTAAATGAAAAACAAGTAAGGGTGTTATAGTCAGGCGAGCCTGACAATAGAATACCCGACACAAACACACATGTTCAAATAATTTTTAATATCACGGTGTTTAAGGCCATAAGGGGCCCCATATACCAACTTTTGTTGAATTTCTTTATGCTAACCACCCTTTTGCCACGCCCACTTTTCCATTTTTTTGAAATTGAATAACCTGACTTCAAATATGTTCAACAGACCTGGGGGTAGTGCACTAATTTTTTAGTGATTCACATTTTTAACTAAATCCCAATCTAGTGGCAGTGGAGCTAGTGGGTTTTAATAAAAAAAAATTTTATTCTCTTTCAAACTCGTGATTGAATGTGTGTTTAATATATTCAAAATATATTTTTTTCTTATTTAGTGGAGATATTTTGTTAGCCACTAATTTTTCAACAACAAAATTTTGGCTCCCTGAAAAATGGCCCCAATGCAAAATGGCCCCAAACTCAAAATGAAAAATGACCCCAAAACTTAATATTGAAAACAACAACACGAATTTTGGGGCGATTTTTCATTTTTTTTGGGGTCTTTTTTCTTTTTTGTTTAGGGTCATTTTGCATTTTTCAAAAATTACATTGAGTTTGGGGCCACTTTTCCTTTTTTGATTTGGGGTCTTTTTTCATAATGCAAAAATACCCCAATTTTGGGGCCATTTTTCCTCTTTTGATTTGGGGTCTTTTTTCATAATGCAAAATTACCCCAATTTTGGGGCCATTTTTCCTTTTTTGATTTGGTGTCTTTTTTCATAATGCAAAATTACCCCAAAACTTTATATATTTCCGGGCCCGTTTTCCTTCGTACAAAATTGGGGCTCCAAAAAAAAACTGGTCCTAATTCAAAACTATCGCCAACTGAAAATGAAAAAAGGCCCCAAAATATTATTCTGAATGGGGTTATTTTTCATAATGCAAAATTACCCCAAATTTAGGGCCTTTTTTTCGTTTTTTGATTTGGGGTCTTTTTTCATAATGCAAATTTACCCCAATTTTGGGGCCATTTTTCCTTTTTTTCGTTACTAGCCCCAAATCTTCGACAGAGGTTATCGAATCATTTCAATTAGAGCGAGTGTGGACAAATTTCGGTTTGACGAAAGATGAGCAAAATCCCAGACCATTTTATACCGCATGTATAATTGAAGATGGGTTTTCGTATTGTATATTTTCCTCTTTAAAATCCATCGATTTAATAAAGGAAAATATACAAGACCGAAAATACCTAATGGACGCGACATTTAAAATAGTTCCTCGCGGATGTTATAAGCAAGTCCTTATTATATATATAGAACATTTGGATGAGGTAAATAAATTTATAATAAGCAGAGTGTGAAGTTCTTGCGCCGCAGGCGAAAATTTTTTTTGAAGAAATCGGGTGATAGCAGGCAAAATTTTTTTTAAATCGCGCGCGCGATTTAAAAAAAATTTTGCCTGCTATCACCCGATTTCTTCAAAAAAAAACTTTCGGTTCCATCAGAAAAAATGTCGTTTACTAGTTTTAACAGCAGTCATAAATTTTTCTTATGTTTCTGTAATTTTTTTTATACCTAGATTTTTCCAAGTTTGGGTTAATTTTTCCTTTTTTGGATTGGGGGTCTTTTTTCATAATGCAAAATTACCCCAAGTTTGGGGCCTTTTTTCCTTTCTTGAATTGGGGTGATTTTTCATAATGCAAAATAACCCCAATTTTGGGGCCATTTTTAATTTGTATTCAAAACGAATCCTGATTCTTGGGGCGGTTTTTCATTTCATGTTGGGGCTATAATTCATAATGCAAAATGACCCCAAAAATCGGGGCCTCATGTTTTTGGTTATGAATCCATTTCGCGTTCCAGCCCTGTTTTATATTCTTGACTTATCATTTGATTTTGGGGCCAAATTTCATTTTTTAAAGTGGGGCCATTTTGCATAATGAAAAATTACCCCAAAATTGGGGCCATTTTTCATTTCTAGTTTTTCAAATTTCATAGGACCATTTTTATTTTTTAGTTTGGGGTCATTTTTCATTTAAATTAAAAACACCTCTTTTTGATTTTGGGGCCTTTTTTCATTTTATTTTGGGGCCAAATTTCATTTTTGATTTGGGGTCATTTTTCAAAATGCAAAATTGCCCCAAAATTTGGGACCTTTTTTCATTTTCAGTTTGGGGCCATTTTTCATTGGGGCCATTTTTCATTCCCCCCAAAATTTTATTTGGAAAAAATAAAAAAAATTGTTTTTTTTAATTTAGTGGGGATATTCTTACAGCCACTAGTAAAAGCTTAAGTCAGAAACATTTTCACTTCCACTACAGAGAATTTAGTGTAAATTTTCTTACATTCACTATTTTACTACTGAAAATAGTGGAAGAGAATTCAAATTCACTACGAATTAGTGGAACCGAATATTTGAAAGTTTCACTCATTAAAGAACTAGTGGGGCTGAAAATTTAGTTCACTACCCCCAGGTCTGATGTTCAATTATCAAATTTCATCAAAATATCTTGAAAAAAATTCGATTTAAGAGCAGTTTTTGTGATTTTCCTAACAGACCCTATAACTGGAGGTACCCCTAAAAATGGTCCGATCGGATCCATTCTCGAACTTGTTCTTACTCATGTGCCTGTGAGTACGCATACCAAATTTCATCAAGATAGCTCAACCCCTTCGATAAGAAAACTGTATACAAACAGACGGACAGACAGACGGACAGACAGACAGACAGACGGACATGGCTAAATCGAATCTCCTGGTGACGCTGATCATTTCGATATATATTTTGTATGGTCTATCTCGACTGGTTCTGAGTGTAACAACCACACAAACGCAATATACCCTCGACACAGAGTGTGTCGGTTATAATGATACCTTACATTTCCTATGACATCGCAATGTTAATTTTGAGCGAAGATTTCCACAATAGCCCATAGAAGCTATTGCTGAAAAAGTTGCTTATAAACCTTACATATTCCGACTGGGATATGTAAATTATTGAAATTGATTATGCCATCTTTTTTGTAAAATGGAAACATAATTACACAATGCCAGAAAATGTTCTAGAGAAAAACATAACATTGATATTTTTAAGCATTTGTTGCTATCCTCTGAACCACAAGTTCACAAATATGTATGTACCGAATTTCAACTCTCTAGAATAAAAATTAGGGAAGTTAGGATTTCCCGTTATATGGGGGGTGGGGGTGGCAGTTGGCGGAATTCCATTACTTTTTCAAAAGTTCTTAATAAGGCCTATAGTAACACTCCTGCCAAATGGCCCTACGATTACTCCTTCTATTTTACTCCAAAAAATGTTTGGAGACGTGACACTGTGCGGCATGAGCATGAAACCAGGTTCCAAATCGTGCAATCGCGCTTCGATTTCCAACGTTCCATCCTATTTTGCTTTCTTCTGTACAAAACCTAAGCCAAATTAATACTTTCTAGTTTAGTGGGCGTGTTATTATCACTTTTCCGAATAATCTTCCATTCCGCGAATTCGTCGATATGGACTTTTTCAAAGTGTTTGAAACTAACATTCCATGCTGTGGGTAAAACATACCATCTGAAAAGAACTATTACTTCTACTAGGGGTGGTGTGGCTTCTATGAGGTCAGAAGGGCCATTTTTCGCTCATATATTTCCCTACTTTCACTCACTTATCGACCCATATCTTAGCAACTAGAGCAAATTATCCCAATATTAGGCAAACAAGTTTCAAGACAAGAGAATCGTAACGAACATTTAGAGCCACAGATTTCAATAATCGGATGACATTCCATTTTTTAACAAGTAAGAAAGCTAAAGTCGGTCAAGCCCGACTTTGAAATACCCAGCGTCCCGACATTATGAGCGCACTATGTTTTGCTTCTCTATTTGTGGGCGTGGCAGCGGGAGGGCAACATAAATTATTTCCCTACACCTTTCATTCGCCTTGGTGAACCTATTTTGAGAATTTGAAGCTTCTACGCCTTTTACTTCGGAAGTTACGAAAAATCTTCATTTGTGGGCGTGGCAGTGGGCGGGCCGCATAAAATTTTTTCCTACACCTTTCATTCGCCTTGGTGAACCTATGTTGCGAATTTGAAGCTTCTACGCCTTTTACTTCGGAAGTTATGAAAATTCTCTATTTGTGGGCGTGGCAGTGGGCGGGATACATAAATTTTTGTTCCTACACCTTTTATTTGCCTTGGTCAACCTATGCTGCGAATTTGAAGCTTCTAGGCCTTTTACTACACAAGTTACGATAAGCCCTTATTTTTGGGCTTATTTGTGGGCGTGGCTCGAGGAGGGCGGCGTCCATTTTTTGCCAGGATATGTCCCTTTTTGTAGTTTACCAGCACACAAAATATCAATGGAATGTGTTGAGTGGTTCGCAAGTTACAAGCATTTTATTGAAAACACAATAAATTCATTTGTGGGCGTGGCAGTGGGCGGATGTCTCCCATTTTTACTTAGGATCATACTCGGATCCCGATATACACGTGTGCCAAATTTCGACTTCATTGGTTAAGCCGTTTCGGAGGAGATCCGACCACGGACGAACGGACAGACGGACAGACGGACATAACTAAATCGATTCAGTTTTTGATCCTGATCATTTCTATATATATTTTTCTATATCTCCGGAGCTTAATTCTCCCTGTTACAAGATTTGCACAAAACTAATATACCCCGCTTACGCTGGGTATAAAAACGTGGGTATTTGGTACTGTGCGAGCATACGATTATACGTTATGCATACGACAGGTAGGTATGTACGTCCTCAGTGCGTATACGTAATGTATGCTCGCACAGTACGAAATACCCACGTTTTTACAAAATGAAAGTGCAGTTTTGCAGAGAAAATCCACTTTTTTCACATTTTGGGCCATATCTTGGAAACGCTACTTAAATTCATCAAACCATTGACCTTTTTGGAATGAGGGAGCCCTAAGCTAACATAAAACAAGTAAGAAAGCTAAAGTCGGTCAAGCCCGACTTTGAAATACCCAGCGTCCCGACGTTATGAGCGCACTATGTTTAGCTTCTCTATTTATGGGCGTGGCAGTGGGAGGGCCACATATATTATTTCCCTACACTTTTCATTCGCCTTGGTGAACCTATGTTGCGAATTTGAAGCTTCTACGCCTTTTACTTCTCAAGTTACGATAAGCCCTTATTTGTGGGCGTGGCTCGAGGAGGACGGCGTCCATTTTTGTTCAGGATATGTCCCTTTTTTAAGTTTATCAGTACACCAAATATCAATGGAATGTGTTGAGTGGTTCGCAAGATACAAGCATTTTACTGAAAACACAAAAAATTCATTAATGGGCGTGGCAGTGGGCGGATGTCTCCCATTTTTACTTAGGATCATACTTGAACCCCGATATACATGTGTGCTAAATTTCGACTTCATTGGTTTAGCCGTTTGGGAGGAGATCCGAGCACGTACGGACGGACAGACGGACATGTCTAAATCGATTCAGTTTTTGATCCTGATCATTTCTATATATATTTGTATATATCTCCGGAGCTTAATTCTCCCTGTTATAAGATTCATACTAAACTAATATAAAAAGCACTCCACCCCTTTTATCCTCAGTATAACATCCGTCTACAGGTAACTGCTTGAAATCCTACTTCATCTCCATGATCACGCAGGTAATCGCGATACAGTTTTCCAGCCCTCCTTTTGGCATCGGCATCTTTTCTTCCGACTTTTTGGTACTTTTTATACTTTATAGCTCCTAAGGATGTAAAAGTTTTTAGTTCGTTGAACAGTTGATTTTCATGATCCCGCTTTTATTCCTTCGCCAATGAAAGCATAAAAATGCCATTATCCATACAAAACGCTGGCCGATAATGAGACGGTAAAATGACACATTTCCCTTTAATAGGGTTTAATGAGAATGGTTGTATTGAAGTTAATCAAAATGCAACTCTACGTTCCAATATCAGCTTACTTTCAAAAGAAATGGATTCAGGCCATAAATGGTTTAAAGCTTTTAGTCGAAATAAATCTAGCTTTAGAACTGTCAGTGGTCCAGCGAAAAACCCATTCTCTTTGCCTTTTGGTTATCTTGCTTTTGCAAGCTGCAGTATCTCGATTTTTACGAGGGTGGTCTGAAAAGTTTCCAACCTTAACGTGAAGATGTGGCACTCACCCTTAAAAGCTTGTGGTGATGGAATGTTGTGAAATGTAGTGCCGCTCCTTTTGACAAGCTCTCACCAAAATTTCGCGATTGGACGCTCATTTGTTACTGACCGTAACAGCTTGGGAGATGATGAACGTTTGAGACGTCCAAAAACTGCAACCTCTGATGATAACATCGATTAAGTTCACCAAATAGTGCCTAAAGACCTTGAAATTAAAGTGAGAGAGATGACCCATTTTGTTAGTGCTATATGGATATTGCAGCATGGATGCATATTTTCTTGCGGAACATGTTGGACATAGCCAAATGCGATTTGCTACGTTTTTAGAGAGGCCATGAATAAGTCTAAAGAACGTGTTTTTCACATATTGAATCATGAAAAATCTTTCCGTGTAATGTGTTCATTGATAGTCGATCCACTTCTCATCAAATTTTCATTAGTGCTAGTGAAGGGTCGGTAACGAATAAGTGGAATCGTAGCAAAAAAACAAAAGGACAGTTATTTCCGGGGCAGTCCTTAGATTTTAAAAAAGTACCCGGGAAAAGGTTATTATCTCAATTTTTTTTTATATTTTGTGATACACCAGGAAATAGCTCCGGGACGACGAAAGGTACTGCGGTTTTAAAGGAAATAAACTTCAGATTCGGAAGAAAATTGGAATAGTGTCTAACCATAAGATCCTTTTCAAACCAAAATGGCTCCCAAAGTCATATACTGTTAAAAAAAGAAATTCGAAATGTTCACTTTGATGTCGAAAAAGCGCTTGAAATTGCAAATAAGTAAAAAAAAAAAAAATTAACACGGTTCGACCGTTTTGAACTTTCTTGAACAACTTGTTAAATTTAAAAGTGGTTAAATTGTGGATTAACCTAGGACGGCGATTCTCTTTTCATTCCTGTTCGAATATTTTAAACTGCTGGAGAAGCAGTACACTTACTGACGAACTTACAAACGCAAAACTTCCAGCCGATGTGAGCAACTTCGATTGTTACAATTCCACGCTCCTGGTCCTGCGACTACCGAATTTCAATGGCTTATTTATTTTACCCCGCTTGCGATTTTCGAAAAAGATATAAAACAATACAGCCGGTATGAACATTGAACATTGCGCCAGGCTTTTTGCTTCATCCATTTATCATAAATAAATATTTTGACGTTTTACTATCACTACAATCGGCATAAATGAATAAATTACGTATTGTGATAGCTTCATTAAATAAAATAATTTTCTTCAAGGGCTACCGACCTCTGCAAAAGAATAAATTAAATAAAATTTGTAAACTTACTCTTAAGAAAAGACTCGTCGGACAATGATGAAATGGAACCCACATAAACATATAAATAGCATTCACAAACTCACTCAGAACAGGTGACTAGCCCCTGCACTCCTCAAAACAGTCGCTTTCGAAACTGGTCAAATAACACCATTTTTTTACGCATTAACAATTTACAGGTATTTACAAATCTTAAGTGATGTTAAGTTAAGTTAGAGTTATGTTGCAAAAGGCAGTGAAACATGAACGATTGCTAGAAAATAGTTGACGTTTGCATTAAGTTTTTAGTGCGCCCCGAAATGCATAGAAGTACTTATATTAAATAAAAACACATAAATCAATGTATTCCCAAAAATTTCAAGCAAAACAACCAAACATCATGAAGTGAGGATAAAATTAACGATACTCAAATGACTTGTGACCTTTTGTTTCCTCTTCCTTCCTTCAAGAAGACATTCTGTTTCTAAATTAAAAAAAAAAAAAAACAATCGATTGGTTACGCATAATGCGACATTAACATTCAAAAGTTACGTCCTAAGATTTTATGAAGCAACGCAAACCAAAACAAAATTTATAGTTTCAAGCTAAAACAAGGGTTAGCTCATACAAATTAAAATCTAAAGAATAGCTTACATATATATTTTATTTTGCAAAAATCTGTTATGCTATGTTCTCACTATAGGGGTTAAATTCTTAACCCGATACTTTAACTCAAAGCGTTCATATGAGCATCGAGCAAGTTAAGGTTTACTAACGTCATATGACGCAGCCGGAAAGTTGACTACTTCTGCACTACTTCCGAAGTGCTGAAAATTCATGCTGAGACTACTCGCATTACTAACCCTATCTTCTAATGAAGTTTGTTAGGAGATGGCCGCTGTTTTCATTACATGCACGCGATAATGTCCGGCTGAGGAGTTTGACAATTAAAAATCGCGCAAGGTATATCATCGAGAAATTGCAAATAAAAATGAAATTTGCTTTATTGGAAATGTTTAAAGAAGCTGAAAAAGCCAATGGAATATTGGAAGCAATAATATCAGAAGAGCATTGCAATATCCGCAGGAACAAAAATAGATTAATGGAGCTAATGGTGAAAGTGGCATCAAAAAATTTTCCCCGACCTGTGATCAAAATTTACATATCCAAATCCTTCGCCACTCATTTTCTGCACGTGAAAGCTTCCTGTCAGTGTCGTATTAAATTTTTACCCGGTTTTTGTATTCGGTGTTAGCAAATGTAACTGAAAATGTCAAATGCAACTCTGCGTTAACTTCAGAGTTTAATGTTAACCCACGGTATATTTTCGGGTTAGATGATTTTTGTTATATGCGTTTTGACATTTGAAAACCTGGATTTTGCCGATAACCCTAACCCGGCCTAGTGAGCATTATAGGACGTCCACAAGGGGTCGCCATGTTTAAAAAATAGCTTTTGAACGACGCGTCGCCCTCTTGTTTGATATATTTCAAATTTTTTTTTTTTTCATAATTTGATTAAACGTTCCGGTTGGACTTTGAAGGCCAGTTTGTAGTATTAATGAAAATAACTAATTTAAGATCAAGCTCCATAATGATGTTTATGCCATCAACTGAAATTAACGTCCAGAACAAAAGGAACGAATGAAGGAAAACCATTGCTTGATAAAAGCAACTTGAGCTATTCCCGTTTCAAGTTCTTTTTTTGTAAGGTTGTAAAGGCACAGCCATAGAAAAAAAAAGAAAAAAAAACCTCCAGAACTCCACAACTGGCACAATTTACCACTCCAAAAGCCACCTAAACACTCAGCTCGACCGTTAATGATGTTCACAATGAGGCAGATGATTTCATCTAATGTTGTTGATGACTCTGGACAGCGGCAGGCGAGAAGGGCGCTGCAGGGGATAATGCTGATGTTAATGATGATGCCTCTGATGAGTCGTGAGATAAACTGCAGGATCATAGAAAAAGGCCAACTAGACAGCTCTTAAAGTAGCTTCTTGCAAGGAAAACGAAAAAAGGAAAAAACGAAAAAACGAATTGGCATTATTTCAAGAAAACTTGTTAAATGGAAAAATTGGAACGAAAAAAGGAAGCTCGAAAGCTTTGTGCGACACAACAACACGTGGTGATTGATTGTTTTTGTATGTAAATCGTGCGACGAATTAATCAATGCTAATGACAGATATTTCCACTTCACTCAACAACGTGGCGTTGAGTAGATATTGAAAACAAGGAAACGGAAGCGGAAATGAGCTTTAAGATGAAAACCTCCAACCAGTTAGTAATTGTTTCAATGTCAAGTGGTATAGAGATGTTACAAATGATATTTTAAGGGTACGATGAGATTTTTTTTTTGTTTACTTCTTAAATCATTTACAATTAAACCATCGAAAGATATACGAATTTCGAATATTTTTATTAAAGTAATTGCATTAAAAGCATTGTTCTTAACAGAAATTAATTTAAAAATTGAAGATATTACAAATAAAAAGTTTTAATTAATAACATGAACGAACATGTATGTATTTATTAAAGGAAATTTTTCCTTTCTCCATCCTTGTGAAGAAAATGTGAATTCAACCTAAGAATTTTTTTATTCGTGACCATAGATTTGAGCGAGTGTGTTTAAATATGTTCCTTAAGCTCATTTCGGGTCGAACCATGTATTTTATAATCATCTTTATACTTCCTTCTGTGGTGTGATGCCTTATAAGACTTATAAATGTCTTTTTATCTTGGCTTTTGCCTTCGGTGGAGCATATTTTGCAGCTTAAGAAAACAAAAGCAACAAATTTTTTTGGTTGCTCCCTTTTAATCCTCTCAAAGGATAAGCACAAAGACGTGTCTTAGAATTTCAACGAAAATACCGAAAATCACAACAACTAATGCGGAATTCATTTAATTTACAACAAACCCCGTTATCTTAATAAACATTTTATGCTAATGTGGTAATGTAAAAGCACATTAAAGCGTATTCGCCGCATATCCTTACGGAGCAAGATTTGGTGATATGAAATTCAGTTTCTGCATTTCCTGGGGTAGTTCATCTTACTTCGACCTTAGAAGTTTTTCAACAGCTCGTTTAATTTATCTTAAATTTTTTAGTTTTTCTACTTGATTGCGGAGCAATTTTTCTTGGAAAAATGACATGAAATTCTTGTGCGGCAAAACCAAATAACCTGACTTATAGCAAATAAAAATGGCTTCACTACTTACGCACTTTGTGTTAGATACGGACAACCTTTAAGTATTTTGAATTTTGGCTACTTCATTTTTCTCAGCGGTTGTAACGATAACCGATTACTTTTACGGTGGATATTTTGGCGTGGACATTGAATGGGGTTTTTTTTGAGAGTGCTCAACAGTGTATAAGATAATTCTCTCTATTTTATCATCGCTCTTTGTATCATTCCTGCGTACAATCCCTGTAGAAGATTGGAGTACTCCAGTGTATGGTCTAAGAGTAATCGTAAATGCCCCAGTGCTACTTTCCATTAAGTTCCCCCACAATGCATTCAACTGACGATTTTAACATTGTGCTATCATTGAAAAATCTCTATCCCATAAACCAGATGATAGCATTTATGATATCATTATAAAAGCATAATGTCGGGAATTGCTATCACATATGACAATAATATATCGTCGGCTTAAAGTTTAAAACTGCTAACTAACAATTTCAAAACTTTACAGGGTAAACAAAAAACTTTTTTTTTCAAGACTTCAAAGTAGGGGAAGCAGACCCAAAATATGGATGGTTTATTTTGTTCCTATATGAAGTCTCTTCTAAATTCGATTCTGTGCACCATACAAAGTCTACTTGGAGTCACTTGTTGGTGTTAGCTGTGAACTTTGACCACAGTTGGACTTAGCAGTTTTACTCATCACCAGTTTCTCCGTGTTTAGAATTTGAAATTAAAAAAGATTTTTTGCCTGACGATGCAGTGTGGTTTTTTCTTCCGAATGACATCGAAAAGTCGGAATCGGTTCAAAGTGGACTTAGCAGGCTTACACTTTAAGCCGACGATATGATTCATATATGATATGCTTTTCGTGCTATACTCCACCTTCATATATGATATCATATACATTTATTATTGAAATGATATTATTTATGATTCTCATATAAGGCACTCATATATGGGGCATTTCACGTGAAGCGGGCAACGAAAAAAGGGTCATGTTCTGAAAATCGTTCATATTTGGATCAGTTGCACCTCTATAGAGTGTGAGTTAATGGGCAAAATTTTTTTGATATATCACCGTTAGTTTTCGAGATATAGGCCTGTAAAAATTGATGAAGCTTTTTTTGCATGCAATGTTTCGAATAAAAAAAATTTTTTTCAAAAAATAAATAGTAACGGTTTCTAAAGAAAATTTATTGAGCTATACAGGGATGCAAAAAAAATATTTAAAAAACGCCCTTCTGCCACGCCCACTTTTAAAATTTTTATAAATCGTGTTACTTGCCTTGAAACATGTTCAAATATCCAATTCCATCAAAATATGTTGAACAACTTCGATTTTAGAGCAGTTTTTGAGATTTTCGTAACAGACCCTAGTACTGGAGGTACCCCTAAAAATGTTCCAATCGGGTCCATTCTCGAACTTGTTCTTACTCATGTCGTCGTGAGCACGCAACTCCTTCGATAAGATAACTGTATACAGACATACAGACAGACAGACATACAGACAGACATAGATACAGAGACAGATGGACATGAAAATCGAATCTTCTGGTGATGTTGATAATTTCGATATATATTTTGTATGGTCTATCTCGACTGGTTCTGGGTGTTACACAAAACCACACAAACGCAATATACCCTCAACACAGAGTGTGTCGGGTATAAAAAGGGTTCTAAACTCATAGAAATATTTGAGCAAGTTCTGAGACGTCAATGCACCAATGGCGAAGTCATACAATCCGTGTATTTTATTTTAAATTTTTTGTATTTTGGAATTTTACTATTCTTCCACATTTTTTTCGCCTACGACAGGGATCGAACTAGGGACCTTCAGATTTCTTAGCCAATACTCTTCTATCACACTATCGAGTTATCTGAATTAAAGTTTGCTACGCTGTTCCATTAACGTTGAAGCAAAATTGAACTGTAGGCGTCGCGTTTACCGTGCCACTAGTTAGTCTCTACTCTCGGTATCCTCGTGCACTGGTTTTTTGCCTATACTCGAGGACTACTCGCTAGAGCCCCAATTTACCCCAATCTTCTGCAGGGAACGGAGGGACGAATTGACGGATGGACGGAGTTATCCCAATCGATTTAGCGTTTGATTGTGATCAACATATTTTTTTACAAAAGGTCAAGCGCGCCGCATAATTTAACATGCCTTGTTTTATCTGCACATTAAATCTAACAAAAGTTGATACCTTTCATCTCGTCTCACGTTACAGGTTACGGCCTTATCCTTTTTACATTCCGAAAACTTTTCAGTGACTTTGCAAATATGAAATTAAATAGTTTTTACCGAATAGACATATGAGGAGAAAACTATTGCCTCAAATGGCCTGATCTCCTAGGTTTAAAATGTTTTTTTTTTAACCGTCGTTATAAGTCCGCATTTTTTTTTCTTGCAAGTGCAATATATCTGTGGGTCATAATTTTTCTTTTTAGGAACGCCTTCTTATACTGTTTTGCCAAACAAGCAATTATTTACTGAATCTTATATAAAAGAAGACGAAAAGTATATGGTTGAATTTCCCCTTATTCCAGTGCAACCCTTTTAATGTTTTCGTAATAGCAGTGCTAGTTGTTCTTACTTTCATGGCCACACACAACAGCCTTACACAAGTCATTAGCACTGCAAGACACACCTTTGTATCGGAAGCAATGCAAACGTGTTCTTACCCTCCTTTTTATTGCTACCTTTTTGCTCATGGGTAGAGTTTATCGTTATTGCTTAAACATAATGCACATATATATATAATTAAAACACCTTTACTGACACTTAGCGCGCCACCAATTTATTTGAATGTACACAAATGTTTTACTACAGATTTAAGTCTTGACTAGACTTACAAGAAATGTATACATTCTTCGGCATAATTTCGGGCAAGATAATTCCACATATAATATGACTTTCGTCACAAACGATGTACGCGTTAGGTTATAATAAATATCAAATACTTATTCCGCACAATAATTACCTGCTGAACTGAATATAAGGATATTGGAGTTCTTCCAGTAAAATGCAACGCCTGTTTATATAAAATGTTTTTTAGAGATAGACACTTAACATAGGTAATATGTATAGAAACGATCGGCGTCACCACGAGATTTTATTTAGCTCTGTTAGACACAGACAGACACTCTGCTACTCTGCCTATCTGGCCGTTTGTCCGCCTGGTTGTCTGCACAGGATTAATCTTTGAATGAGCCAATATTTTACCGGTAAGGTTATCAAGGCTGACCGAAAGTCGTACGGTAGGGAACTAAGGACAGTCCCAGAATTAACTGTCCTTTTGTTTTTAGGCTATTTATAAAAAAAGTGTTAACTCTATAGCAACATATTTGGTACCTAAATAAAGTATAAATATTGCAGATTAAAAAAAAAATACTCATTCGTAAAATAAAAGAGCTACTGAAAAGATGTCGTCTCAACAAGAAGAAAAGCGGAAAGCAATTATTTACAAACACCTGGAAAATCCAAACACCACGTACAAAAAGATCGATAAGGAAGTTGGCGTGTGCGAAAAAACTGTGGGTAGGACCATAAAACGATACAGACAGCTTACCCCTTTATCAAAAACACCAGGATCAGAGAGAAAAAGTGGTCCAGCGAACCAAGCGGTGGCCCAGAACGTTAAGCGGCTGTTTACTCAGAATCCAGGCACTTCGGTTCGTGATATGGCAGCAAAAGCGGGAACATCGAAGTCAAGTGTTCAACCGATTAAAAAATTTTACAACCTAAGGAGCTATAAAGTACAAAAAGTACCTGATAGGTCAGAAGAAAAGGACGCCAAAGCCAAGAGGAGGGCTCGAAAACTGTATCGCGATTACCTGCCCAAATTTGATTGCGTGATCATGGACGATGAAACGTATTGCAAAGCGGATTTCAAGCAGTTACCTGGACACGGATATTATACTGCGGTTAGAAGGGGTGGAGCATCCTCTAAATTTACCACCGAAAAACATACCAAATTTCCAAAGAAATACATGGTGTGGCAGGCCATTTGCAAATGTGGCCTTCGAAGTTAGGAATTTGTGACGGATCGCACAATCAACACCGAAATTTGCATCAGAGAGTGTCTGGAGTGTGTGTCCTAGCAACATCTCACTACGCCCAGAGAACGATGGATTTGTACCAAGCCAATAATGTCACTGTGGTACCAAGAGAAGCAAATCCTCCGAATTGCCCCGAACTTCGTCCAATCGAAAAATATTGGGCTTTAATGAAAAGGAACCTTAAGAAGACCAAACAAACTGCGAAGAACATCGAAATATTTCGACATAAATGGCGTCGGGCATACACTAAGGAGAACGAAAGGTCGGTAAAAAACCTAATGGAGGACCTTAATCAAAAAGTGTATAATTTTTTTAAGTGTATTTTTTTCAGTGTAATTAAAGTTTTTATTTATTTTGTAATGTTCACTTAATAATAAACTGAAAGAATTTAAAAAAAAACATCATTGGTTTTTTTGCAATAAAAAAAAAAACAAAAGGACAGTTATTTCTGGGACAGTCTTTATTTCGCCCCTGAGAATAGAGAGTTAAAACTTTTAAAAATATGTCTTAACATTCAATTTTGCTAAGCTTTTCATCTGTCAAACTGCTTTGTAAAGTATTTCAGTTTCGACATAACCCAGCGACGAAATAGTCATTGCATGCCAATGAGGGCGACTGCCGAATCGACTACAATGCAAGTGCATTACAATTTGGGTGATTTCATAGTCTCAATTTTCATTTGGGAGTTTTCATAAGTCGATAAATTATTTAAAATAGAAAATAATCATTAATATTATTTATTTATTCCTCGACATGCAATACATATTATATATTATATTTAACACATAATACACGTCACTCCTGGTCGGAGCATAGGGCGGAATAATTGACTAGTGTAAAAAGCCTCAAGGGGCTGCCGCAGTTAGAATCTTTTTGATTGGCGAAGAAAAACTGAAGATTAAACAGAATATTTTTGCTATTTTCCACAAAAAAAAACCCAATACAAGCGTCTTAAAAACACATGATGGTGACCGTTATACTTGATCACAGTTTTTAGTGGGTTTTACTCTGACATCACGGGTAATTTTTTTTTTGTTTCTTGCAAAAATAAACTTTGTAACGCAGTGCAATTTCTAATTTCATGCTTTTTAGCCCTTTGTTTTTAAGAGCATGCTATAAATTCTGAATAGGACTAAGAACTGGACCCTGTCGTGACCTGTTTGAGTAAAAACAAGTAAGGGTGTTATAGTCAGGCGAGCCTGACAATAGAATACCCGACACAGACACACATGTTCAAATAATTTTTAATATCAAGAGGTATTTAAGACCATAAGTGGCCCCATATACCGACTTTTGATAGATTTCTTTATGAAAACTGCCCCTTTTCCACCCTCACTTTTCCAATTTTTTTTGAACTATAATCGGAGGCTTAAATATACGCTCCAATTTTAAGTTTCATTTAAATATTTCGAAAAAGTCCGATTTAAAGGCAGTTTTGGGATTTTTGTGAGAGACCCTAGTACCCGGGTCGACCCGGGGTCGGTCCCAATTACTGCAGGGTATGATTAAAAGAGTGTTTAGGGGAAGCAGTGTTAAGCAGGCAATAAGAAAAGAGAAACAAGTCTGTTTCAATCGTCTGCGGCTTTTCACAAATCAATAAATAAGCCTCGGAAGATGTTGCTTATGAAAACATAGGTAAGCCCATAGCACTGCGAGCGTTATTGGTTGAAGGTAAAAAATTTAGAAAGTAGTTAGGAGCCTGAATGTCCAGATCAAATATGTCTAGAAGGCTAAACCTGCCATTGTGTCCAGATAGCCTGCGCTTAATTGGTGGAATACAGTGCCAGCTAGCAGTTCAATACTTTCAACATAGTGATAAAACCATTTTATATACAAAAGCCTTTTAATGTGAACGCCTTCTCACATGATTTTGTGAATAAAGTCAACGAACTGCTTGAAATAAGTTTGGTGATAGGACGAAAAAATTTTGTGTTCAAATTTTGAACTTCAAAATACGTACAATTGTATGCGACGCTCCGGCTGATGCAAACATATGTACACGGAGAGAAATAAGTGCCCGAAATATAATTGGAACCAATTACATATGTAATTGGAGCCTTGCTCCGATTGCATTATTAATTGGAGTCTATTACAATTTGATATTAGTTTAATAAATATAATTGTGTCTAATTACTTATTTAATTACATTAAAATTTATCATGTATGTAATTGCGTTCTGAATACATATGTAATTATATGTATCTGATTACTTTTTCAATTTAATGCATTGGTGCAATTATATATGTGACTGTATTTATTTTACAGCTTGTTCTTATATTTCTCAAATGGTTTATAATTTCGATCGTTTATAACGTAATTGAACTTTCAACATCCTTAGGCACTCCAAGGGGCAGGTGGACCACGAATATGACGTGGTGAAATATATTCCGCACAATCGTGGAGAGTGACCTTTTCTATATTAATATATAGAATATAATTTAAATTGCAGGGGACCACAAGTTTAATTAATTGTTTGTATGTATATCATTCGATACAATTACATATATCATTGAAAAATATAATTGGACGCAATTATGAAAATATAATTACATCATACCCAATTACATATGTAATGCATGCAAAATATAATTGGGTATGTGATATTTTTTTATGCGTGTACGTTGGGGTAAATATGGGTCATAAATTATGACTCATAATTCTGTATATGGATGCTCAAAATACAACCATTCATGTTCGCATGACCACAGAAATTGCAACAATTTTTTCAATAACATTGTCGCAACAATGTAAGGTTCTTGAAAAACTTTTTTGAGTGCAAATATAAAGATGATGTGTCGAACACAATTTCATCTGAGCTACTGTGCTTCAATGCTTCAAATAAAACTATGAACACCTCAATAGAACTTCTCGAGTGTATTCTTATAAAATATTTTTTTTCAAGCAGCAGTCTTTGTGAAATTGTCACGGCTTACTACTTATTTTTGGCCATTCCAGTGACCGTTGCGAACGCAGAAAAGTACAAAAAAAGGAAATACTTCAGCACAAGAAAGAAATAATGCATTAGCTACAAATTCGATTGAGAATGAAGCAGTCAAGAATATTGATATTCAGGGTTTAGTATCAGCGTTCGCAAATGTGAAAGCACGACAAAAAAATTTTTAGTTATTGTAAAGATAAGATAATAATGTAAGTGCCCAAGCAGCAAAATAGAGCGATTCGACCAGCAGCAAGTCGAATCGACCTATTTTGGTTGAAAATACCCTATTTCTGACCTATTTTCCGGCCTTAAATATGACCTAACTTAAAAGTCCGTTTCGAAGGTCTAAATTACCTCTATTCTACCTATTTCATGACTTCAAAGTCGCTTCGACTTCCAAGTCGATTTTTGGTCGAAAATAGGTAAAAAATTCCCTATTGAGTGACTTAAAATTGACTTAACTTTGAATTCCAAATTAGGTAATTTTTCAAGGCAAACAGACCAATTTTTTGACTAAAATTCGACTTTAAAGTCCGTTTGACTTATAGGGCGAAATAGGGTCAAAAGTTGACTTATTTTGTTGCATGCTTCGACTTCAAAGTCGAGCGGACTTGATTTTCGGACTTCATAGTCGGTTTGACTTTAAAGTCGAAATAGGTCAAAATAGGTCGAGCTCCGCCATGTTTTTCGAATGGAAAATTGAGAATTATTCTTCTGCATATGTTTTTTCTTTAAGAAAAACAATTTTTTTCAAGCAATATTTATTTAATTTCCATCAATGAGAAAGCCCCTTAAAAATGAAGAAGTAGAAGAAACACTTTCACGAAAAATCTCAGCGGGCATATGTTTTTGGGACTTATTAAGCGCAAAATGATTTTTAATGAAGTCCATATTTTATTTATTATTTATTTCTTAAGACACACGAAGAAGAAAATCTCGCGTTCAATTCTGCTTTCGAGTAATACGAATGACTGAGTAAGATATTATGTATTTATATCTTTCTCTGTTACTCTCTCTCTCACTTTTTTCGTTTCCTTTTACGTTCTCTTTCGTTTTACTCATAAGTCCAATTAGGTCGAAAATTGGTCATTGCGACTTCTTTTCGACTAATATTAGGTAAACGGACTTCTTTTCGCCCTGACTTTGAAGTCGAAATGCCCTATTATGACCTATTATTACCGCCAATCGACTTCCAATCTATTCCCCACTTACGTCGACTCGACGTCGAATCGACGTAATTTCGACTTATTTAGGTTAGGTCAAGTAAATATTCTGACCTAATATAGGTAAGAATTTACCAATTTTCGACCTATTTTGCTACTTGGGTGTCAGTGTAATAAACAGTTTTTGTTGAATAAAATAAGTTTTTTCCTAAAAGGAAGGGACCCCACTTAGGCATTGGAACACAAGCTTTTTCAACTTCACTACGCCACTGCAACAAGCTCTGTCGAACCTAGAGCGCGTCACACCTGTATGTCCCTCAGGTTTTACAGACCTTGAAAGACCGTCCTCATATATAATGGATTTGAAATATTTATTTTTGGTTTTATTAAAGTGACCAATTTCTTAAAGTAAAAAAACCTTTTATTGCAACCGATTTGTAACATTTTCTTTTGAGTTAATCAACTTTCTGGATGAGAACAACTTCCATAGCTCAAAGATGTGAAATTCCCTGCTGCTCTGTTGCGCAATATGTGCCGATACCGCCGCTTAAATGTTAACGTTATTTCTGTGACTGCTATTTTATTATCAATTTATCTTACTTCAATTCTTAACACTCAAACGAATGCATTGAGATGCGTTGCCCACGTATAATGCTCATTTCCCTCTGCAGCAAGAAGAACTTTGACGTTTTGGGTGATTCGTCAATTGAACGTTATGAACGTCTGCAGATCTGTTCGTGCTACTGTCCGTTTCAACTTTGAAAAAGAGTTATGCTCGTTGGCTGTCAGCAGAGAGATGCTGCAATCAAGTTGCACCGCTGCCTCCGATTGCAACTTGATTTTTGGATCTGATGTTGTATGCTTATTTCCCCTCAGAAACCTGCAGCCAGGCCAATCGTTGTAGCTCATTAAAACAATAGCATTGAAGGATCCACGTCATTGGGCTCTCAATCGGTTAAGATAATACCAACAACGTTCGCATAAAAGTATCTGAAACAAATAAAAGGTAAATCGTTTGTGGGGATCATAAAGTGATAATGTGGTCGCTTGATTGCCTGCTGATTGCCACTGATGTTCACATTGTTTTTGGTTTTCGTTTAAGGCGCACCAAAACAAATAATTGGGATGTGATTGACGACGAAGTATCGATTTGAAATTTTTTCTCAACTGATTGAAATCTTGAAGGCATGACTTAAAGTTCGTTTTCCTTGAAAAGAGTTTGAAAGTAAGAGTAGAGTAATCCGGACCTTGTTATAAACTGTGTCGAACGTTATATTACGTTTGTGCATATGTGGGTTTCGTCAATCCACATGAATTAAACGTCCAAAAAACACAACGATATCGTGGCGATATAGAGACCATATCGTAGCAATATCGAGACGATATCTTTTTCTCTTAAAACTTTTTCGCGACGAGGCTTGGAGACAATATCGAGACGAATTCGATATCATTAGAGAGTCACTTATCGTTAGCGAATCGAGAATTTCTTCGTTATCGAATCGTTAAAGAAGGTGGTCCAAAGCATGTGCAACATTATACACCGTACGAAATGGCAATCTTTGCGCAAAAATACAAAAATGCTAACTTTTTTTGCTAGAACAAAACAAGAAAAATATTTGATGTAGAAAAAAAATAATTTTCGTTCAGGAGCTAAATTTCATATGAAAAATTCCGCCAAAAATAAAGGACAAAAATTTTTCAAAAGAGTAAGAAACCAAAAAAATTATTTAGATTTTTGTTAAAAATCTGCCATCGAAATATGATCCATATGTGTTTTTGTTTGGACAACACATCATTCAAAAGGTTTTTAGTCGTAGATAGCTCTAAAATGACCTTCAAATGAATTGTGCCACACCTACTGGTCAAAATTTTTGGGGGCTTGAAATATTTTTCTACTCAATAGGGGTATACCTTTCATAAAATGGACGCGCACCGAAGAAAAATAGACGCATAATTTTTCTCCTAAATTTTTGAACCGGTTTAATGTACAAATGCCACACGCGTCACAGACATTTTGAACAGATGTAAGGAACACTCGGCTCTCTTTCTACTCGATATATTTTACTACGATTTTGAAAAAACGAGGTTCACCAAAAAGAAAAAAACAATAGTTTTTACACGAAATTTTTGTTTTAACACGAACATTTTTAAAACATTCTATTAACAAATTTGTATCCGTGGCTTACGGAAACGAATCTATGTATATGACGACTCTTCTTAACGACTTATACACATAACGGGGAGTAGCCGATTTTTACAGTTGCTCTTTTCCAGTAATGCCAACTTAGCGCTTTTTGAGCTAGATCTCGCGCTTTTAAGAGGCCCACAGGCGAAAATATGTATTACTATTTTGCGCGATTTTGTGGGGAAATTTTTGCAGCTTTTTCATTTAACACGATTTTTTAATTTCCTGGAACATGTCTCCGAATTTACCATAAGCCACGTATATTTTTTACACGACTTTATAACACGGATTTTCGAGGTCACACCCAATCTACCGGGTAAAAAGAGAGCCGAGTGTAATTTCATTGCTTAGCTCTTGTTAAAAGTTTGGAATCGCCCCATGCCATCTGTGCATCAATATTTACACATATGCTTTATCTCAACATTGTCATCACAGTCATCGAAACCATCATTACTCGTTTGATCATCATTATCTTATGATCATTTGAATTATCATCGTCATCTTATAACAATCATTATCTCCAAAATTATCTAATAAAATTTAGTTAACAAAATCGAATAAATATCGCTATATTCGAAAATATAGTTTGAAATGCGTTGAAAAAAATAAGATATATAAATTGTTTAAATCAGGGACCGTAACGGTTATGATTTTTATTATAAAAATCGCGAAATAACGGTTATAAAAGTGCTTGTTTTTTTTTATAACCGTTATTCCTTGAGTTTAAGTTTTCAGTCAATTTGATTAAAATTTGATTTGATTAAAATTTTTTCGATCAAAAAATAATCGTTTTTCTGTGATCGTTTTTTTCGAGCTAGAATATCAGTCAAAACCAATTTTCTCGAAAAGTACTTGTCCAATTTTACACTTTGAAACAATTTATTCTGCATTGGCTTGTCCTAGATTTAAATAAATTGGCCTTTCTTGAGTAGGCGTTGAAGAAGTCGTAGTTAAATTGGAGAAGTGCTTTTCGAGAATTTTGGTTTTGACTGATATTCTTGCTCGAAAAAAAACGATTATTTTTTGCTCGAAAAAATTTTAATCAAATCAATTTTTGACTGAAAAATTAAACCTGAAAAATAATGATTATTATTTGACTTTTATAGGAAAAAGTTAAAAAATAAAAATTATTGTGGATTCCGGAAGAAAAAGTCATGCGGATTCTAGGGATGTCATTCATTATTTGCTCCGACCATTAGTTCCATCCGAACTTTTTCTTCAACAATTTTGTTGATAACCGTTATTTACAGTCCCTGGTTTAAATACAACCAACATTTTTTGTCAAAGTCCAAAAAGTTTTTCATTAAGTTAAAATGCACATAATAGCATATATAATATAATATATACAGGGTGTCCGGCAACTTTCTGCATAATTATACCCGACACACTCTGTGTCGAGGGTATATTGCGTTTGTGTGGTTGTGTGTAACACCCAGAACCAGTCGAGATAGACCATACAAAATATATATAGAAATGATCACCGTCACCGGAGATTCGATTTAGACATGTCCGTATGTCTCTCTGTCTGTATGTCTGTCTGTCTGTCCGTCTGTCTGTTTGTATACAGTTATCTTATCGAAGGAGTTGAGCTATCTTGACAAAATTTGGTATGTGTGCTGACGGGGACATGAGTAAGAACAAGTTCGAGAATGGACCCGATCGGACCATTTTTAGGGGTACCTCCAGTACTAGGGTCTGTTACGAAAACAACAAAAACTGCTCTAAAATCGGAGTTTTTCAAGATATTTTGATGAAATTTGGTATTTGAACATGGTTAAAGGCAATTACTATGAATTTAAAAAATTGGAAGAGTGGGCGTGGCAGAAGGGCGTTTTTCGAAAATTCTCTCCTACACCCGAAATTCAAATGGGACTTGGACGAAAGTTGGCGCTTATGCCTCGTTTGTAGCCACAAACATCCTCCCCAAAATTTTTTTTGGTCGGTCTGTTATTAAGGGAACCTCCAGTACTAGGATCTGTCACAAAAATCTCAAAAGTGCCCCAAAATTGGATTTTTTCGAAATATTTCAATAAAACTTAGGATTAGAGCGTATATCTAAGCCTCCGATTAGAATTCAAAAAAATTGGAAAAGTGGACGTGGCAAAGGGGCAGTTTTCATAAAGAAATTTAACAAAAGTCGGTATATGGGGCCCCTTATGACCTTAAACACTTCTTGATATTAAAAATTATTTGAACATATATTTTTGTGTCGGGTATTCTATTGTCAGGCTCGCCTTACTATAATACCCTTACTTGTTTGTTATTGCACCACTTGCCTAAAAGGTACCGTTACTGAGTTGTAGCACTTCAAAGTAGGATGCATTTTTGAATGTATTTTTCAATATTCTGCAAAATACCGGTTCATTTTCAAATTATATCTTTGATTTTCTTTGAAAAGTCTGTCAAAAAAATTCCGTTCATTCAAGCAGAATTGTCACAAAATATTTGTTATGATAAATGCGGGTCGAACTAGATTGGTAGGAATGGTCCTATAAATTGGCGAGTCAGATCTCCAGACTTGACACCTTTAGGCTTTTACGTTTGGGGATGAGCCAAAGAACTGGTTTGTAATGAAGAAATTGAAAGCCTCCAAAATTAAAAAAAAAAAAAAATTCCACTGCTTTTCAGACAATCGGTGAAGAGCTAAGCATGGAAATAACCACCACAAAAAAATGGTCACATTTTGAACATTTCATTCATTAAAGAAATAATTTGCAGAATTATAAAGGAATTTTTTGACAGGCTTTTCAAAGGAAATCAAAGATATAATTTGAAAATGTACAGGTGCTCTTTTGGAATATTTAAAAATGCATTCAAAAATGCATCCTACTTTGAAGTGCTACAACTCAGTAACGGTACCTTTTAGGCAAGTGGTACAATAACAAAACCATAGCCCTTGACATTAGGTATCGCATGTTAAAATTATGCAGGAAGTTGCCCGGATACCCTGTATTTATATAATATCGGAGCATCGATTTGTCCGGCGACGCTTGAGGCATGCGTCCAATCCGTTAGAGTTGCACAATTCTATGTTAGTTAAGTGAAGAGCTGTGGCTGTATATTAAAATAACAAGTTTAATGTTCGATTTCAGTGGTATTTAAGACTCAATAAACCAGCAATCCAGTATTTGTTGGATTTTGTTTTGTTTTATTTGGTCAATTTTCTATAGAAAAAACAAAAATTCTACCAAAAAACACAATCGGAAACAGTCCTAAAGTGCGATTTAAAAAAACGTCTTTTTGGGCCTTACGAGGAACACGTGTACCTTAAAAGGCCCACTTACTCCTTGTCTGAGATAATGAACCCAAACCTGCATTAATTATTTTTGTAAGCTTTATAGGTTACTTTATATTGTAAAAGCTTGTAAAAAAAATTAAATTAACAGAAAAAATTCGTTTATTAAAAAAAAAAAACGAATTAAATGTTACTAAGCTTTTTTAAATTAAAAATAAAAGATTAAACGCTATTTAAAGATAGAAAAGGTATAGTTGCCTTTCGTCCTAGTCTTTTGACCTCAGATCAACTCAAAATATGGTTTCTTAATGTCCGTCGTTGCATTTTTTATGTATTGACCTTCAAAGGCTTTTCAAGAAAAAAAATTTGCAGTTGAATTTTTTACCATAAACATACCTCTGTACCTTCACAATACAACAAACTTTCTTATTGTAAGAAAGCAACACACAATTTCACTATAAATTATAATTTTTTAAGCGTCGCCTACTATAAAAATGACATTTTTACGTCTCAGTTATTTTCAATTGACTGTGGTCGCCACAAATATTGTGCGATTGTCTTAATTTTTTATTTCTACTAAATAACTTGGGGACATGTTTCAACATGTGCAAGTACAAGAATATTTGATAGTTAGAAGTTGGTGAAAATGAAAGTGGGCCTTACGAGGAGCCGGGCCTTACATGGTGCACTTACCTTATAAAATAAATAGGTAGCTTATTTTTCAAGTAAAAAATTTTTTGAGTGCAAACTGCTTGTTTCACGAAAATCTGTGCAACCATAAACTCAAGTTAGCATTTTGAACACGATATTAAATTTGCCTCTTTGGCCTAGTGCGTTTAAACATTCACCTAGCGAGCCAGAGATCACCGGTTCAAGGCTCGGCCGAAGCAAAAGAATTAAAAAAAGACAAGGAGCTATAAAAGAAGAAAAACAAATATGAAAAAATAAATATTTAAAAAAATAATAAAATAAAAATTTAATTAAAAAAATGCAAAATAAAAATAAAATTGTCTTTTTCTCTTTTGACCCAAAATCGACCCAACTGCGTCTAGTCCATATGGGCAAAAAGTGTGACTAGTTATTTTCCAATGACAGCACAAAGTTAAATGTGTCAGTTCGTTCCATGCAAAAGTAAATTAAGTGGGACCAGTCATAGTGACTTTTGGTCTGCTCCGGGGAGTAGTCTCCGGAGTAGTCCCATTTACTGCAGGGATTTCATAATAGGGGTATTCACAAAGGCGTCGGAAAATAGGAAAGTCGGAAAGTTTTAACTGCTTAAAAAGCTGTGGAAGATACAAAAACAGTTTAAAATTTTTGTAAGAAGTCGCATTTTCCTGATTTTCCGACATTCAAACGTTTTTAACACGCCCTTGTGAATACCCCTAATATGTTATAAAAGGTACATACCCAATAAACACAAAAACGCAGATGATATCGTAACGTTGTAGAGACGATATCGAGAATACTGCTACGGTTCCTCCTGCTGCAATATGGGTGCCAAATAGATGGTGTGCATCAAATGCCGACAAGGCAGGATTAAGCGGCTCACTTGTCTGGACTTCATCGGTACGATGCAGATTGCGCCGTTTTCTTTCACCTCTGACAAGTTCCTCTAAATGATGGCAAAAAGTGGCGAATTTACGATTTTTTCCATTTGTGATTTTGACCGTAGGCAATGCCTGCTTAAAAGCAAAATTTAAATTTTTGAAATTCTAAGGAAAGTTGTGGCAGGGCCTCAATGCGTTGGTACAATGGCAATACCTTTTTTGTTTTTTAAGTACTTAATCTAAATTCGAACTAACGCTTTTTTAAATAAAATTCACGCTTTCGGAAATCAATTTAACGTATTCTGAAATCTATCTTACGCTTCCGAATTTTGACTTACGCTTTCTGAAATCAAATTTACGCATTCTGGAATCAATTTTATGTTTCTGAATTCAAACTTTCTTAATCTGAATTCAATTTGACGCATTCTGGAATCAAAACTACGCTCTTTGAAATCAATGTTCTGTTCCTGAATTCAAAATTACGCTTCTATATTCAAATTTATACTTTCGGAATTCAAATTTGCGGGTCTGAATTCAGTTTTAAATTTCTGAATTGATAAAATTATTTGACGCAATTTAAGCAATTTAAAGCATTTTCTTCTTCGCTTCAAACGAATAACTTCAGCTCTTTGTAACATTGCATTTCTACTCTCAAATTATTGTTACAACAACAATTAAGTAGATCCATGAGCAAAGAGAAAATAAGGAGTTCGATTAGCGGTGTTTTTTTTTATTTTCCTTGGATGCTATTCTAATGTCACGTACGATGACCCAAAACATTGTTTGTCTTCGTCATTTGTTTTTTTTTTCCGGTCGCAGGTACACCAAAATTTAAATCTAAACCGAGATCATCAGGCAAATAATAGAATTACAAAATATTTTTAAAAAATTTGTGAAACATAATTTTATAAGCCAAGCAAATTGGTCACGTACAACATCGTAAGTACTGAAAATGGTACGATTTATTGAGAGCCCAATTGATTTTTTTTTTTTGTAATCAGATGTCTAAATTCGTTACGAGACAACAAGGCAAGATCTACAAATGAACAAGAAATGAGCTGCGTATTCACTCAAGGGAAAAATAAGAGTTAAATTATAAAATATATGACAGGTTAAGGTGGCAGCGAAAACATAACGCCGAATAAGTCCGTAAAAACGGTAAATTTAACCGGGACTGTCTTTTTTTTGTTAGAAAAAATATTTTTTATTGGTCATTAATGAAGAATAATACTGGGAGAATTATGTCACATATGATGTGTCACGTTAGATATATGAATTTTATTCCCTATAAAATCAACTAAAGATTTTTTAATTTAAATGTAACAAATTATAAAGAAGAAACATTTCACTAAATGTAAGAAAATAAAAAAACAAAAAATTCGCAAATTTTTGAATATTTTTACGAGTGCTGCAAAACTACTTCCGTTGTTGGTCACGTACAATTGTAAATTATTGGATACTACAATTTTAAATCCATCGATTGGTACCAATTTTATTTAAATTGGATAAATGGTTGAATTGTTATCTTGCAAAGACTTTTATTTTTGACAAAAAAAATATTTGTCTCAGTTTAACATTTATCGTTTGACTGAAAAACTAAAAGTCTTTACTTATTAGTTAATATTAGACTTTTTTGAAAAATTTAAAAAAATAAAAGGCATCCAAGAATCTCATATAGAACGGCCTGAGGATTACAATGGTATCAAAATTTTCCCTGTGTGTAATTTTTTTGGTGCTGCTTTTTAAAATTTTGAAAAACATCGAAACTGTTATTTTCAGTCCCTGGATTTTTCGCATTTACCAGACTATTGAGATCTTAATGATTAACTTTGTGGTGATCACTCTTAAGGGGACCTTCTGGTCTAGAGCACGAAAATTTAGGGTATTTTCATGATTTTTTTTTGGTATTAAGCCAAATTAAAAACGATTTTCTAAGTATGCAGGCTTATTATATTCTTTATTGACAAAAAATAAAAAATATTGTTGTAATTTTTTTTTTTTTTGGTATTTTAAAAATGGCGTTGAAGTGGACCGTCTTTTAAAAAGTACCTCCGTGGTGTGAAAGATTTTGGCAGTTCTGGTAATCGAAAAAAAAAATAAAAATATGTTATTAATCAGAATGAATGCGGCTATGGCAGGAACTAGAATAAAAAAAATATTTTTTAAATTGACAAAATGGCGCAATTTTTTATTTCAACCATCAAAAACTCCCCTTTTTTTTTTACCATTTTTTTGATGAAAAAATATGAAGTTCTTGAAATAAAAATTCGATTCTAGTTCGGGCCATAGCCATTGATGTTATGAATAACATATAAAAATTCCAGACAAATCGGTTCGATGGTTTTTTGTTTTCATTCACACCAGGTCAAAAAAATTAGTTTTGAGATAAACGCGTTCAAAGTTGCTTTGATCAAGCGCGCTGCCTGCTGTCCCCACCTTCTAAAAAGGCTGTAGCAAAACAAATCTTGTCAATATCTTCACGAAACTTTGCCAGCATATTCTTAAAAGTCTATTCTTCCGAAATATATAAAAAAAAAAAAAATCAATTTTCAAAAAATTCTAGACCAGAAGGTCCCCTTAACTAAGCATGGTTTTTCGTTCAGAGTAGGAATGTATTGTGGTGTTACCAGTTGTGCTGACCCGTTTTTTAGCCCACAAACTCTGTGTCGAGGGTATATTGCGTTTGTGTAGTTGTGTATAACACCCAGAACCAGTCGAGATACACCATACAAAATGTGTATAAAAATGATCTGAGATTCGATTTAGCCTTGTCCGTCCGTCCGTCTGTCTGTCTCTCCCTCTGTCCGTCTAGTAAAATCGATTTGTACAATTTTTAGTAATTGCAAATTAATCACCATATTAAAATCTTCAATTACGCATCTCGGACAGGAAAGTTCCCAGAATTCACTGTGGAGGCAACAAACTGAAACACAGACATCACTCCATCTACTGCAACGATTCTTAGCTGAATCGATTTCTATCGTTTGTCATCAATGAAAAGTTCCGGGCAAGCTTGGCAAGCTAAAAGTGCAAATATAACATTCACAATGAAGCAGATGGTTGTAAAACGCCTAGTAACTGATACAAATTCAATTATACAGCGGTTCAGCTTATTCTTAAATATTTATTTATGCAATTATTTTGCAAGTAGCTTAAATAAAGAAATGATATAAAATAGCGTCGAAATGTTACTTCGCGTCCTACGTACATCATCATGCTGTCAGGAAACGTTTCTACCGATGGTGGTCGTTTGCGAAACCCTATGTGTAAAAACTGCGCGATACAGAATGATTTGGCAGGTTGTAAATAAAAATTTAAATTTATGCCATTCGTTTGTTGTGCTTAGGATACAAGTTGAGAATTGGGAAGGACAAAGAGAAACGTGTTTTAAATGTACACATGGACGTCGTCTGAGCCTTCGTTCAATTAGATAAAAGGTTCCTCAGTAAGTGTGGTTTTATCGGATGATGATCTGTTAGCGTGTCTCGTTAGGACCATACATACAACTTGTGCTAGCAGATGTGGAGATCTGCTGCAATTGCAATTGATTACCATTTTGGCCGAAAACCCATCAATCCATGCATCAGGAAAGAGTGAAATGCATTCCTTATGAACCCAAAATGTATTAGTTAAAACAGGTGCTCTTGTGCAGCATTGGCACAGTGGACTTTCATTAGAGTAAAAGGCAGAATTAAAATCAATCCAAATTGAAAAAAAAAAAAAAGAATAGGTATGTTTCTCCCATACAACCCTGATACATTGTGGTAAATCTTTATTTGAAATTTGAAGCTCCTACGGCACTAACGATAAGCTATTTACTGTGGGCACATGTGTGGGTGTAGCTGAGGGATGACGACGCCCATTTTTGCAAGGATACGTCTCTTCGGTAATTTACCAGCGTATTAAATATCAATGATGTGTTGAGTGGCTCGCTATGTACAAACTCTATACTCAATACACATTAAATACATTTGTAGGCGTGGCAGTGGACGAATTTCTATCAATTTCTACTTAGGATCATTCTAAGGGGCCAAAATAACTGTGTGCCGAATTTCATCGAGATAGGTCCAGGCGTTTCTAAGGAGATCGAGCAAAGACAGACAGACGGTCAGACGAACAGACGAACAGGCAGAAAGAGATACGGACGTACATATCTTAATCAATTTAGTTTGGTATGTCCGCCTTTCTGTCCGTTTGTGGTCGGATCTCCTTCCAAAGGGCTAAATGAAAATGGGCGGAATCCACTGCCACAACCAAGGACATGTTCCGTAACTTCTGAAGTAAAAGGCGTAGAAGCTTCAAATGCGAAACACTGGATAACCAAGACGAATGAAAGGTGTAGGAAAACAATGATGTGCTCCGCTCACCGCCACGCCCACAAATAGTAATTTCTTGTTACTTCCGTACCGAAAGGCAAAATATAGTGTGTCAATATTGTCGGGACGCAGAGTGGTCTGAAATAAGAAAAAGGCGCGCATGGGATCCTTTTTCTTCTGTATATCTCCTCATCCAGGAACAGGATTTTATGTTTTTACTCATTTTGAAAATAGAACACATGGCTTAATTATATATATATAGAGTATATATTTTAATTTAATGATGCACTCAGAAAAAAATTGTGAAACCAACAACTTTTATTGGTTAAAGTGTACCCAACAACGTATGTTGTTCATTTGTTTGCGACAATTAATGGAAGTATCAACACCCAACCAAAATTTTTTCAGCCAACGATTTGTAATTTTAACAATCAAAAGTATTAACACTTAAAGAAATATTTCAAAAATTTTTTGATTATATCCCAAGCGGACTTTATCCCATGCATGAACAAATCATTAATGTAGAAGTAGTGAAGCATTCATTTCGAAAGACGCCAATTGGTGATTTTTCAAATGATCATCTAGTGAAAATATCACAGAAGCAAGAGCGCGTTGCAACAGACTCTTCTTCAAATGAAATTTTCATTTGAAAGAGGGTTGTATACTCCTAATTTAAATGAAGATCCTATTAAATTGTCATGACAAGATGCTTTCCAATCTGTGTGCTACAATGCTCAAAAGCCTTATAATTTTGTTCTACTTAAGATGTTTTAAGAATTGAAACTTTTAAGTCTTTCCAAAGGCGATAATGTGTCACAGTCACGAAGTGACGAAATATGGCCATATCCGCCAATTTTTTTGAAAATATTCATTGAAAAAATACAAGTTCGAAAGGGCTTATTAAAACATTTAAAAAATTTTTTACATTTTTTTTCCTTCTCCTCTCAGATCCCCGCGGCGTATACATACAATTTTTTCAAATGAAATTCTCATTTCCGTTGGCACCATAGTCTATGTTCAGAATGATATGAAGAATGAATGATATTATGATTCATGTTAGCAGCATATACGCTATTTTCAAATCAAATAATCATGCACATTAGATCAGTGGTCGGCAAAATGGGTATGTAATTGTGTGAGTGAGAGCAGAGCGGCTACTAAAAATAGCCGAAAATAAACAAAAAAATGCTGAAACTAGCTAAAAATAAAAGCTAGAAGTAGCATAAAAGAGCTAAAACTGACGGAAAAAACTATAAATTTCCGCATAACCGCTCTCGATGTTGCATGCTCGGCTGATCCCGTCAAACTGAGACAAGAGTGTAAGCAATACGTGTGAGTAGCTGTCGCAAAAATTGTTCCTAGCGTGCCGACCCCTGCATTAGATCCATTTTAGCTAGCCAGCACGTGCACTTTTCCCAAATGAAATTTTCATGTGGACCAGGGTAACACACTCCTTTACCTAATGAATAACACATGAATTTCGAAGTACTGAAAATAGCGACCATCTCCTAAAAAACTTCATTAGAAGTAAGGGTTAGTAATGCGAGTAGTCGCAGTATGAATTTTCACCACTTCGGATGTACTGCAGAAGTAGTGAAATTTCCGGCTGGGATATTAAGCATCGAAAGTAGTAAAAATCAACCAATTATTTTAAGTATTTAAAAAGGAAAAACTGCCTCATCTACATATTCCATAATAAAAATTGGAGTCTGTAAAACAGTTTACGGAAGATAATTATACATTATAACATCATAAACATATGTTCGCTAATTATTTTGTCTTTTCTTGTATGTAGTTCCGCATTAAGCTAATGAGAAGTTTAGAAAAACACTCATACGCACTAATATTTTCATTGTTTGATATGACAAAACAGTCAAACAAAGTTTTGTTAAGTGTTAATATTTTTGGTGATTAATATAGCAAAACAGTCAAACAAAATTTAACTTAAAAATTAATATTACAAACTTTCCTCAAATTTTGAAATTTGTTTGAAATTTTCAATTGTGGCAATTAAAATGCCAATGAATCGAGTTTAACAACCGCCATTAATTGGAGCTTTCGTAGTCAGCTTTCTGTGTATGTATGTATATATGGGACCCAACAACAGTGCACTCTTAATTTGAGAAGTACCGTTGTTGGGTTCACTTTAACTAAGCGGTTCCCAAAATGTGCTCCGCGGAGTCCCAGGGCTCCACGAACAAATTTTATAATGTATGCTTTATGTTTTTTGGGAAGAAAGCAATACAGATCTGTCTTCCCTTCGCTACCACATATGTATATTTGTGAGTCCGGCTTTTCATGCTACGCATCCACAAAAACGAAATACCGCACCAAACTCAATATTGAACCTGCCATTCGGCTCCAACTATCATCGATAGCACCGAACATAAAAGCATTTTGTCAGAAAAAGAAACAATTTCATTCTTCACATCAATTATTTTTTGAATAATTTTTAGTTTTTGTTTAACTTATTGTTTCTAAACACAAAAATGTTTTAAGTTGTTCAGTATTTTGTTGGCCATTGTTAAAAAATAATTTAATTTTTAAAATAGAAAATGCAATATTTTATTATTTTATTTCGTTACACATTTTCATCATCAATGCCACGATGGTCCCAATGGTATGGAAACTATTTATTGTCGGTGAATGTTGCCATATATTATATAACAAATTAGGCTGGGGGCTCCTAAAAAATTTTAATGTCTTTCAAGGGCTCCACGCCCGTAAAAGTTTGGGAACCCCTGCTTTAACCAATAAGTGTGACGTGTTAGTGTGACTTTTCTTTCGAAAATTAAAAAATAAACCCTTTTTACAATTATGGTTTGCCTCAGCCAGTAACCGAACTCGCGATCTTCGGATTGGGAGCAGTTCACGCTATCCGTTACGCCACTCCATGCCAAGACTCGACTGACGATAAAACGTTATTTAAATTTAAGCAGTCAATGAATTTCAAGCATATGACCAGCACCCTTCTACGAAGACATTGTCACCCAAAAAGTCATGTGTGAGAATGTCTCCTATATGTCCCGGTAAAATTCTTGATGACATTAATCTGCAGGAGAGTGTTTAAATTTGGAAAAAAGTTATTCGTCATCGTCAGAGCAACCAAAAATATGCCCGAAAAATTGAAAAAAATGCGCATATAATATGCACGAAAAAACCTATAATAATGCCCAAAAAATGCACTCAACTTTTTTGTTGTTTTTACTAGAAATCTTCATTATTTCGATTGGGTATATAACAAGATGTTGCGTAAGGTTTTCCAATATAAACTAACAAACTACCCGTAATAAAAAGTTTTCAACGCAATCTTTTTCTTTTGGCATTATGTTTCATTCCAGCTTTTACTAAGAAATAACGTTTCTTTTGTGTGATCAGTGCTACCACAAAACATTTTTTCTACAACCAAACCCCAAAAATAAACCAAACTTAACGAACATTTTATTAATACTTGTGAGCTCCTCAATAATGTTTATTTGATTTAAAAAAATTTATAAGTAGTATAATAATCACAATGTTTTGTCGCATAATATGAACGGCGACTATGCAACTCTTCCATCTCTTTGCAACAAACAAAAGCCAATTGCTGAGATCAATACACACCCATGCAGACGTTATTTATAATTATGTACTATACGTTGAAATAAAACAAAGTTTAATTTTTTGCTGTATATGTGTGAAATTTTATGTAGGCCATAGCTGAATTTTGTTGAAAAATTCACGAAACTGCCTGAAACCCCTAAATATGCTGTAAATCGGCAAATATTCAATTTGCATATGCAGTATGCATTTGCATATTTTTGGTTGCTCATCATACATTCGCAAAAAGAATTGCTTACCCTTTAACCTCAGATGGCGACCTTGAAAACTCGCTCAATAATGACTTAGCTATGGTTCAAATTTTATAACTTTCGACTTTGCAGAGCATTTTAAACCATTTGGTTTTTATTTTTTGTGTCGTATTAAAGAATGGTGTCTTAGGATCACAAAAGCTTTGAACATTTTAAATTTTTTAACTTATCAATTTACATTCCGGAAAGATAGCTGATATAGCTTGTACAAAAAAAAAAAAAAAAAAAAAAAAAAAAAAAAAAAAAAAAACTGTGCGGACCTGTGTTATGGAACATTTTCCAAAATTTGTTCAGAGCATTCGACTTTATTGTAAATCCATTGCAAGTGCACCACACAATTATCCTACACCCACAACAACGCATTTCCGTTTAAGCACCCCTGCAGGGAATCGAACCGACTTTAAAGTAATTTAAAGTTAGCTTTTTAAAAAGCCCAACTGGTTGAATAATCGACTTCTTTCCTTGGCTTCAACTCACTATTTTAACGTGGCGATGTCCATAGGCAGTAGTCAATTGTCCGTTCCTGCATGACTTTGTAACTAAATAATAGCTGGCTACTTTTAAGTTGACTATAAAGTCAGAAAACGAAAACACTGATTTAAATTGGTTAAAAAATGTTCAATAAAAAATTCTTCCATTAGAATTCCCTTTTTCGGTTTCATCTTTTCCTGTTTTCAGCAGCAGAAGAATAATTTATTTATGAATGTGAAAATGTTCTTCAAGCGATGCATCAGAAAAAAATCCATAGGCGTTAATTTTGGCTGACTTACGTTTCGAACTGCCGTTGGGGGTCTCATCAGAGCAATTTTTACGGATTGGTTGACTATCGATTTGAAACTCGGTTAGCGTTTTAAACTAACTTTGAGTACAATTCATACCCTTGAATTATAGCATCAGAAATTAACTATTATTTATCATCAGTATGTGTTTGATAAAATTCCTGCAGCATGACTTTTCAATCGATTTCTAGTCAGTTGTGAAAAAGTTCGCTTTTCATTAACTTATTTACAAATCGGTTGATAAAAGTCCTGCAGGGACCTCACTTCAATTTTAAAGGCTTGTGAGTAAATCCAGTGACTTTAAACAATCCACAATAGCAATATTAAGTGTGAGTCATAATTATGATGGAAGCACCATAAGCGTTGTAATAAGGCTGGTTGGCATTTAACACAGTGGCACCCATAATTGGAAGACGTATAACAAAGGTAAACTCATCTTAATTCTTTTCTAATGTTAATTCGTCAGAGATATAAAAGTCCGTTTTCGATTTCAATTTTGACACCAAAGTCTAACAGCTGTCAGTTTTTTGACCAAATAAATCTTTCATATTGGCACTTTAATTTGACAAGAGATGTCGAGCATCCAGCAAATTGATAAGCCTACATTAACGAGCATCAAATCAAGCGAGAAAAAGAGAAGTCATGACGCATCGGTGAGTAGCGAAAATCGTTGAGAAATAAATATTACACTTCAGCCATTGCGTTTAACTGAACGAAATAATCGATTTTTAATCGCACCCATTGTAGTGGTAGCAGTTGGAAGCACGACACCGTGTCAGTCACCTCCACCAGTTGTTGGATGCACATCTATGGCACTGCACAGTTGTCAGTGAATTTCGGCGGCAGCGACGCAGCAGAACGTAATTGTCTGAGCACTGTAACGCATTAATAATTCCCACCTCAGTACAAGGCAAACACATTTAAAGCACCGCACAAGCTGTTTAAAATTGACAGCCTCTGATGATGCTCCTTAAAGTCAAGACCAAGGCAAAAACAAAAACAAAAACTCGTGTGCATTGACTGAGTAACGTTTGCTTTATTTTTTTTAAATATATAAATAATTGTGGCACATGCTGTGTGTCTTAAGGAAGACCTTCTATTCATTTAGGTGGAAACACGGCTAATACGAATTAGAAATAAGCATCGTGCTCCTCATCTTTTTTCACGAGCAAAGTCAATTGAGGCTCTGTATCTTTTAATAAAGCGACACGAGCTACAACGGAAAGGGAAGCAAGTCACGTAATCATGCAACCTTTCCATTAGATGGAAGCCGCAAGATCCGGGACCCTTTATATAATTGAAGTACTACCAATATTCGCGGCAAATGAGCTACAAAGCGTCCAATATGAAATTTATCCAAACGAAACAAATTCAAAATTCTCTTTTGGTTTGATGTTAGGTGATTAAGAAACAAAAAATCAAATATAAACTATGGATTGGAAAAGCAATTACCCAATTGAAAATAACAAAGTGAAACATATTTGAAAAATAAGCTATAGGATTTTTCTATATTAAACGGATATAGAATTTCCCATTATTTTTGTTGAAAGATCACGGCTTCGCGTTTTCTTTGCCAGTCGAAGCTCATTAGATTCAATGAAGCCTAGATTCAACGAATGGCATTTTCAACAACTGAGGGGACATTAGCTAAGAAGTGAGGCTAATTCTTCAAAACTAAGTTAAAATTACACTGAGCGAACGTAACCATGATTTTTTTTTAAAGGGCGCATTGTTATTCACAGTCCTTTTGATTTTCGAGCAGAACGAAAATTTCAAAAGAAAAATGGTTGAGTCACCAACATTTTTGATTGATTTGAAAGGAAATGTGTTTAATTAAATTTCCTTCTGTTCGGTATAATTCTCTTTGTTGTATAAAATAGGACACAATAAGATATTTATACATCTTAGAACTTTTTAAGCATTGCCAAAGCAGCATATATGTATGTAGGACCCAGGGAAAAAACCACATAAAATCAATAAAAACCACAGTGATTCAATGTGAAACGTTAACGAAAGTCTAGTAACGTAGAAAAATTTTGATTCAATATGGAACACCATTGAATTAAGGTGGCGCAATATCGAAGATTTTAATATAGAAACCATATTAAAATGATATTTTTCAGTATTGAATTAATATAAGATTCTACTTAATTGTGATATGAATTCTTGTAAAAAACCAGGTAGATGGGTTCGATCGCTGCTCCAGCGAGCGTCGATTTATTTGTTTTTTTTTTTTTTTTTTTGGAAAAGTAGATAATTTAACATTTACATTATTTAAAAAACCGAGAAATAAAAGATTTTACCAAAAATTTTATGCTTAAAAAATTAAAAAAAATTGATTCTATAGGAATTTTTTGAAAGAGCTTGTGCGTGACGTTTTGGAAGGCCCGACGAAAGGAACTTGTTTTATTGGTTCGCGTCCAACTTAGCTGCTCTTAGTTGCAAATCTAGCACACTTCAACTTCCTCATCGCGAGATCTGACTTGAGCTTGCTACGTTTATTATATCAATGTAAGTGCAAAACATCTGCTCAATAAGGGGATCTTATCGATTTTATGGGGTCATATTTTTCTGTGTGAAGAGTTTCCATATTAATTTAATAATGTTTCTTATTGATTCAATAGATAGCATCGTAAATTTCAACGCAATTCACGAATTAATATGAAAACAAACTTAAATCAATATGGTTCAACTTCAAATCAATGTAACTTTAACATACTCCACGAAATATATGGAAACTACATCAAATCAAAGTTGGAAATTGTTATTTTAATATGTTTCGGTTTTAGTTTTCTTCTATATTGAAACATATTGAACTAATATTGAATGAAGTGCTCGGATTTGATTTTAAGTTGCAGTTTTTCACTCAGTGTATAGGTCAAACTGTCGACGTCGAAAAGACTCTGCCGCGATCGAGAATTCATCCTTTTTCATTCATTCAGGCAAGTATAGGAAATTCAACTCTTTCGAGAAATTCACCAGAAAGCTACCAACAACATTACGAGTAGACCCAAAGTGGGACTATGATGCCACTTGCAAGAAAATTATCAAAGAAACACGGCGTCGGCTCGGGTTTTTTTTTATATAGCTTTGAAAGTTATAAATCACGCTTTAATAAATGTATTACGATATGTTTTTGCTTAATGTGTACGAATGTTTTCATTTTGTAATAGATTTACATACATTTTTGACTATGGCTACGAATTTGAATGTACATAGAAATTAGTATTTTTGCTGAAACAGTGTGATCAAAAAGTTATGTGGACAGGGTAGGACTCAAAAAACAATTTATAATTTCCTTTATATTGAGTTTCTTTGATTATTTTTATGTTTTTCAAGCTTTTCATATCATTTTATGGGTTTGGTAGATATTTACTAAGTAATGTATTCGAAAAACTCCCAAAATTAAAAATGAAAGTGGCAATGAATTTCACCACAGCAGAGCTAAAGATTTCGCTGCCACAGCATGCTTCTCTTTTCCTCATGCTATATGCCTATGTTAAAGCAGCGTAGCTCTTACATCATATATAACTATATACGTCACTCAGGAGCCGTTTTCATTTTGGCTCTTTTCACCATGGTCTTGGGTACCCACCATGGTCTTAGGTACCCACCAAAATGAGCATTTTGCACTGACGTACTCACCAAAAGTATTTCTCTCTCGCTCTTCACTTGCCTTCCGAGTAACATCATGTCTTACACTTTGCAGTGATTAGAATGAAGAAGAGTTAGTAGTGTCCGACCGAAGGTTCGACTTCGGTCATATATTACTATATATGTCACTCTCATAGATTTTGGGTGGGACATTTCGCGCCAGTTAGAAAGAGATGTTACTCGGCAGGCAAAAAAAGAGCGAGAGAGAAATACTTTTGGTGAGTACCTAAGTGAAAAATGCTCATTTTGGTGGGTACCCAAGACCGTGGTGGGTACCCAAGACCATGGTGAAAAGAGCCAAAATAGAAACGGCTCCTGAGTGACATATATAGTTATATATGACTTCGGTAATCGGCATGATCGGCCAATTCTTAGTCTTCGGCTTCGGCTGGAAAAAACCGAATATCTTAGCCGAATATTTTTGCATTTTAATGGAAGTAAACAAGTTTGAAATACCCAGCGTCCCGACATTATGAGCGCACTATGTTTTGCTTCTCTATTTGTGGGCGTGGCAGTGGGCGGGCTACATAAATTTTTGTTCCTTCACCTTTCATTTGTCTTGGTTAACCTATGTTGCGAAGTTTAAGCTTCTACGCCTTTTACTTCACAAGTTACGATAATCCCTTATTTGTGGGCGTGGCTCGAGGAGGACGGCGTCCATTTTCCCCCAAGATATTTCCCTTTTCGTAGTTTACCAGTACACCAAATATCAATGGAATGTGTTGAGTGGTTCGCAAGTTACAAGCATTTTACTGAAAACACAATAAATTCATTTGTGGGCGTGGCAGTGGGCGGATGTCTCAAATTTTTACTTAGGATCATACTCAGACCCCGATAAACATGTGTGCCAAATTTCGACTTCATTGGTTCAGCCGTTTCGGAGAAGATCCGACCACGGACGGACGGACAGACGGACAGACGGACAGACGGACATGTTAAAATCGATTCAGTTTTTGATCCTGATCATTTCTATATATATTTTTCTATATCTCCGGAGCTTAGTTCTCCTTGTTACAAGATTCGCACAAAACTAATATACCCCGCTTACGCTGTGTATAAAAACTACCAATTTCGTTTTTCACTTTTTATTTAAAAAAAAAACAATTCAATAAAAAGAAACAAATAAAATAAAAGTCATTTAAGCTTAACAAAAATTAACAAAAGTACAAACCTACATAATTAGAGCACAAATTGTGAAGTCTTGGTTTTAAGGTAAAATAATATTTAAAAAAAATTTATAACAATGTCATTTAAAATGGAAAATTCTAAGCGATTTCTGAATTTTGATTTTAATAGGCATATTATAGCATTGACAGATATATGGTGTAAAGTCTATAGACTTCACACTACAATGGAAAAAGTCTATGTTGGGGTGACACACTACAATTGATTGTGGATTTCTATTGTGGACTTCTTTAAAACAGCTGATAATTGAAAATTAAAACAACAACAAAAACAATAAAAACATTTTGGTAGCATTTAGCCTCGATTTTATCTCAAAAGAGTCTATGGATATATCGTTTGTTTGTTATATAAATCCATAAGATGGAATTAATTTCATGTATTTCGCATAAATTACTTGAAACTAGAAATTGAAACATCTGGTTTCCGATAAAATAATCGAAATTTCATTTAATTTTGTGCAGCGTTGCCATATCAATCTAAGAAGTCCACAATAAATCCTCCCTTTCAATGTAGTGTGAAGTCTATAAAAAGTCTATGTTGGCTAAAGTAGACTTTTGAGAAATACCTATGTGTGTCACCTAGACTTCACACCATCATGGTGTAAAATACCTATGTCTGTCAGTGCTATTATAGTGCATACTTAAGGTCTCCTTAGCACTTAAGTAAGGCTTAAGTCTGTAAAGCATTTTTACAGTACAAATTTTAAGTGCTTGTTAAAAGTTTTCAAATTAATTAATAAAGGAATTTCACAAATTTTACGAATTTAAAAAAAAAATATTAACAAAAGATATAGGTTTTGTAAAATTTTGCCTGCCGAAAACAATTTTCTTAAGTTTTGGAAAAAAATTGACTTTTAAAACGCTTGACACTTAAGGTGTTCTTAAGTCTTCAAGCTTCCTTAACTTAATAGGCCGTTTACATATGCCATTTTATTCGCGTTTTAGCAACTTTACCCGTTTTAGCAGTAAAACAACTTAGATTTTTCCCGTTTTATCGTACAAAACTAAAACGAGAAACTTTCCTGTTTTAATTTAAAACAAGTAGCTAAGTAAGATAAATCCTGCTTATAACTGCTAAAAATATCGAAATCTGAGTGTCATCACTATAAAAATGCAAAACATATGGTAATTGAAATTTCTAATTTAAAAATTGTGAGGTTGTTTCCACAACCAATGTAGAAAACGAACACAATTTTAATAATTGCTTCTTATCTAAATAACAATATTCACTCATATTTCACGTGTTAAGCAAACAAAAGATAACTACAAAATGACAAAACGACATGTGCATATGTAAACACCCCGTTTTGACTTAGTCGTTTTAGCTTAAACGAGTAGCGCTAAAACGTATATGTAAATGCCCTATAAGAGAGTCTTACGTATACGCTGTAATATCGGGCCTTAGAGTCTCAATTTTTTGCTAATAGGAACGAGGGCTTCTATGAGAGAGGCATAATGAAATTACCTTTAAAATGGCAACAAGTTATCGAACACAACGGCGCATATTTCACCTAAATCGGGTCATTCTAACTATCTTAAATAAAGCCCTCAATTTAATGCAAAAATAATGGATTTCTTTTTACTACACCTAATATATAGAAAAATTTTCTTTCAGCTGCTGCGTGTTGCTGTTTATTGTGTTGAAAACACATTATATTATTGACAAAATCACATAGCTCTTTAAAGCAACTTTCTCCTTATCCCTTTGTAAAACTCTGCACGGTTAAGGCTTTTGTCGTAGCAATTGTGTCTACACTACATTCAATTAAATATGAAAAGTGTTGACTTACTGGCAATATTGATTCTTCTAATATCGCTAGACTACACTGAGCGAACTTTACCATGATTATTTTAAAAGGGTGCATTGTTATTCACAATCCTTTTGATTTTCGAGCAGAACAAAAATTTCAAAAGAAAAATGGTTGAGTCAACAACATTTTTGGTTGATTTAAAAGGAAATATGTTTAATTACATTTCTGGATTGGATTGATTCCGGTTGAAACTCCTTATTAAAATCATTAGTTATTTTGAGAATGTATGATAAGAAAAGCAAATACACTTCAACTTCGGAGTTTTTCATGCCGTTAACTAATTCGTACGGTTTTATCCCATTTACCTCAAGAACGCAATTGGTAAAATAAAGTCGCAAAGGAACCCACTGCTCTAAAATCCGCCCAATAACGCTTTTTCGTTGATGTGATACCTAAGAGCTCATGAGGGTTTACTTCACAATATTCTTGAAATTATTTTAGTTCGTTAATTCGTTTTGGGCTGTTTGAAAAATATTTAAAAAACTTGGGACAAAATGTTTCTATTCCTGAAGGAAGGGTCTTGCAAGCATAGCTGGAGCATAAATGAAGGCTGTGACACGTACATTTCTGATAAAAAAGAATTGAATTTTGAAATCTTGCCTTTAATCCATTGAAAGGGTATAGCACTATAAGCATAGTGATTCTGCCCCGGAAGCCGATTTCAACCTTAGTTGTTTTGCTGTTTAGGTAAATGCAAAACATTTAATTTTTTGGGAAGTTTTTGCTCTCGATCCCCTATAGTCCTTGAATATCCTCGAAAAAGGTGGTTTTTTAGAGAAATTTTAAAAAAAATCATATCTAAGACAACTATAAAGATAGAATGTTCATTCAAAAGCATATATATAGAAAATTACTCAGAAAATATTACAAAAATATTTTTCAGGTAATTTTGCTAAAACCAATACATGCTCCCGTGGAAGGATATTTTTCATTTCCTGTAGTTTGTTAAATATACATCTAACAAAATATTAAGGCATAACACATAAAATGTACCACAATTAACAGATTAATGCGTTTTTTTTGTCTCTGATCTAGAAACGTAGGGCCAAATTTGTTGCACCCGCGATGGCAATTTAAATCATTCTAAACTTTAGAATCTAAAGACTTTAATAGTATTATTTTAAGATACTTGTGACCTAATATGCAATCAAAATATTAAGATGTAGCCTTTTCAAGCCTGACAAAAGAATACCCGACACAGACACACATCTTCAAATAATTTTTAATATCAGGAGTTGTTTAAGGCCATAGGGGCCCCATATACCGCATTTTTTAAAATTTCTTTATGCAAACCGCCCCTTTGCCACGCCCACTTTTCCAATTTTTCGGAATTCTAATCGGAGGCTTAAATATACGCGCAAATTCTAAGTTTCATTGAAGTATTTGGAAAAAGTCAGATTTTTGGGCAGTTTTCGGATTTTTGTGACAGACCCTAGTACTTGAGGTACCCTTAATAATGAACCGATCCAGAAAATTTTTGGGCAGGATGTTACAAAGGAAGTATAAGTGCCAATTTTCGTTCAAGTCCCATAGGCGTTTCGGGAGTAGGAGACAATTTTCGAAAAACGCCCTTCTGCCCTTCTGATTTTTGTAAATCCCATTAATTGGCCTAAAATATGTTCAAATGCCAAATTTCATCAAAATATCTTGAAAAACTCAGGTTTTAGAGCAGTTTTTGTGATTTTCATAACAGACCCTAGTACTGGAGTTACCCCTAAAAATGGTCCGATCGGGTCCATTCTCGAACTTGTTTTTACTCATGTGCTTGTGAGTACGCATATCAAATTTCGTCAAGATAGCTCAACTCCTTCGATAAGAAAACTGTATACAAACAGACAGACGGACAGACAGACGGACATGTCTAAATCGAATCTCCTGGTGATGCTGATCATTTCTATATACATTTTTTATGGTCTACCTCGACTGGTTCTGGGTGTTACACACAACCACACAAACGCAATATACCCTCGACACAGAGTGTGTCGGGTATAATGAGACCGTGAGGTGCGCACCACAGAAATGCTATGAGTCTTTTTAAAATTGGAAGAAATGTTTTGATTGAATGTTTGGTATATGTTTCAGCCCTCCCATTGTTCATCCAACATGGCTATCTTTGCATTAGTTTCTATTTTTGCCACATATTTAAAGAAGATGTTTTAAGAGAGATTGCGAGTAAAATCATAAAATTCTAGGACACTGTTGACGATGGCTTTCAGCTTATATTATTGGTCAAGGCATATCAAAATAACAAAATATGTAGTAAATCGCACAAGAAGGTTAAATGACAAATAGTTGCACCCGCGATCTGACATTAAAATCGCGGATGCAACCAATTTAAATTATCGATTATTTTAACCTGGCAATCACTACACTTTTAAAAACGATTAATTTATGTTTAGTTTTGGTTTCTTCTTACTTTCACAAAGTTTCGGAATGCTAGCTCTTTATTTCTGTGAAAAAAGTAAATTTTTACACTTTTTGTATCGCGGGTGCAACAAGTCAACAGTGTATTTTAGGAATCAAGAATGCTTAATAAATAAAAACATATACGTACATTTTTTGCAACGCGAGAATAAATTAATATTTCTACTTCAATTAAGTCGGTAAAATGTAACCTCAAATTGTCGGCAACGGCTGTTCTGTGACAGTTTAAAAAGGTATGACTTTAAAGTTTTATTAGGATTTTTGAATAGTGATATTTTCAAACTCGCCAATAAATGAAATATGGAGTTAAATCAAATATCAATAAATTTAATATTAAATTTCGGCTTTCTTCTTTGTACTATTGACAAACACAAAACACTTTTATCGTAAATAAAAAATTATTATCGGAAATCGTGTATAGCGGAATCGCCCATATGTAACATGGTAATTATTTAAGCTCATAAGTAATTTAAGACGTGAGAGAAGATTTTCCAGATTAAACGCAATTTAAAACTGTCTCCGATCGGGTATGTTTGAGTAAACCCCTTTAAACTTTCCCATTTTGAGAATTAAAATTTATATACTTACCTAACTTAATCTTCCGAATGCAGAATGCAATAGAAGATTTTGATTTAAAAAGGAACGAGGAGCATATTTTTCAATTGGCATTATTATTAAAAATACTTAAAATAAGAGTGGATGATGGATTTCAAATACGCGGCTGGGAGCTTCGAGCTGAAAATACAATAAGTTCTTTTCGACATTTTCTTTAAATTTTCGTATCTTATGGTTACACAGTCTTAATGTATCTTTGGGTTATTGAGTACATAACATGCAACGCATCATATCTTTTTTCTAAAGATCTTCCGCCATTGAACGTTGCGAAGGATATAAATAGAATCGAAGCTTATAATGTACTGCCCACAACTGGACAATGAAATTTTTTCGAATTAAGAGTGGCTAATTATTTTGTGCCATATCATTCATAAAAATCGCGCATTCAATTATTCTCTTAAAATTATAAAAAGATGATCATTGCATGGACAGACTGTCGTTGTTTTCATATAAAAAAAAAAAAACTGCCAGCATTTGTGTGGCGGTTAAACCATCTGGCTTTCATTTCAATTCAGACCCTCCACCAACTGCAATGTCAACTTATTTCTCCATGTGAATAGCCAATAAATTGGCACTGAAAAATTTCAATATAGTGAAGACTGGCCCGTCGACAATTGAAAATTTATTTACACAGTCAAAGACTTATGTTTAAATGAACCCCTTAAAAAGCATTTTTAAGCAAAATGCGCCATTTCAACGCAAATCAAAGTATGGAGTTTTTTGAAAGATCATATACATCTGCTTAAAATTATAATAAATATAAAAGATCTGCGCGATAATAGTTAGAGCCAAAGTTATCATTTTCCACATTCTACAATTCGGGACTTAAGATTGCTAAAGTACCTATCACGTCCGTTTGGAAATACCCACATTTGGAAGTGTAATCATAAGATTTTGAATCCTTTATAAGGTAGCCCTGCAAGCTTTATTTACCTCTGTTAGACCCTCCGTAGAGAATCCTGTTGCAGAACTCATTAAAAACTCTCTAATATTGAATAGATTCTAAAAGGAGCGAATTGAAAAAGGGCGAAAAGTGGTAGAGATACCTATTGAATAATTTAGGGTCCAATAATTTCAGATATCATAAAAATTTACAAAACTGTTATCAGTTTTCTCTAAATCCTACATGTCTCTTAAGAATTATAAAAGTTTATATACGAAATAAATTTTGAGGTTATTTGTGACATCGAAAAGTGTTTGATTCGACACATTCGGTAACACTAGAAAATCAGAATCAGAACTACCAGAATGATATTAGCTTTTGTAAAGAATCGTTTACTCGCGATAATATAGAAGTATATTGGACCAAGAAACGACATTGCGACGACTGACTTATTTCTAGGTCTTCAGTTGGTCAATAACGGACTTACGTTTGAAATTTCATTCTATATGTTTCAATTAAAAAAGGGCCACCAACAGTCTCTGGCCCCGTAATAGATGCAAAGTTTTATATATTTTTATTTATATGGCCAAATAAGAACAACTTATAAAATGCTTAAAAAAAAATTTTTTTTTTTTGTACTTTTTTTACATTTTTGGATAAAGAAAAGGTCAAACAAAAGTGAATAAGATCCAAACTCTCTCGAAGTTTATCCATTTTCCGCCTCTGTGACAAAACTCGTTAGCATGGCCTTATTTGGGTCAGTTACCTTATTTCATACAAAATTCTTCTTTTGATAAATTTTCCAATTCAGAGAATGCGGAGAATGTTTTTAAGGGGAGTGCATATATCAAATTAATTTGAGTCCTTATAAGCGGTGAGTGCTTTTATCCAGGGTGCTTATATACGGAGAATGCTGCACTCGCTATAAGAGTTACATCTATGTATATTTCCAGGTACGAAAGAGGGCACAAAACAATCTTACGTGCAACCAAAATATATAAATATTTCTCTGCGTAGGTGACATTGCCGATTTTATTATAGGTATTCAAAGATTTATCTTCTTCAATGAAAAATTTTGAGAATTCAAAAAATTGTGAGAATTCTATTGCAAATTTATGGGCAGCTCATCTCACAGATTTCCGTTCCAAAATTAGGAAGCTCACGTGCTCTCTTCTAATAACCAACCGGCCAAGAACAATCATTTCCGAATTTGAGCACCTTCAATTTAATTTAACTTTTTCCTAAAATGATTCAGTCAGGTTCTACAGAAATAAACTCAATTTGAGTAACTTTTTTTTATGGCCAAAGTGATAAAAAAAACATCACATCACAATCAAATTTTATGTTGTTTCCAAAGTACATACCTATGAACCAAATCTGAATTTTTCTACAGAAACTTCATGCGAATATTTAACTCATTACGAAATGCCATATGTTTAACCCAGCGTTGTCATTTGTAATGCGTCCAATACCGATTTCGCTTGCCACGTATGGCAATGCTTAACAATTTGGATGACAGAAATTCAACTTCCGTACATTAGTAACGTAAAAATGCTCAAGAGAAGCAAAACACTCAATTTTACTCCAGATATAGAGGTATGTATGTATGTATTTAATCTCCCAGAAGCACTCAAAGTGATTGCGTTTTTCAACTCGGCTCGATTGGTTGTCTCAAAAGCTCTTGAAATTGTGTGTTCTCATGAAACTGTTTGCTCCGAATACTTCTTGTGTTTTGAAAGCGCGATAGCAACGGAGTTTCTCTCAAGCGCTCCCGCTTCCACTCATACGCTATACTAACGCAACCCGTTCTGTTTTTGGCCAATAACAAAAAAGCCTTTATCTCAGAGAATCAGTCTGTCCGTCGGCATGGCTTGTTGTTTTTGCTGCCGCATATTTGATTTAAAGAAAAAGGCGGAGTAGTGCACAAATTTTGACGCTGCAATGCGCAGCTACCTTTGTTTCGCGTGTCGCTGTCGGCGTTCGGAGTTGGTGCTCCTAGCATTTTGCGGTTAGCTTGTCAACTGGACAGATATCTTCAACTTTCGTTAGGACCCCGAAAATTGCAGACTTCATGGTTTTCCGGCTACCGCGTGCTCTTCTCCTCTCGTCCTTTTCCATTCATTCAGTGTTGCACTTTGACATTTTGATTGCTGATGCATGCTTGCATCCTTCCATTCTGTACATCGGTTCAAGCTCTGCGTTTCATGTTTTCACTTTTTCGGCAGACGGTCGGCCATTATCCATTAAGCTGCGTGTGTTTGATTTTTGTGGCTTTAACGTTTTTAAAAATTAATCGGAATAGGGAGTTTGCAGTAAGCGGTATGGCCTTCTTTTCGGAAGTTGCAATTTTGAGTCCTGAAATAGTTTATTTCGATAGTTAAGTATCTTTTGGTTTCATTGCTTTCTCCGGTATAATTTTAAACTTTTTCGATTCCAAAAAGTTTCCATATTCAAACATAATTAAATTAATTGTATGGCGACAAAAATGATTAAGTGTCCAAATACTTAATTCTCCCAAAACGACTTCAATTATTTCTTCCATAGCGTACTGAAATCGTTAAACTCGTTTCTCTCGAAAGCACGTTGTGGTACTTAAACATAGTATCGCTACTGAAATATAGTATAATAGTTTGATATTTCGCAAACGCCTGTTGTTATAAAGAAAGGAACGAAAAAAGCATAAGAAAGAAAAAACACTATATTTCAGATATAGAAGACAAAAAACTTAGGCATCACATATTTCAAATTATTCACTCATCAACTAGAAGTGTAAGGGAAATTCCATTTTGGCACACGCATCACACACACATTTAGGGTATTCCCCTAAAAGAAATTTAAAAAATCGTAAAAGTGTAAAATTTTCCATACAAAATTTCGTTCATTAATTTCTAAGCCTTCTTGATTTACGATTTTTCGAAGTTTTCGAGGCAAATACACGTTTAAGGGAAGACCCCTATTATTTTTAACATTAAGCTCATAATAATACAACATATAAGGTCGTAATTCACAAGGATTTAAAATTTTAAAATTGCTTTCATAATTCACTATATCTAACATTTATTTGATAGGTACATAACCCAGTAGTCAGTAGGTCGCCCCCGATATTTGTGACATGCCAAAGTGCCAGTCCTTGATGACTAGCCATTTCACCTACCACATGAACCTGAAAGAGTAGATAGGCCTCAGCTCACATTTCCCTATTCGCTGCGTATGATTGTTTTTGCTGTTGTCTGCTTTTACGTCGCATTCTGATCACTTGCCCGTCAAGCGTTCGATAGCGCAGTGGTTCAAACTATGACTCGATAGCCGGGAGGTTCGGGTCCAATCCCTGCGGGCGGCGAGAATTTTTCCTAAATTTTTTACTTTTTTTATAAATTAGTTTTTTTTTTGTTCATGGTTCAGTTATTTTGGAAGACAAACATTTTCCTCTAAATTTTTTTTTAAGGTTTTATTATTATTTTTTTTTAATGGTTCATTTTCAAGTAAACAATTTTTGGAGTGAAAAATTTCGTTAAATACGTTTCTTAAAATCTGAGCAACGCTAAACTCAAGTGAGCATTTTGACCAAGAAATTAAATTCGTTCGTTTAGCGTAATGGTTAAGGCGTTCGCCCAGCGATCTGGTGGTCAGCGGTTCGAGGCTCGGTGGAGGCGAGAAAATTTTAAGAGAAGTAAAAAAGATTTAAAATAAAAAATAGATAAACAAAAAAATATAATAATTAATAAAATAAATAAATTTAAAAAAATTCAAAACAAAAATTAAAATTTTCTTTGTTCTCAGTCGCTGGTGCTAGGCCATTTTCCTGCCCCTTTTCGCTAGCGAAATGACTGGTTAAAAGTGGCGCATAAAAGGACGACCTGTCCCCGGCAATGAGATCGTAATGTTAAATTCGCCAGCGTCTTGGATAGGAAGGGGACCGATCCCCGACACCCAGTGACTAGTGAAATCGCTAGTGTTGTGGTGGCTCCGCTGACTACTGGGAAACAATACAAGAGCGGCAAATATGGTACACTGGTTGGTAATATGGCACATTGCGGTATTTCGTGATTGTAACAAGATAGGCCGCCATGTGCCAGTTCAATTCAAAGATGTCCAAGCCAGTAATTTGGCGGCAGTAGCTGATGCTAAAGAGAGTACGAACTAACTTATATGCGGTTTTGATGTAATTTTTCAATAATTTTTAGTGTTTCAACGGATAGTGTATCCGGCCGAATGCAGGCTACCGGATGTCCGGCTGGCTGCTAGGCCGGATAGCCGGATATTTTTTGACACAGCACACTTTTTAGCAGTGCTTGTTTCGAGTGGTTGCACCGAACTGCAATTAAAGATCTCTGAAAATGGAAATTTTCTGTGAAACTGTTAGCGGAACTGCATCGGGTTTTCTCCAATCGCTCCATATTCAAATCTGTATTTTAGTACAAATACAATATAGCCAATGTTTAATGTGAGGTATCCGGCGGCCGAATATAGATGGTATCCGGTATCCGGCCGGATATTTAATTTTAGGCTGGATACCGTATAGTGCCCGGATATCCGTTGCAACTCTAATAATTTTCATAAGAATTTTTAAACTAACAATTGCGAAATTTAAGTATGTTTTTGCAAAATATTTGCGATGGTATGCTAAATATTATTGAATATAAAAGAGTATTTAGCTTAAGTTAGTTATTTGACTGCGATAAAAATGTAAAAAATTTAGAATTTATCGCCCACCTGAGTTTACATTCATAACAACGGTGTAAAGTCATGAAATGCGTTGTGAGCCATGTCGGTCCATAGTAAAATGTTTTTTAATAAAAACGGTTTTTGTTTTTTCGAAAAATGATGTTGATTTAGTTTTCTTTTACATTCGAATCTGGATATAGTTAATTAATATTTGCACGCCCTGTTTATTGCATCCAGACTGTTCGTATAAGTTCGTAGGACATGTTTTGTTTATCTCTACTGTCTCTGGGTTTTCCACAAATCGCAAAAACGCAATATGCACTCAAACACTTCCGTCGTAGAATCTATTATCATAGATATCCGACGTATTATCTATTATATCCGCAATTGATATAGGTCCAATTGCAAGATATCATAGATTCTACGACAGTTTTGCAGTAGTTTCTACGATGAGGAATGTCATTGATTTCAACGATATATAGCGTAAATTTAACGATATTCCATCGTGGGAGCTATCAAATTCCATCTTAGGAACTATGACGGCATTTCATAGGAACTACGATATCAAATCAAAGGAACCACGGTTTCAAATCTTGAAGTACATTTCTATAACCTTTTATTTTTGATATGAATTCTTGTCGGGGGGTTCGATCCCTGCTCCAGCGAGCGTATTTTTATACCCAGCGTAAACGGGGTATATTAGTTTTGTGCAAATCTTGTAACAGGGAGAATTAAGCTCCGGAGATATAGAAAAATATATATAGAAATGATCAGGATCAAAAACTGAATCGATTTAGACATGTCCGTCTGTCCGTCTGTCCGTCTGACCGTCCGTCTGTCCGTCCGTCCGTGGTCGGATCTCCTCCGAAACGGCTGAACCAATGAAGTCAAAATTTGGCACACATGTATATCGGGGTCCGGGTATGATCCTAAGTAAAAATGGGAGACATCCGGCCACTGCCACGCCCACAAATAAATTTATTGTGTTTTCCGTAAAATGCTTGTAACTTGCGAACCACTCAACACATTCCATTGATATTTGGTGTACTGGTAAACTAGGAAAAGGGACATATCCTGGAAAAAAATGGACGCCGTCCTCCTCGAGCCACGCCCACAAATAAGCCCATAAATAAGGGCTTATCGTAACTTGTGAAGTAAAAGGCGTAGAAGCTTCAAATTCGCAAAATAGGTTGACGAAGGCAAATGAAACGTGTAGGAACAAAAATTTATGTAGCCCGCTCACTGCCACGCCCACAAATGGAGAATTTTCGTAACTTCCAAAGTAAAAGGCGTAGAAGCTTCAAATTCCCAACATAGGTTCACCAAGGCGAATGAAAGGTGTAGGGAAATAATTTATGTGGCCCTCCCACTGCCACGCCCACAAATAGAGAAGCAAAACATAGTGTGCTCATAATTTCGGGATTCATGATTAATGAACATATGTCAGCTTTTTGTTGATTGTTTTGTCTCTTCTTGCACGTACGTCCGCATAAAGCTAATGAGAACTGTAGAAACATATTTATATGCACTAATACTTTCATTAATTGATATAAAAAATCAAGCAGTCAAGGTTTTGTTGAGGATGAATACTTTTGGTTGTTGATACAACAAATCGTTAATTGAATATATTTGTTAAGTGTGAATACTTTTGGTGATTGATATGACAAATCAGTCAAACAAAACTTTGTTTAAAAATTCATATTACAAAATTTTACCGAAATTGGTGATTTGTTTGAAATTTTTAATTGTGACAATTGAAATGCCAATGAATGGAGTTTAACAATCACCATTAATTGGAATTTTTCGTAGCCAGTTTTTCTGTGTGAGTTAAAATTTCTTCGTTATTCGCGATAAACCCTCTATATTTAAAACTTATGCATTTTTTCTGCGTTAAATCGTAATTGCAGAAAACCTAAAATATTTGGTTGATTTTTGGGTATATTAAACAAACCAAAATGAATTTTATTCTTTTCTATTTCAGTGCCATACGCTATTTTATTTTTCCCAAAGAATTTTTCATATTATCTTTTCATATACATATTTCCGAACAGAATCTACAATGTAGGAATCATAGCAGTTAAGGGTTACTTAACAGTATAAGCATTCAAGCTGAAGCAAAAATAACTTACAGCTGCAGCTACAAAAAAAAAACTGAGTTAGAACGTCACCTACAGAAATTTATACAAAAAAACAAGTAAGAAAGCTAAAGTCGGTCAAGCCCGACTTTGAAATACCCAGCGTCCCGACATTATGAGCGCACTATGTTTTGCTTCTCTATTTGTGGGCGTGGCAGTGGGAGGGCAAAATAAATTATTTCCTTACACCTTTCATTCGCCTTGGTGAACCTATGTTGCGAATTTGAAGCTTCTACGCCTTTTACTTCGGAAGTTACGAAAAATCTTCATTTTTGGGCGTGGCAGTGGGCGGGCCACATAAAATTTTTTTCTACGCCTTTCATTCGCCTTGGTCAACCTATGTTGCGAATTTGAAGCTTCTAGCCCTTTAACTTCACAAGTAACGATAAGCCCTTATATTTGGGCTTATTTGTGGGCGTGGCTCGAGGAGGATGGCGTCAATTTTGTTTCACGATATGTCCCTTTTCGTAGTTTACCAGTACACCAAATATCAATGAAATGTGGTGAGTGGTTCGCAAGTTGCAGGCATTTTACTGAAAACACATTAAATTCATTTGTGGGCGTGGCAGTGGTCGGATGCCTCCCATTTTTACTTAGGATCATACTCGGACCGCGATATTCCTTTGTGCCAAAATTCGACTTGATTGGTCCAGCTGTTTCGGAGGAGATCCGACCACGGACGGACGGACAGACGATCAGACGGACAGACGGACATGTCTAACTCGATTCAGTTTTTGATCCTGATCATTTCTATATATATTTTTCTATATCTCCCGAGCTTAATTCTCCCTGTTACAAGATTCGCACAAAACTAATATACCCCGCCTACGCTGGGTATAAAAAGGTCACTGCTATGCGAAGATATCGTTTGCGCCGTGAAAAACCAAAAGGCAATGCCATTTTGGGTGCAGGGCCCCTTTGGTACGGCCCATAGGCTGCAGCCTATGCCTAAAAACGCCCCTGGTTAGCATATTTTAACACATAATGTGTAGCATATTTTATAAAATCGGGCGTTTTTCAAAAATTTCCTCCTAGTTATTGACTTACTTTATAGTCTTAAGGCTGTAGTACATGAGATGTTAAAAGCCACATTCAAATGTAGCTCTGACATCATTTTGACGTGAGAAAGTTTTTAAAATGGCTACATATAGTGTATTCAAAAACTTCCTGACGTCAAAATTACGTCAGAGCTACATATGAATGTGGCTTTTTACATCTCATGTACTACAGCCTTTACACATCTCTTTCAAAAACGACTTGATCGATCCATTTTTAAGAGTGCCCCCGATTGAATTTAAGCAAATTCTAATGGTAGGTGAAGCAAATGGGCGATTTTCATAAGGTAAGTGAACATAAATCGCGGCGTATAAGATTTCTTTATGGTTTTGAAAAACCACAGAATTCTTTGTTTTCATGGCTGTGGTCTTGGGGACTGTTTAAAAAAGTATTCAAACATAAATATCTAGCTAACCGTTACCTGCATCGGGTATTGTCAGGTTTGCCATACTATAACAACCTTACATGTTCGTTCTTGGCTACAATTGCAATCAACCAAGTTGAACCGGTAATCGAAGCGCATAGAGTCATTGGCTAGATGAGTCGATAAACGCCGAGAATAACATTCATTCTAATCGCACTTAAAAAAATGTAATCATTCCTGGTAATCAGTAAAAAACTAAGCCAACTTGAGATTTTCATACGCAAGCTCAGTATTCCATGACACCCAAACGAATGCGGTATCGGTGGTTGCACGCTGTGATGGCTTTCCGTATTCCATTCATTAGTAGCTGTGCTCGTCAAATATTTACACACCGAGCCAACGGCAGTTGTAATGATTATGGCAGAGCTAATCGCAAATAGAGCAATTATTGATGTATGTATATATGTACATGTGAAGCTTTTGCTATTGCCATTGTGAGTCGAGAGTTTTTTCAGTTTTTGCCCCTGGTCGCAGTTCCAGTTCCAACAGCAATCTTTTACCTTTGAGCTGCAATCCTCCTTGAATGCTTTTCATGCCAACACGGAAAATCGTATGACCGTATATGCGCAGATATTTGCCGCTCATTACGCTCGATGTGTGATCGAGGTGTGGCGTTATACCAATACCGTTCTTTGTATTATGAGCTTTTTTTTTTTGAAAAACTGAAATGGAGAATTAGTTTTTTAGCAAATCCAGCGACTTTTTAGATATTGCAAAAATTAGACACAAATTTAGTAGAAATCAAATGATCTTTTTGTCAAAAAATGGCCAGAAGTAATGTTTTTTGTTTTGGATTCTTCTTCATCTCGCGTCAATTATATTCAAACGTAAGTAACAGGTTGGCTGATAAGTCCCCGGTCTAACAAAGAAAAACACACTTTTTTGTCAAAATTCGTTTTTATTATTCAACATAGTTCCCTTCAAGAGCGATACAACGATTATAACGACCTTCCAAATTTTTGATACCATTTTGGTAGTACTCCTTCGGTTTTGCCTCAAAATAGGCCTCAGTTTCGGCGATCACCTCTTCATTGCAGCCAAATTTTTTCCCTGCGAGCATCCTTTTGAGGTCTGAGAACAAGAAAAAGTCGCTGGGGGCCAGATCTGGAGAATACGGTGGGTGGGGAAGCAATTCGAAGCCTAATTCATGAATTTTTGCCATCGTTCTCAATGACTTGTGGCACGGTGCGTTGTCTTGGTGGAACAACACTTTTTTCTTCTTCATATGGGGCCGTTTTGCCGCGATTTCGACCTTCAAACGCTCCAATAACGACATATGATAGTCACTGTTGATGGTTTTTCCCTTCTCAAGATAATCGATAAAAATTATTCCATGCCCATCCCAAAAAAATAGAGGCCATTACTTTGCCAGCGGACTTTTGAGTCTTTCCACGCTTCGGAGACGGTTCACCGATCGCTGTCCACTCAGCCGACTGTCGATTGGACTCAGGAGTGTAGTGATACAGCCACGTTTCATCCATTGTCACATATCGACGCAAAAACTCGGGTGTATTGCGAGTTAACAGCTGCAAACACCGCTCAGAATCATCAACACGTTGTTGTTTTTGGTCAAATGTGAGCTCGCGCGGCACCCATTTTGCACAGAGCTTTTTCATATCCAAATATTGATGAATGATATGACCAACACGTTCCTTTGATATCTTTAAGGCCTCTGCTATCTCGATCAACTTCATTTTACGGTCATTCAAAATCATTTTGTGAATTTTTGTGATGTTTTCGTCGGTAACCACCTCTTTCGGGCGTCCACTGCGTTCACCGTCCTCCGTGCTCATTTCACCACGCTTGAATTTTGCATACCAATCAATTATTGTTGATTTTCCTGAGGCAGAGTCCGGAAACGCATTATCAAGCCAAGTTTTTGCTTCCACTGTATTTTTTCCCTTCAGAAAACAGTATTTTATCAAAACACGAAATTCCTTTTTTTCCATTTTTTTCACAATAACAAAAGTTGCTTCACAAAAGACGCTCTATCTCACAAACTAATTGACTTACAGACGTCAAATTTTGACACGAATCATTTGAAGGTTGCCACTATATAAAAATAATATGCATTTAATACTAGCGACGCCATCTATGTGTCAGACCGGGGACTTATCAGCCAACCTGTTATAACGGGTGACAACTATAGATCTGGATTAACATTATTCAAACCAGAAAAGCAAAATTAATAAATCAAAAATACAGGGATTTTTCTGTTGGCTAAAATGCAGTTTTGTTTCAATGAACTTGGTCAAATCGTCCAAAATTCGCTACGCGTCGCCGTTTTTTGACAACACCTGGGCAAGCACATCCCAGCGGGAAATTGTATAAGGCCTTAAAACGTACATGATTTGAAGAATATTAATCAACATGAATTATTTGATTAGTTCGAAAAGAAACTGAATGAAATAAATGATGAACAGAAAAGTAATGTGTCATCACTTAAAAATTTTTTTGTGCATTGAAAAGTGTGGCAAAATAGGATTATTTAAAAATTATTGATAACAAATTACATTTAAACGTAATTCAAAACGGAAGGCCTTACATCGCCTATGACATCGCCGTATTAAAAATAATGTGTTATTCGATCAATGCGCCTTAACATGAAATATTCTTTTTTGCCTTACAATGCTTTACGTTTTCCCGCTGGGATAGTATAGATTTTGTGACGATTTCTATTAGGCATTTTTCATCCTTGTCGTCAAAGTTCCTGCATATGAAACATTGACTGTATCGATTGAAGTTTTAAAAATGTCAGTTTAATGCAAATGGAAAATTGCATTCATTTCCAACTTTTTAATGATTTCCAAATAAAAAGGTCGTTTAGAAAATATCCAAACGTATTTCGTTTAAAAGAAACTGAACTTAAACGAATTATTTCTTTGGGTATGAAAATAATGTACACAAGTATATTGAAATTCATCAGCCTTGAAATTTCACTTCAACCAAAATTTTCATATTTCCGTTAATTTTATTGAGACGCTCCAATATTATAAATCAGTAATAGCAAAATATACAGTAAAACCCCAATAAGATTGTCACCTTGTATTTATTATGCGCTTATTTCTAAGAACTGCGGGCATTCAAGTGTTTGGCTTTTCCCTGTACGAATATGCGAAAATTGAAGAGGTGTCTAAAAATAGCCATAGGCATTCAATTCTTACGGGAGTAAGTAGAAAAGCGAATATTTTCTGTTTCTATTTATCTACGTTGCCAAATTTCGACAAATTCAAACGGTCAGGTGTAATTTATGAATGAATTCCATATTCGCGCACACTCCCAATTCTTTCCTTCATTTAGCTATTTAAGTTGCCAAGCTTCAGGCAAAATTGACATGCGTATTTAATGAATGAATTTCTTATTCGCGGATTCTTCAAATTACTTCTTGGTGGTGCGCCAAAAGCCAAAGCGTCGAATCAAACGACCAAACACGCAATCGAGCATGTTGCAGCTCGGTAGCTAATAACCACCGCGTATCATTAGAAACCTTAAGAGAATCGATTCACTAGTTTGGAGGCTCTTTATACTTGTGCACTTGCCATTATTTTTGTGTTTTTAGTAAAATCGTACAAAGCTTGCGCGGACCTGTTGTTGCGTCTAAGCCATTTTGCCAATTGCCATAGCACATATGTAAATGAGCATAAGTCATATTATACAAATATAATACAATAAGCTAATTAATAACGCAAGACAAACTTCGAAGGTCAAAGCGTATAAAAACAGCGACCTAATAAGATTAGTAAAGATTTTACGTTGTCCCCCGTTATTCAATATGGTGCGAATTTAAAAACGCAACCTTATTTTTATACTCGACACACTTAGTGTCGGGGATACGAGTATTTTTGTAGGTAGGTATAGTCTTTTACTTTGTGGAAATGCGGGGAATAGCTATGCCGGATTTGAGGGTGTGCTCCTAATTGAAATAGGGGCGCAAAAATTACTTTTTTTTCACTATGGTGCAGCAACAAAATAGCAACAAATTCTGGGCCACTAATTTTCAAATCCACGCCCATTTAATGCTATTTTGAAGGTGGTAGTGCTATGACTGTCAAGTTTACGTTATAAAATAAGGTTTATTTAATAAGAAGAAGGAAAAATAAAACAAATGAAAAACAATACGTCGGCTTAAAGTTTAAACCTGTTAACTAACAATTTCAAAACATTACAGGGTTAACAAAAAACATGTTTTTTTCAAGACTTAAAACTTAGGCAGGAAACCCAAAATATAGATGTTTTATTTTCGTCCTATGGGAAGTTCCTTCAAAATTCGATTTTGTGCACTATACAAAAGCTTTGTTGGAGTTACTTGTTGCTTTTAGCTGTGAGCTTTGACCACAGTTGAACTGAGCAGTTTTACTCATCACTAGAGCTTGTCAAAAGTGTTAAATGAAAACCTGAAAATTGTTGTTAAAATGTTAAGGAAAAATGACGAAAAATGTTGGAAAAATTGTTAAATTAAAATTTAAGGCGAAACTCCATTAACGACGGAAAGGATATCACCCCTGTGTGTGGAAGAGGAGAATGTCATAAAAGGCATACCAAGTAAGAAATGACGATCAATTCTTTCGAGTAGGTAAGTGTTAAAGCGAATGCAACTCCAAAAGGGAATATCGATAGGAATTGACTAGTGTAAAAGGCCTCAATGCGAAACTACTCGTTCAGATGAAGGCATTCGTGTTTCGTTTTCTTCCTTATTTTCTTCTTCTTTTTTTCAACCTGCTTTGAAATAGTCTTTCTTGCCTACTTTGAAAATGGAATAGAAGTGTGAGTAAATGTTAGAATATGAATGAATTTAGATCGCATGTATAGTAATTTTTCTTTTGCTCTTTACTTCTTTTCCCGATAACCATCGATAAAATTAGGGGTGATAGCAATTTTTACTTGTTTCCCTACTTGTTTCGATCGATACGATACACGTAGTTTCGAAGTGTTTCGGATGTCAAAATTTTTATGGCGAATCCAGTGTTTCGAGCTGAAACACGTTCCGTCTGAAAATTCGACACAATATATTGAGAACAGAAATTGCATGAAATTAAAAAAACAAAAACTTTGAACGAACATGATGAAAATGTTAAAAATTAAAAAATCGCTAAAAATGTTGTTATTTCACAAATCTACCAAAAATTGTTACAAATTGTTGTTTTAACATTTTAAAATTTTTGACAAGCTCTACTCATCACCAAATTCTCCGTATTTAAAATTTGAAATTAAAAAAGATTTTTTGCCTGACAATGCAGTGTGCTTTTTTCTTTCGAATGACATCGAAAAGACAGAATCGGTTAAAAGTGGACTTAGCAGGCTTACACTTTTAGCCGACGAATAGCAGAAAGCAATAGCAAAAACCAATAAGAAACAAGTAAGAAAGCTAAAGTCGGTCAAGCCCGACTTTGAAATACCCAGCGTCCCGACATTATGAGTGCACTATGTTTTTATTCTCTATTTGTGGGCGTGGCAGTGGGACGGCCACATAAATTATTTCCCTACACCCTTCATTCGCCTTGGTGAACCTATGTTGCGAATTTGAAGCTTCTACGCCTTTTACTTCGGAAGTTACGAAAAATCTACATTTGTGGGCGTGGCAGTGGGCGGGCCACATAAAATTTTTACCAACACCTTTCATTCGCCTTGGTGAACCTATGTTGCGAATTTGAAGCTTCTACGTCTTTTACTTCGGAAGTTACGAAAAATCTTCATTTGTGGGCGTGGCAGTGGGCGGGCCACATAAAATTTTTACCTACAACTTTCATTCGCCTTGGTGAACCTATGTTGCGAATTCGAAGCTTCTACGCCTTTTACTTCGGAAGTTACGAAAAATCTTCATTTGTGGGCGTGGCAGTGGGCGGGCCACAAAAATTTTTTTCCTACACCTTTTATTCGCCTTGGTGAACCTATGTTGCGAATTTGAAGCTTCTACGCCTTTTACTTCGGAAGTTATGAAAGTTCTCTAGTTGTGGGCGTGGCAGTGGGCGGGCTACATAAATTTTTGTTCCTACACCTTTCATTTGCCTTGGTCAACCTATGCTGCGAATTTGAAGCTTCTACGCCTTTTACTTCACAAGTTATGATAAGCCCTTATTTTTGGGCTTATTTGTGGGCGTGGCTCGAGGAGGGCGGCGTCCATTTTTTTCCAGGAAATGTCTCTTTTCGTAGTTTACCAGCACACCAAATATCAATGGAATATGTTGAGTGGTTCGCAAGTTACAAGCATTTTACTGAAAACACAATAAATTAATTTGTGGGCGTGGCAGTGGGCGGATGTCTTCCATTTTTATTTAGGATTATACTCGGATCCCGATATACCTGTATGCCAAATTTTGACTTGATTGGTCCAGCCGTTTCGGAGGAGATCCGACCACGGACGGACGGACAGACGGACAGACGGACGGACGGACGGACAGACGGACATGTCTAAATCGATTCAGTTTTTGATCCTGATCATTTCTATATATATTTTTCTATATCTCCGGAGCTTAATTCTCCCTGTTACAAGATTTGTACAAAACTAATATACCCCGTTTACGCTGGGTATAAAAATATAATCAAAAAGGACCGTATTTTCATAGAAACTTTTTTGTGCTCGAAACAAAATTTCAAGGTCAATAAAAATAAATTTTTTTCCCAAATACCGAAATATAACACATATGGAGAATTCCACAGAAAATTATACTTTTGTCCCGCACAAATAGATAAACACTGTCCAACACTGAGTGCCTTATGTGAAAGCTGGTCTAATTACAGTTGTGTAAAATTTTCCTTTCAGCTTAAGTGGCATCCTACGATCGCAAAGAAAACCCGAATTTTCTTTCCACTTCATCCACCCGACTTCTACTCTATGTGCAACATCATCTGAACAATCCCCACCTTGATTTGTTATTGATCCTACGCACAGAAAAATATGACCACATAAAATCAATAAGATCCCCTTATTGAGCGACTTTGTACACAGAGAAAACGATACCACATAAAATGGAAGAAAAACAATAAGAGTTTTCTATGGTTTTTATCCAAGAAGATTGTCTTATTGAAACCACAGAGAAAAACTTATCGTTTATTTTAACGAAAAATTGAACGAAAAGTTGAGAAGATAACTTCTTAATTTTGATATGAACTCTTGTAAAAAACAAGGTCGGCGGGTTCGATCCCTGCTTCAGCGAGCGTCGATTTTTTTTTTTTTTTCGAAAAGTAGATAATTTAGCATTTATTTTATTTAAAAAACTGAGAAATAAAAGATTTTTCCAATCTTTCTATGCTTAAAAAATTTCAAATAAAGTTCTATAGAGATTTCTTAAAAGAGGTTGTGCGTGACATTTTGGAAGGCGCGATGAAAGCAACTTATTTATGTATTGGTTGGCAACTTACTTTCTGTTCCCCGTATTTTTCCTTTAAATGACCTGTTAATTTCTTCATTTTTCCACAAATTCTTTTGCCTGCTACAGGGTTCGAACTCGGTCCTTCCAGATTACAAATCAAGCACATTTCAACAACGCCAGATATGGTTTGAGCTTTCTAGTTTTATTATATCAACGCTTTGTCTTTTTAAACAATGGAATGAAAACGGAATTCTTTTTTTTTTTTTTTAATCAATAAGTCTTGCTTTTTTAAAAAGGCTTCTTTTTAAAACGATTTTCTTCCAATAAGGAATCTTATCAAAACGTTATATTTATAAGAATGTCACATAATTTGATTGATATTGGCACCTTATTATTTGACTATATCAAGAAGTTTTCCATATTCTTCAACAGACAATAAGATATTCACATGAAATATTTTTTTTTTTTTTCGATTCCCGGCACAGGCGAAACGGAGTGTAATGTTCCAAGCCTAGGGGTAAAAACTCTCCCCATTGAGAATAAGAATTATAAATTTTATATATAAAACGAAAAAAGAAATTTCAGACAATGGGCCAAGCTGACGCAAGAAGAATTGCATGAACTGTCGCCTACTCGGCAATTCGTGCAAAAAATATAAAATAACACTAGTTTAAAACAAGTAAGAAAGCTAAAGTCGGTCAAGCCCGACTTTGAAATACCCAGCGTCCCGACATTATGAGCGCACTATGTTTTTCTTCTCTATTTGTGGGCGTGGCAGTGGGAGGGCAACATAAATTATTTCCCTACACCTTTCATTCGCCTTGGTGAACCTATGTTGCGAATTTGAAGATTCTACGCCTTTTACTTCGGAAGTTACGAAAAATCTTCATTTGTGGGCGTGGCAGTGGGCGGGCCATAAAAAAATTTTTCCTACACCTTTCATTCGCCTTGGTGAACCTATGTTGCGAATTTGAAGCTTCGACGCCTTTTACTTAGGAAGTTACGAAAAATCTTTATTTGTGGGCGTGGCAGTGGGAGGGCAACATAAATTATTTCCCTACACCTTTCATTCGCCTTGGTGAACCTATGTTGCGAATTTGAAGCTTCTACGCCTTTTACTTCGGAAGTTACGAAAAATCTTCATTTGTGGGCGTGGCAGTGGGCGGGCCGCATTAAATTTTTTCCTACACCTTTCATTCGCCTTGGTGAACCTATGTTGCGAATTTGAAGCTTCTACGCCTTTTACTTCTGAAGTTACGAAAAATCTTTATTTGTGGGCGTGGCAGTGGGCGGGCCATAAAAAAATTTTTCCTACACCTTTCATTCGCTTTGGTGAACCTATGTTGCGAATTTGAAGCTTCTACGCCTTTTACTTCGTAAGTTATGAAAATTCTCTATTTGTGGGCGTGGCAGTGGGCGGGCTATACAAATTTTTGTTCCTACACCTTTCATTTGCCTTGGACAACCTATGCTGCGAATTTAAAGCTTCTACGCCTTTTACTTCACAAGTTACGATAAGCCCTTATTTTTGGGCTTATTTGTGGGCGTGGCTCGAGGAGGGCGGCGTCCATTTTTTGCCAGGATATGTCCCTTTTCGTAGTTTACCAGCACACCAAATATCAATGGAATGTGTTGAGTGGTTCGCAAGTTACAAGCATTTTATTGAAAACACAATAAATTCATTTGTGGGCGTGGCAGTGGGCGGATGTCTCCCATTTTTACTTAGGATCATACTCGGACCCCGATATACATGTGTGCCAAATTTCGACTTCATTGGTTCAGCCGTTTCGGAGGAGATCCGACCACGGACGGACGGACAGACGGACAGACGGACAGACGGACAGACGGACAGACGGTCAGACGGACAGACGGACAGACGGACAGACGGACAGACGGACATGTCTAAATCGATTCAGTTTTTGATCCTGATCATTTCTATATATATTTTTCTATATCTCCGGAGCTTAATTCTCCCTGTTACAAGATTTGCACAAAACTAATATACCCCGCTTACGCTGGGTATAAAAATAGCAGAGAATAATGGTTTTAAGACTAAATTGGGGTCGCTGATCACGAAAATGACTCTACTCAAATTCAAAATGCTTCAGGAAAAAATCGTGGAACATGTTTTTCAAACCTAGCGCCTCGAAAATTGAAAATTCTCCGGCAGATCCGGTAACTGATCCAAATAAGGCCATGCGATCCAAATAAAAACATTCGAAATCAATTCGATTTCAATAGAAATTTATTCTATGTCCAGGCGAACAACGATATTGCATTATTTCAGAAAATTTCGAAACAAATCTGACATTTAAAATTGAGGCAATTTCAATTTCGTTCTGCAAATGATTACTTAAATCATATAGTACTATAGATGGCACTTGGCAAAAAACGTGTGTGTTGAATTGAATTAGGCCCCCTGTGCATGCATTCTTATGGAAAAATCAAAAACGTAGCACGCCCGCTGAAAATTCCGGTTCCGGTCTAACAAATATATTATAATCTTGTAACATGAACTAAAATTTCTGTTAAAAATCAGATATATATAAGTGTTAATCAATGGTTTTTCATAAGACATTTTTGAGAAAGCGTGCACAGTCGGCAAGGAGCATGATATCGAATTGCGAAAGCCGCGGTTAACTGCGAAACAAACACATCGCAACAACGTCGTCACTGATTCAGTTGAAGATTACTTTCGCATAACCATATACATACGTACCATACCTTGATACTTTCATCGCTCATCTTCATGATAGGTTCCTCAAACATCGCAATATCCTATCAAATTTCGATTGCTTGTTCCCAAATAAAATGAAAGCACTCGATATAGAGTCTTGTGTTCAATAATTTACACAATACTCTTCTATCTTGAACAATGACAGTCCTAAATTCTGGATCAGTAAAGTTCAACTTGGGCATCGACGCATTTCTGGAATGGATATAAAAAATTCACTTGATGCGCTTGATATTTGCAACGCAGAAGCATTTCCGAACATCCATCAAATCCTCCGCATAATGGCAATTTTACCCGTCACTACTGCTACAAATGAAAGGTCTTTCTCAACATTGCGTCGTCTCAAAACGTGAGGTTGAAATTGACGTGGAAACGATTTTGGAACACTTTTTGTCTGTGCCTCGAAGGGTTTCTTTGTTACATGAAACTCACCAAAACTGAATTGTTTTAATAAAGTCATTCAAATCGTTACTCTTAATTTTTAACCACTTGTTTTGATGAATAGAAAATAACCCCCCCCTTGGACAATTCCTGCGCACGGGCCTGATACGTACGTCTGTCTACAGTATAAGGAAAATTACTTTTCACTATTTGACGTGTTTTTCGTCAAAATGATCAAACCAACAAAAAAAATCCCTTAAAACGGGAAAAAAAACCATCAATTAGGCATCACTGTGGGACAACCGAGTATGGGATAAATTTTCAGTGCTGCCCGTTTTTCAAGTAAATGTAGAATTCGATTATTTTCGGTAGAAACATTAGGGGTATTCACAAGGAAGGTGGAGTTTCGTCGCAAAAAGTCGATGTCGGAAAATTTCCGATGAATTTCCGATTTTAACAAGCAGTCGTAATTTGTTGTTTTTGTTTTGCTTACAAATAAAATTTCCGACAGTGTAGACTTTTTGCGACACTCCCGAGCGTGTTACTTTTCGCGTTGTAATTTTGCAACATAAAATGGTGCTGCCAACATATTTTAAAAGCTTAAAAGCCTCTTTTCCCACTTTATTGGTTTAAATTGAATAAGTAAGTAATAGTCATGTAAAGCTTTTATTATTGTATAAATAAATATTTTCAAAATAAATAAACGCTTTCTTCACTGGGTTGCTCACAAAGAAACTTTTTACGATGTTGCAATTTTGCGATTTTCCTATTTTCCGACGTTTAAAATTCCCCTTGTGAATACCCTTATTGATTCTACAGTGTTGTAGCACCTCAAGGTTCGATTTCAATTCGTTATTTGAGTATTGAATTTACCCATTCCTACCAAGTGGGCGTAGAAAGAAGGCAGATGCTCTTAAAGGCAGTGGCGTTAAATAATAACTTGTTTAAAACAAATTTGTAACGTGCAATTTTTTTTGGCAAATCAAATTTAACTTCGTTGAACCGAAGTCAAAATTTCATCATTTGATGATTTTGATTAATTTTTTATACATTTTTATTTTATGGAAAAAACCTATCTTACTCAACTATTCTTACCTTAACCCTGTAACGGAAATCTTCATCTAAGACCTGTAAACCCTTTTCATTTCGTTCTTATTACTGATTTTAAACTTAATTTTTCAATTTACTAGTATACCCTGCTTACGCTGGCTATAACAATAATTAGAGTAAATATAACTTCAATGCTGTACAGTTAAGGGGACCTTCTGGTCTAGAGCACGAAAATTTAGGGTATTTTCATGATTTTTTTTTGGTATTAAGCCAAATAAAAACCAATTTTCTAAGTATGCAGGCTGATTATATTCTTTATTGACAAAAAATAAAAAATGTTGTAATTTTTTTTTTTTTTTGGTATTTTAAAAATGGCGTTGAAGTGGACCCTCTTTGAAAAAGTACCTCCGTGGTGTGAAAGATTTTGGCAGTTCTGGTAATCGAAAAATAAAAACCAAAATATGTTATTAATCAGAATGAATGCGGCTATGGCAGGAACTAGAATAAAAAAAATATTTTTTAAATTGACAAAATGGCGCAATTTTTTATTTCAACCATCAAAAACTCCCCTTTTTTTGACCATTTTTTTGATGAAAAAATATGAAGTTCTTGAAATAAAAATTCGATTCTAGTTCGGGTCATAGCCATTGATGTTATGAATAACATATAAAAATTCCAAACAAATCGGTTCGATGGTTTTTTTGTTTTCATTCACACCAGGTCAAAAAAAGTAGTTTTGAGATAAACGCGTTCAAAGTTGCTTTGATCAAGCGCGCTGCCTGCTGTCTCCACCTTCTAAAAAGGCTGTAGCAAAACAAATATTGTCAATATCTTCACGAAACTTTGCCAGCATATTCTTAAAAGTCTATTCTTCCGAAATATATAAAAAAAAAAATCAATTTTCAAAAAATTCTAGACCAGAAGGTCCCCTTAAATGATTTTATTGAAATATAAGATTGAATTAAAAATTTTTTGAATTTGATATTGAATAAAGTTTTTCTTGCGTAAAGCACCTTAATTTTCATTTCTTATCTCATAATATGTACTTCATTACAGTTTGTTCTATAGTCTATAAAAAAGAAGAGCTTCGTGAAAGAGTACATATATGTAGAGAACAAAGCAAACTTTTTATTGCTTCCTGGTCGTAAAATCGTATCCAAAAACAGGATTTTTTTTTTAACAGAAAAATTCACGAGCCCTATATCTTTCATTGGTAAAAAGTAGTCGCTAACTTTTTCGGTTCAAATTTTTTGTAACTGACGACTAATTTTTAAACGTGATTTACCAAAAAAAAAAAAAACAAATTTGTCATATAGAACACAATACCTTACGAAAAACGATATGTATTTAGAAAGGAAAAATTATGTCGAGCTATATAACTTTTAATAGTTGAGCATTTTTAAACATTTTTGGTTGTAATTATACAAATTACGTCCTAAAGGAACTTTGAAAAATTCCCGGCTTCTAGAAGTACAATGGAAACAGTAAGCAAGAAAAAAAATGAAATGAAATCTGCCAAAAAGACGTAAGAAACATGGTTATCTTCGAAATACTCTACTCAAAAGTGTTTACAAAAACCGTTCTTTTCCTGTAAAATTAGATTTTTGTTTTTACAAAGCTCGCAACTTCTACCTAGATTTTATTAACAAAACTCATTAAAAAACAGAGACTTAAAAGTCTGCTTAGGTGCTTTTAGGAAGGTTTACGAATTTGCACGTAAATTGGAAGCCGGTGAAGCTATTTGGCTTTATGTCATGCGACAGATCACTTTTAACTGGAAGTATTCTGGCAATTTTGTGTCTTGTGTGGCATTGAATTTCGACACGAACAATTTCATGTGGTAATCGACACAAAATATGACTCACAGTATTTTCATTGCCATCAGAATAAATTCGTTTCGTAGAAGTGCTTTGGTTTTTCAAACAATAAGTATTTATATCCCCTTTTGATTCCGAAATAACACCCAAATTATATTATATCATAATTTAACTCTGAATTCTCTAACGTGCAATATTTAAAGTTTTTCCGGAATTTGAACACTAAGGCCTCCGTTCGAGCAGAGGAGTGGTGTATAGAGTGACAAATATTTAAGGGTATGTGTTAGTCTGGACTGATCGAAACTTAAAACTTCCTGAGATTGTAGTTATTAACTTTTTGAAACCTTTTTTGTATTCTATTTTTCGCTTTTATTAGAACGTAAGTAAAATCGCGCTCAAAATAAGAAAAAATGCCTCCAAAGCTAGACTCAAAAAATTAAATTGTTAGCTCGCTCTCTTTGTTACATGTGTACTTCGCATCTTGTTTACCCATAAAGCGGAGCGTTATTTTCTTTTTTAAGTTTTTTTTATTATGCGGAGCACATGCGCTTTTGAAATTACTCTTTTATGGACGCCGAGAGCTCCATCGAAACCAACGGCGAGAAAGAACGGAGTCATTCGCTTTATGAAGGCGCAGCGCCAGTCTGCTCCAAAGAGCAAAGCCCAATAGCTGGTGGCTTCACTCCAACCCATGCTAATACTGGATGTGCATGTGTCTGCATACCGGCAGACAAAGTCGAGCTAAACGAAGAGCCAGAGCCGTCGTTACTGCTGTACTTCGGCCACGTTCATTCATTTAGTCTTCGCCGAGCACTGAGCAAAAGTAAGACGAAGGCATTTCGCGATTTTTTTCGAATCACGCTTAGCATTCGAGTTCGGAATTCTTTCGAGTCGGGTACCCAAAATTTTTTGCTACTCTCATCGCTACTTTTTATTGTGCGTTATACGAGTAAAACCAGCCGGTGGCAAGACCAAGGGGCGCGCGCGCGTTTTGCCCAAGCCTTCACGTTTTTCGTCAAATTACAATATACATAAGTGTCGTCTTTAAGCGAGGATGCTCCATGACGTCTGTGCCGAAGCTGTCGTTTTTATGCTTTTACAATCATTGCTTGGCTGCGTATGCAACAGAGCTGCAATCAAAGAAAAAGTAAACAGTTCTGCTCTTGTCGTAGTGTCTGAGTTTCCCGTTTGCGTTCCTTCTTGATCAATTAGCTAAATTCAGGAGCAAAGTTTAAAACGGAACAAATGCAAAAGGGCTTTTGGTGAAAATAAAAAAAGTTCAATTTCATTGCAAATCTGGAGAAAAAAAAGAATATATCGTATAAATTACAACTGGAATTATCTTATAAAAAAAAAAAATCGAAGCAACACGCGCTGCGTGTATCAATAACAACGTTTATGGCGAATATGAATTTTTTTTTTGTCGCCTATTATGTTAACAAATAGTGAAATGGAAAAGTGTTTAACGTGATACAAGGTATTAAAATGGAAAAGTGTGAAATGTTATACAAAATAAATTTTCTTCTACAAGTACGATACCTTTAAAGTTTAAAACATAAATGTGCTTTCAAAGTGGTTTTTGAGGTTGTAAAGAACGATCAATTGTGGATTTAACTTAGGAAAACACTCATACTTTCCCAACATGTTTAAAGTTTTTGTATGGTTATTATAGTATAGTCGAATTTGAGACATATGAGCCAGAAAGTATTGAGCTAATTTTTGTTGCGACTTGTCAACTTCTCAATAATTACAAGACTGTCCCAGAAATAACTGTCCTTTTGTTTTTTTTTTTATTGCAAAAAAACCAATTATGTTTTTTTAAAAATTCTTTCAGTTTATTATTAAGTGAACATTACAAAATAAATAAAAATTTTAATTACACTGAAAAAAATTCACTTAAAAAAAATTATACACTTTTTTATTAAGGTCCTCCATTAGGTTTTTTACAAACCTTTCGTTCATCTTAGTGTATGCCCGACGCCATTTATGTCGAAATATTTCGATGTTCTTCGCAGTTTGTTTGGTCTTCTTAAGGTTCATTTTCATTAAAGCCCAATATTTTTCGATTGGACGAAGTTCGGGGCAATTCGGAGGATTTGCTACTCTTGGTACCACAGTGACATTATTGGCTTGGTACCAATCCATCGTTCTCTGGGCGTAGTGAGATGTTGCTAGGTCAGGCCAAAATAGTACTGAACCTTTGTGTTGACGTATAAAAGGTAGCAAACGCCGGTCCAAACACTCGCTGATGTAAATGTTGGTGTTGATTGTGCGATCCGTCACAAATTCCTTACTTCGAAGGCCACATTTACAAATGGCCTGCCACACCATGTATTTCTTTGGAAATTTGGTAGGTTTTTCCGTGGTAAATTTAGAGGATGCTCGACCCCTTCTAACCGCAGTATAATATCCGTGTCCAGGTAACTGCTTGAAATCCGCTTTGCAATACGTTTCATCGTCCATGATCACGCAATCAAATTTGGGCAGGTAATCGCGATACAGTTTTCGAGCCCTCCTCTTGGCACTTTTTGTACTTTATAGCTCCTTAGGTTGTAAAGTTTTTTAAGCCGTTGAACACTTGACTTCGATGTTCCCGCTTTTGCTGCCATATCACGAACTGAACTGCCTGGATTCTGAGATATGAATATGTTGCTATAGATTTAACACTTTTTTATAAATAGCCTAAAAACAAAAGGACAGTTATTTCTGGGACAGTCCTTATAACTTCGCACATGCTCATTGTAAATCTAAACACCCTCTGAATTCGAATTTTCTGCAGCTTTCAGTGCGGGAATACTAGCATTCATTTTGAATTTTTTTTTTTTTTTAATTAAATAACTTTTTTAACGCCGCTATTTATGGACATGAATGTGTGCGGAATATCTCAAATTTTGGTTCGTTTCTATAATAAACGACTTATTTACATTCATCAACCTAATAGATTATTAGAAAAGGGCTTTTTGAATTTTCTGGGCTTGTTTACCGAGAAATTGTACTTTTTTCAGTATTCCTTGCAGAAAGACCCAAAGCTCTTGGCCTGGTACAGTTTTAAAATTAGATCCTTGTCGGAATGATATCTGTAGACTAAAAACCATCTTTCATCAATCACCGAACGCTGTGTTCCACCAGTGCTAGCACAAGACCTAGACCTAATGTTGACAAGCTTTATTTCGCGAGGATCTCTGATGGCGCATTTGTGTAACAAATTGGAGCTGAAAATGCAAAAGTGGCTATGCATCTTCATTTGAGTTCCAATTATATAGCATGTGGCACCTCCCAAATAACTTTTCTTTATAGCATTTAAGCTGAAGAATTCCGTTTTAAATAAAAAAAAAATATTATTGATTCTGGTCCGACTACTTAAATGATTCTTTTAACACCACATGTGAGAAATCTAAAGACGATCAAGCCCGAATTTGACACACAGTAATTGGAGTTGTTAACTTTTGTGATTTGTTTAAGACATAATGGGATTTCTTATTTATTGACATGCCAGTTTAGAAACACCAACTTCCACGGCTAGTCGATTGGCCGAAATGTCTTGCTCCAATTTGCTTAAGATGGAACATTTTGCATTGATATGATACACTGCCGCTCAACTGATTAAAGTTGTAGTTTTTTTATTGTACATGCCTTCCTCCATATCTCAATATACAGTAAATTTTTTTTTTTTAATTTATATGATTTGAAACGCTGTACATATACGCTCAATTTGGGTAAAAAATTTATCGAAGAAAATGATCGGTCGCGAATTTCCTTGTGATTTTTATTTGAAGCCTTACCACAGAACTTTCAAAAAAAAAAAAAAAATGGCACGTGGAAAGCCGTTAACGGAGCTGGAAAAGGTCAAAATTAAAGAACTTCAGGAATCATTCCAAAATAGGTAAAAAATTTGGGCGGACCCAAAATGTCGTCAGTAGTTTTTGAGAAATGTGTCCCGCTATGGGAAAAACATGAGGCGGCACTTTTCCGGAAACCAGAGAAGCCGATAGACTAGCCATTATAAGAGCGGCGTCGATACTCCCGATTATTTTTGCATTTTATTGTGTCCTGCGAACATTCAATTATTGTAAATTGACACAAAAATTATCCTATCGGAGGCAAAAAAAAAACCAAAAATCAAACGGTTTCCCCATTTTTACTCTGAAAAGTAAACAAAAAAGTTAAGTTTTTAGGGTTTCATGAGAAGGCAGAATCTTAGTAAACTTTTCTGTAGATTTTACTTTATTGAGTGTATATACTATGTACATACATACATTCGCAAGTTGCTTAAGATTAATGTTTAAGGGCGTGGCTGTAGTCGGATATCACTGATTTTCAATTAGGATCGTTCTCGGGGCCCAAAAACCTGCGCTCTAAATTTCGACGTGATTGGTCCAGCCATTTGGGAGGAGGTCCGACCACAAAATTTTAGTTTGAGATACTGTCAGACTTGAAGAAGACTACATTAACATGTTATAGATATTCCCCGCGGTAGCACTTATATCCCTGCAGTAAATGCGGGACAAATTGACTCCTATGTCTACAGTTCATTTTCCTCGACCATTAATGTTTAAAATTTCTTGTACGAGAAAAAATTTATAAATGCGATTATTTGAAATTTAAAAATAATTAAAAGTAAAAAACTGTTCTACGCTCAGGGATGATGATAAATATTTCAAGAAACCTTACAAATTAAGCTTACGGAACTAATTATTAAAATTTATTAAAATTAATAAATTGACCCTATTAATAAAATTCTGTTACGAGAAGTTTTCTGTACGTGAAACAGGTCACTTAATATGTGTGTAAACTCCTGTAGTGTTTTTCTATTAAAATAGCACAGACTTCTTGAATTGATAAAGTGCGCTTCCCAAAAGAAGTGGCCCTATATCCGGAGAAGATAGGGCACCTACTCAATAAGTGATGTGTGTCTTCCACTTCATTTAAATTGCACAATGAGCAAATAGCAGAAGTATTTCTTAGAGAAGGAAGTGATTATAAACCTAGCTTTCAAAATTAAACTTACCAAGTAGGCCGAAGGTACAGTCACGAAAGTAAACAGAGGCATCATATCGTAGATGGATACAGATCATGCAGCTGCGAGTTTCTAGCACTTTGAGGTAGATTTTCATGTTCCATAGAACTTAATAGGTCAATGGTGCGTTTCTGATGGAATAGCAGATCCGATCTCCAGATCTCACAGTCAAAAACAATACCAACTTCTCAGTGATTTCCAGTGCAGTACCAAATAAGTATTCGCACGAAGTGATTCTTCAGCTAACATCCGAGGAAGTCGACCCAAAACTTTCCTAATATAGCCGAAATGTATTCCTAATTTTTCCAGAATCAGCGACGGCAGTCCTGTGTTGATAGAAAGCATGGAGTTTGGCGTGATTTTGGGATAGATATAGAATTTTTCTTCAAAAAAAAAACGGAGGAGTTTTTCTACGGAGTCAAATCTTAAAAAATCCCAAACCTGGGCACCATAAAACAGGGTGGATTTTGCTGCGGTTTTTTTTGAATGACAAATTGTAAGTTAGGTATATACCGAGAATTTATATTCGTTGACAGTTTCTATTACTCTGTTACACTATGACCAAGAGAGATTCTGGCTAGTTCTAGGGCCTTTTCTAAAAATAGTTTTTTTCGATTTCCTGAGGTTGATATTTAAAGCTCATTGGCTGCAGTAACCGTATAATGCATCAATCATGTTTTGCAGATCCGTTGGCGAATCTGACAGTAAAAGACAATATCGTCTGCATATAATAAGACCTTAACTGTTGTGCCAGCAATCAAAATACCACAAGGCAAACGTTCATGCAGGTCGTTTAAGTACAACGAAAACAACAACGGACTTATTAGACAGCCTTGCTTAACTCCCTGATTCACAACGAGAGAATCATAGAAAAAGCATCCATCCCATACTTGACTGGTTGTCCCATTGTACAATTTTTGCAGAAAAAGGATTACATTTCGTGACAGTCCTGCACATCTTAGTTTCAAAAACAGTGAATTCCTTGGTATCACGTCGAAGGCAGCTGAAAAATAAACAAAGCATAAGTTTTCTTTTTTGTTTTTTTGAGAATTTAAATTGATGAGGCTAATTAAATTAAAAAGATTATCAACTGTTGAATATCCTCGACGGAAACCTGCTTGATACTCACAAAGGATACTGTTACAGTCCAGCCAACTATTGATGCGATTCAATAATACACCCTTGAATATTTTATATAAAGTGTCAAGGCAAATCTCTATAGTTCGAAACAAAATGAACATAACCTTTTTTTAATAACGGTATGATAACAGAATTTCGAAAAGAGCTGAAGATTGATTCGCGCATAAATTTGTAGTTTAACAGTGATAAAACCACCTCTAGAAAATAGTTAGATGCATTTTTGTAAAACTCATAACTTATTCTGTCATAGCCAGGGTCCTTGTTCAGTTAAGCGCTTTTAAGGACAGAGCGGAGCTCTCTCAATTCAAAAGGGGAATCAAGGAATGGCTCAAATAAATTTGACATTGCCCAAGAAATATCATACGGCAAATCTGCTTTAAATAAAAGCGATGCTCAGCGATGATAAAGAAAACAAGTAAGGGTGTTATAGTCAGGCGAGCCTGACAATAAAATACCCGACACAGACATACAGTGACTACCACTCAAAATGGCCCACCTGTTAAATCTTCATTTAAATGCTTATATCTTGAAAAAATATAAGTGTTACAACAAATTTGTTTGAGAAACATAACAAATTTATTAAATTTTGAACTTAAAAAACTTAACTTTATTCATTTCAAACAAAAAACTTGGAAGTTATAACAAAATTAAAAATATTCGCGCTAAATTCATGCGTCACTCAAAATGGCCCACTTTACATTAAAGCGGGATAACTAAAAAAAATTTCCAAAAATTTGTGGTTTTAATATTAAGTCGGATATCCTTTTCGTTAAATAACGGATTTTAGTCGGGTTGGAACGGATTGGACTAGTTTCTTTAGATTCCGCGGGTTAATTTTAATCCATACCGCTTTTAAGGCAGTTTCAAGGTATTTTATATTATTAATGTAATGTTTTTTGGATTTGAATCTCAAATTTTTACTAAAACTCCTCTTTAATGTTGAGATTGGATGAGTGTAGGGGCATCTGAAGCACTCTGGGACAATTTTTTAGTCACCATTTCTTGACGATTCCAGCAATATGCTCAGGCTCATTAGCTTAGTAGAAGTGATATGTCCCTGCTATACCTAACTTCTGGGCACTTTGGATTAAATTTTCTCGTAATATTTTCGAATAGTGGTTCTTAACCATAATTCCATCGATCAGGCATAGATTACCCACCCCAGCTGCCGAGCAAGGGCCCTAGCCCAAAAGATGCTCGGCACCATGCTAAGCAGTAGACGCTTTACATTGAGTTCACCCTTCGATTTTCGCCAAATATTTACTCTATCCGATCGAATTATATTATATTTCGGCTCTTGACAAAAATTACATTGTTCCAGAACTCTAAATCATTTATCTGGCAGGCGTGAGCGAATTTAAAAGGTCGCATCTTATTTTTGCGCTGATAAATGGCTTCTTTCTACCAATTTTTCCATGTAGATGTATTGGTCTAGGGCCCCTGCTCGGCAGCTGGGGTGAGTAATCTATGCCTGATCGATGGAATTATGGTTAAGAACCACTATTCGAAAATATTACGAGAAAATTTAATCCAAAGTGCGCAGAAGTTAGGTATAGCAGGGACATATCACTTCTACTAAGCTAATGAGCCTGAGCATATTGGAGAAAGAAAAAACGTAGCTACGTCTACCTACACCGGCTCACTGCAAGAAAAACAAGTAAGGGTGTTATAGTCAGGCGAGCCTGACAATAGAATACCCGACACAGACACACATATTGAAATAATTTTTTATATCAAGAAGTGTTTAAGGCCATAAGGGGCCCCATATACCGACTTTTATTAAATTTCTTTATGAAAACTGCCCCTTTGCCACGCCCCCTTTTCCAATTTTTTTGAATTCTAATCGGAGGCTTAGATATACGCTCTAATCCTAAGTTTAATTGAAATATTTCGAAAAATCCGATTTTGGGGCTTTTTGAGATTTTTGTGACAGACCCTAGTACTGGAGGTACCCCTAATAATGGACCGACCAAAAACAAAGTTTGGGGAGGATATTTGTGGCTACAAACGAGGCATTAGTACCAACTTTCGTTCAAGTCCCATTTGAATTTCGGCTGTAGGAGAGAATTTTCGAAAAACGCCCTTCTGCTACGCCCACTTTTCCAATTCGTAGTAATTGCCCTTAAACATGTTCAAATACCAAACGGGCCCATTCTCGCACTTGTTCTTACTCATGTCCCCGTGAGCACGCATACGAAATTTTGTCGAGATAGCTCAACTCCTTCGATAAGATAACTGTATACAGACAGACGGACGGACGGACAGACAGACAGACAGACGGACAGACAGACGGAATCTAAATCGAACCTCCTGGAGACGCTGATCATTTCCATATATATTTTATATGGTCTATCTCGACTGGTTCTGGGTGTTACACACAACCACACAAACGCAATATACCCTCGACAAAGAGTGTGTTGGGTATAAAAAGAAAGATAAGAGTCTCTTATTTCAGTTTCAGCAATATAATTCACCAATTTTTTTCAATATTTTGAAAAACTTACAAATTATCTAACGGAGTTATGCAAATTTCAACGCATTTTAACGAAAAAAGCTATAGCTATGGGCCGATGGGTGGTACCCCTAGGGTCTAACCAATTTGAATAATTTTTGGCAGACATCCATATTTCTGCATAGCCAACATTTTGACGGAGTTTGGTTAAAATCGGTTGACTTTCAGAGGTAGCTACCATACAAAGCTATACCCTAGGGGTTTACCAATTTCGACAATTTTTTATTTTTGACTTAGTTACATTTTTATAAAAACAAGTGTGCCAATTTTTATTTCATTAGGCCACTACTTTTTTCCAAAAAATGTATGAGCTTCCCCACTGTGCGGCGCGGCGCGTTACCGATGCGGCGATTGGCGTTGACTAGCGGCAAATTTTCGCCGCACGAGTTTCTCTGCAGCGGTAACGCTGCGGTTTTGCGTTGTTGTATTCGTGGATGTCAAAAATGAAAAATATCGCGTCGAAACATGATACAAGAAAACAAGATAGCGCCGTTTCAGAGCGATGACGAAACAAATCAAAACTATTGACACGTTGTTGTTGTTTTGCATGTTAAATCGGCTTTTTATCTTCGGATGCAATTTTTGGTTCTATTTGAAGGTTAAGACAACAGATTTTTATATCAACGTTTAAAGAAATGTTTGAAAAAAAATAGAAAAATATATTTAATTCAAAAAATCAACTTTTTTTTAATAATTTTGCATTGAAAGAGCCACTTGCTGGTAACACGCAAGCCATGTAGGACTGTAGGTCTAACTCTTCTTCTTCCTAATCCCTGCAATGTGTTAGAGCTACGCTGCTTCAACATAGGCATATAGCATGAGGAAAAGAGAAGCACGCTATGGCAGCGAAATCTGTAGCTCTGCTGTGGTGAAATGCATTGCCACTTATAATTTTAATTTTTTGAGATTTTCGAGTACATTACATATAAAATATCTACCAAACTCATAAAATGCCACGAAAAGCTTGAAAAACATAAAAATAATCAAGGAAACTTAATATTAAGGAGAAATACAAATGGTTTTTTTTGTCCTACCCCAGTCCACATAACTTTTTGATCACACTTTTTCAGCAAAAATACTAAATTCTATATACAATCAAATTCGTAGCAGTAGTCAAAAATGTGTGTCAATATATTACAAAATGAAAACATTCGTGCACATTAAGCAAAAGTGTATCGTAATATATTTATTAAAGCTTCAATTATAACTTTTAAAGCTATATGAAAACCCGAGCCGACGCCGAGATTCTTTGATAATTTTCTTGCAAGTGGCATCATTGTGCCACTTTGTGTCTACCCGTATTGTTGTTGGTAGCTTTCTGGTGAATTTCTCGAATTTGTTGAATTTCCTATTCCTGCCTTAGGTTTTTGTTGGTAGCTTTTTGGTGAATATCCCCAATTTGTTGAATTTCCTATGCCTGCCTAATGGTGTATATCCCCATCGCGGCAGAGGCTTTTCGACGTCGACAGTTAGACCTACAGTCCTACATGACGCAAGCAATTTTGTTTTCTATCGTCAGTTCGCTTTGGGCCAAGTAGTACAGTATGGGAAAGCCTGCCAAAATGCTCTTTGGTTCCCAATGGTGTGGTGAAGTTGAGTAAAAATCAGCTGACTGTCAAAATCAAGTCGAAGAATTTGCGATTTTTAAAAAAGTCGTAATATTATATTATATTGACTCTTTTTAAGTAAAATTGAAGTTGGAAACACCAAAGTATAGTAGAGAAGCCCCTTCATTTTAGAGTACATTTGAGCATTTGCGACCCTCTCAAATCAGTATTCAATATTGCATTTAAATTGAACGATTTCGTCAGCGATGCACAAATACTCTAACCCCAAAGGTTTTATCGATACTGAACCGAGTACCCAAAAGAATTCTTAAAACAAAATAATACCAAATAAAAAGCAATAATAATTGTTTTAAGCAAGATAATTCGACATTAAGGGAATTTTATATTTTGAGAATGCATGTTTTAGAATCAAAAATTTAAGGGTGTTATAGTAAAGCGAACCTGACCATAGAATACGCTACACAGATAAACAGCTATATATTTTTTAATCGGAGGCTAAAACAAAGCTTAGATTCCTCATTTCACAAAAATATATCGAAAAACTGAGACTTTACACAATTCAAATGATTTTTGAGGCAGACTCTAATGCTGGAGGTACTCTTAAAAATCGTCCGATTAATTTTTGTAGGGTTGGGTGTAAAAATCAATTTTCGAATAACGCCTTTTGGCGCGGCCACTTTTCTAAGATTTTTAATCTGCATTTTATGCCTTTAAATAAGTCCAAATAACTAATTTCTCTTAGTATTTCAAAAGATTTTGGTTTTAGAGCAAAATTTTATCTAATTTTTTTTCGATTTTATAAAAATAACATATTTTGCTGAAAAATAAAATGAGTTCTTATGAAAAACCATTGATTAACACTTATATATAGCTGATTTTTAACAGAAATTTTAGTTCATGTTACAAGATTATAAGATATTTGTTAGACCGGAACCGGAATTTTCAGGGGGCGTGCTACGTTTTTGATTTTTCCATAAGAATACATGCACAAGGGGCCTACTTCAATTCAACACACACGTTTTTTGCCAAGTGCCATCCTATAGTACTATATGAGCTAAACGTTTAAATTGTAGTCGGTAACTATTTTCACCATATATTTGCACTATTGACCGTTCCATTAGGCATCATCTGTTCTCCATGGATGCCACACTCACGTCTAAATAAAACCAGACCAAAAACTCGGAAATCTGTTTTTTTTTGATACGTAATTTTTCTAATACTAAAAAGACAAAATAAATGTTAAAAGAATTTCTACAGTTTAAAATGTTATAATCATTCTTTAAAAAACTGAATAATATTTGATTTTCTCCGGTTATAAATGAAAAAAAATCCCTTCAAAAAACTAACTGCTTGTACTTGCTCAATTTCTAGAGACGACAACATTGCTCAAGGTGGAATCGTGGTGGATTGCCTGGTATGCCGTGTGGTTGTTGTTGCTGTGGATATCTTATGGCGATTATTTATATTTTTATTTAAGCGAAGGAAAATTAGAATCATACAATACTACAAGCGACACTCTCTAAATTTTTTGAATTTGCTTGTAGGTATGATAAGAATATGCGGGTGCGATAGAGACAGAGAACAGTTTACATGAGTGCGACTGAAAAAGAAAGAGTTTTGTCAACGACTGCTGTGGTGAACAGTTCAACAGCCCTGCAGGAAGTATGAGTAGTTAAGCTGCAGCGTCTTACTAGTTCTAATTCCACCAGCACTGGTTCTTCTTTATACCCCTGGCTATGTATTACTCTGTACAAAATTAACATTGCGTGTGGGCTAAAAATCACTAATTGTACACTTGAACTAACGCTTTTTTAAAGATTTGGTAACCAATTGGGTAAATTGGGTATAGTAAAACACTAGTTCCTTTGAAAGATTATTGACCATATTTTGTGGTTTTTTGGTTATTTTTGTTCTAAAATTTTTTGAGCCTCCAATACGCAATATTTAAAAGACACCGAATTATTTTTCGTGTTTGTTTTATTTACAAAAATATTTGTAATATATAAAGATAGATTTTATTTTTAATTTCGAAGCACCAACGCTCTTTGCAACAACTATATAATGGCAACTCTTATTACTGACACGAAAAACCATTTTTCCATGCAATACTAGTCGGAGCTTTATACGAAGCTCTACCCCCCTTTGCACTAGTTCTTTAGTTTTGGTGAAAGTACTAGTTGTATCCGGGCAATATACCTCACGCTTCCTAGAGGGCAATAAGCATTGAGCTCTGCTGTGTTGAAAGTCAGATTGTAAGGTCGGTGTGTGAGTTCATATGTACACAAATCGTGGTGAAAGTCAGTTTATTTTATGTGAATGTGTTAACTGTGGGCAAAGTCAGATTGTGAATGGGCAAAGTCGGTTTATACAAGCTCCCCTCACCCGTCTTAGTGATTTTGGGAAGTGTCGCTTGTAGTATTGTATGATTCTAATCATTGGGAGCTTGTGTAAACCGACTTTTCCCATTCAAAATCTGACTTTGCCCACAGTTAACACATTCACATAAAATAAACTGACTTTCACCACGATTTGTGTACATATGAACTCACACACCGACCTTACAATCTGACTTTCAACACAGCAGAGCTCAATGCTTATTGCCCTCTAGGAAGCGTGAGGTATATTGCCCGGATACAACTAGTACTTTCACCAAAACTAAAGAACTAGTGCAAAGGGGGGTAGAGCTTCGTATAAAGCTCCGACTAGTATTGCATGGAAAAATGGTTTTTCGTGTCAGTAATAAGAGTTGCCATTATATAGTTGTTGCAAAGAGCGTTGGTGCTTCGAAATTAAAAATAAAATCTATCTTTATATATTACAAATATTTTTGTAAATAAAACAAACACGAAAAATAATTCGGATTCCTCGAAGGAAGCTGGAGAAAAAACACCAAAACCGCCACCAGTTTATCTTCGAGAGCGTAGTTCCAGTAATTTGGTCACGAGCTTGACCCAGCTAATTGGAAAGGAGTCTTTCCACATCGTTCCCCTTACAAGAGGAAATCTTCATGAGACCAAACTTCAGATTTATAATGAAAATAAATACAGAACGGTCACCAAATACTTTGATGATAACAAAAAAAGCTACTATACGTATCAAAGTAGCAAAGGCCTTAGCGAAATTGTTAAAGGTATTGAATCTGATGTAGCTCCTTTGGAAATCAAACAAGCCTTAGAGTCGAAGGGTTTTAAAATTAGAAATGTAATGAATATTTTCAATAGGAACAAAACTCCGCAGCCGATGTTCAAAGTAGAGCTCAGTCCTGATAACTTAAAGCTAAAAAAAATTAGTCTCATCCAATCTACAGATTACAATATCTTCTTCACCGTAGAGTTGTAATAGAAGAACCTCATAAACGTTCAGGCCCTGTCCAATGTACTAACTGCCAAGAATATGGGCATACTAAGTCTTACTGCACCCTACGTATAGTCTGCGTTGTTTGCGGAGAATTTCATAGCTCTGCGAACTGCGACAAAAGCAAAGACCAATCCACAGTGAAAAAATGCAGCAATTGCGGTGGAAATCACACTGCAAACTATAGGGGATGTCCGGTATATAAAGAATTAAAAAATCGTATGTTAGAAAAGAAGCAAGCTAGTCGTACAATGTCAAATCAAATTGTATTTCAAACCCCTATTTCCTCGCAACCGCACAAAATTGGCGTTCCTGTGACTAATAATATGTCCTATGCAAACGTAGCTAAATCAGGCGTAAGTGTCCATTCCGTCCCCCAGCACCAGAACGCTGGTCTCGAAACCATGTTGGTCAGTCTGACGCAATGTATGACACAATTCATGTCGCAAATGCAGAACACACTCCAAGAGTTACTTAGAGCACAAAATCAGTTGCTCCAAATCTTAACCGCACAAAAATGAATTAACTTATTATATCCCCTTGGAACGCAAATGGTATAAATCAGCGTAAGCTGGAATTGACACATTTTCTTTCAAACAACTCTATAGACGTGATGCTTATATCTGAAACTCATCTTACCGATAAAAATAATTTCTCGATTCCAGGCTATAAATTCTACAGAACGATCCACCCTGATGGGAAAGCCCATGAGGGAACGGGTATTTTGATTCGTAACCGGATTAAACATTTCCCTCTCGAACCGTTCTCAAAAATTTACTTTCAAGCAACTTCAATTTCTTTAGAAAGCTGTGGTGCAAATTTAGTTCTATCTGCTATATATTGCCCTCCACGATTTACAATAACAGAAAATCAATTTAAAGAATTTTTTCACACTCTTGGAAATAGATTTTTAGCAGCAGGCGATTATAATGCAAAGCATACCCATTGGGGCTCACGCCTAATTTCCCCAAGGGGAAGACAATTATATAACACACTAATAAATAGATCCGGTACCTTAGGATTTCTTTCACCAGGACAACCTACGTATTGGCCAACAGACCATAACAAAATACCAGACCTTATAGACTTTGCCATCACACGAGGTATTGATAATTTACAAATTTCAACCTCGTTGACCTACGAAATGTCTTCAGATCACTGTCCCTTGCTATTCAAAATTTCACAAAACATAAGGATGTCGTGCCCCCCTTTCAGTCTGACAACCTCTAAAACACATTGGGTTAAATACAAAAAGTATGTTGCAACACACATTCACTCAGAATATTCAATAGACAATGAAAACCAAATTGATGAAGCGGTTGTTACCTTAAATACAATATTGGCTTCGGCGGCGGAGCATTCCACCCCGAAAATTCCTGCCATTGTCCATAGAAATTTTAATTATACTAATAGCCACATTGAAAGGCTTTTGCGAGAAAAACGTAGATTAAGACGTAAATGGCAACAAAATAGGTCACCTGAAAGTAAAGCCAGACTCAACTTAGCTACGACGCAACTTAAAATCGCTCTCCAAAAAGAACAAGACAAGAAAAATACTTATTTCATTTCTAAACTTTCACCTAACTTTTCATCAAAAGGATCACTGTGGCGAGCTTTAAAAGTAAAAAACTCTCCCATAGACCATGAATCTCCTTTAAGAGATCAAAGTGGAAGATGGGCAAGAAGTGACGAGGAAAAAGCTTCTGTGTTTGCTCAACACTTGTGCTCAGTTTTCCTTCCGAACCCTCCAGTTAATGACCTAAGACTTCCTCCCTTCGAAGAAAACAACCAAACTTTTCCTGTGACATTTAATGCCAATGATATAAAAAGCATAATTAAGGATAATTGTTGCGAGAAAGAAGCTCCCGGTCGGGACTATATAACACCAAAAATGATCAAGGAGTTGCCACACATTGCTCTTAAATTTATAGCAAAACTCTTTAATGCTATTATGCGCTTCTCACACTTCCCTAAGATGTGGAAAGAATCGGTTATCACGATGGTACTGAAGCCCGGCAAAGATATGACGACAGCAAGCTCCTATCGCCCAATAAGCCTTCTCCCCTGCTTATCTAAACTCTTTGAAAAAGCTCTTCTTATAAAAATAATGCCATACATCCACGAGAATAACTTAATCCCTGCTCATCAATTTGGCTTTAGAAAAAAACATGGAACTATTGAACAGGTAAATCGAATCACTCGTGAAATTTGTAACGCCTTCGAAAAAAAAGAATATTGTTCTGCAATATTCCTTGATATCGCTCAAGCTTTCGACAAAGTGTGGCATGGGGGTCTTATTGCTAAAATAAAGTCCCTACTCCCTCAAAATTTTCACGAAATTCTTATATCATACCTCCAAAATAGATTCTTTAGAGTAAGAGTTAATGAATTTATAACGGGAAAATTTGAAATTAAAGCAGGAGTCCCGCGAGGCAGTGTATTAGGCCCCTCTCTTTACCTTCTTCTAACAGCCGACATCCCCACTAGAGATAATATTGTAATGTCAACTTTTGCTGACGACACAGCATTATTGAGCTGCCACCGCGATCCCATGGAAGCATCAAGAATCCTACAAGAACATATGCAATTAATTGAAAATTGGCTCTCTACCTGGCGAATTAATGTAAACGAAGGTAAATGTAAACACATTACATTTACGCTAAGAAGGGGTATAAGCCCAACTATACAACTAAACGGAGTTTCCATCCGTCAAGTAGATAGTGTCGTTTATTTAGGAGTCCATCTAGACAAACGATTAACTTGGCGAAAGCACATCGAAGCAAAGAGAACAAACCTAAAGCTTAAAGCATCAAAAATTCACTGGTTGATTAACCATCGCTCTTCTCTGAACATGGAGTATAAAGTTCTTTTATACAATAGTGTATTAAAGCCAGTTTGGTCTTATGGCATTCAGTTGTGGGGAAATGCCTGCACTTCCTCTATTGAAATAATCCAAAGAGCTCAATCGAAAATTCTCAGAATCATTACAGGTGCCCCATGGTATATTCGTAATGAACATATTCACCGTGACCTACAAATTCCACTCAATAAGGATGAAATCATACGATTAAAATCATCATACAACGATAAGATAAGACATCATTCGAATCAGTTGGCAAGAAGCCTCAGTAACACAACAAGTCGAACACGTTTAAAAAGAAAGGACCTTCCGTCTGCATCTACCGTCTTAGAGGTTTAAGACCGATGCTCTTTTATATGCACTTCGCTCGTGCAAGTCAGATCCGTCGGCATCTACCGTCTTAGAGGTTTAAGACCGATGCTCTTTTATATGCACCTCGCTCGTGCAAGTCAGATGATTACCTATCCAAGGATACAGGACCAATGCTCATCACTGGCAAGAACGTATCCGTTCCAGCCAAAAAAGGCGTTACTACGTCTGGCGCACCTCGCTCGTGCACGCCACACGTAAAGATTCACAAAGCTCGATACAATGTAAGCGGTGTAACAGCGCTAAACTCTCATCAGCCCAGCTTCTTAAATTGAGGCCCGTTGGAACCAGCAACTATTTATATTTTTCTCTGTATAAATAGAAAATGTGTAGTACTAGATATAAGATTCGAATATTTACTGTTAGTTTCGCAAATTAAGAAAGATTCAGTAAAGTCACGCAAAGTTTAAAAAAGAAAAAAAAAAAAAAAAAATCAGAAATATATAAGTGTTAATCAATGGTTTTTCATAAGAACTCCTTATATTACACAGCAAACTATGTTATATTTACACAACAAAAAATATTTAGATACAATTTTGCTCATATTATTGAGGAACGCTAAAGCAGAGTACTCATGTGTCCAGTATGACCGATTATCAAAAAGTTTCAATTCCACTGCAGAACAGCTGATATGAAAAATTCAGTGATATCAAAACTAAAAATGCTCGATGCATAACTAGTGGCTCAAGTACTTGTGACATATCATGATAAATAGAATGCATAAACTATATATTTTTGATGCCCTTGTGAATGAAAAAGGTACAAAATTGCATAAACTATCATAAAAAACTTAAAAAAGTTTACATTAAAAAGAAAACATTAAAAAATTTCATTGCAAGAATGTTTAGTTACAAAATTAAGTGAATACTCACAAAATTATAGCATCACTAGTTCACCACGGAATTCGGTTGTTTTTGTAAGTGGCCCCTATATTACTATATGCTTGTAAAACTTGCTTTCGGCGCTGTGAGCGATAACATCGAGAGCGGAATGTCGGACATATAGAACTATAGCTGCAACTTCGGCCAAATTCGGCGCGTTATGGCATGATTTGGTAAAAAAGTTCAACTGTGGTGAACCACGCCATAAGTCGAGTGTTGTGGTGAACCACGTAATAGAAAGTGTGGTGTACCACGTAATAGCTTTTGGCCGAAGTTGCAGCTATAGTTCTATATGATGTCGGAATTTTTTCCGCTGTTATCAAACCAAAAGCTCTTATGCGAACGAAATGCAAGGTGTTTGTATTGCAGTTCTAATTTTAACTATGTATAAAATTTGAACAACAAAAGTTTTCTTAAATTGAATCTATGAATTTATTATTCACAATCAAACGATTGTGGTTGAAATATGTTTTTCTCAGAGAAAATAATTGAAGGTTTTTTTTTAATTACTTGATTAATTATTTTAGGTGAAAGAAAATGAGTTCTGTGCAATTTCATACGAATTCCCAAAATAAAATAAGGCCTAAAAGGGCGCTTTAATATCGTTCTTTCTTTGTTTCAAACGACCGTTGCGAACTCTGTTTTATGACACCAACAATCCACCCCAAAAAATTGGCCAAATTAAACAGGGTTTAAAAAGAGGTTTTGAGTAAGAATTGCCTTGATACTTGAATCTCAAATGACCTGTAGAAATATGTGAAAAACCCCAAATTTATTTCCAGCCTGCACACAAAAAAAACCCTTCAAAGAAATCAGTTATAAAATTACGCTGGGTATAATAAGTGAAATATTTTAACCCTTTATTAAATACCACGCCATATATCATTTGTGAAAAATTCGGAAAACATAGATACTGTTTGATGGAAAATAAAAAATCTTTAACCATGTATTTATTAGAACGAAGTTCTTTATGAAACGATAGCGACAGGGGACCTAGTCGAGAAAAAGTGAAAAACCGCTATAAAATCCGCGTTACCTAAATTGAAGTTCGCAAAAAAGGGTATAATAACCTTTGCAAAAAGAAAGAAATATACATATATTTACGTAAAATGACTTCCTGATGCGGCCGAGATATTATCCTTTTTTAGGCGACACTTATTTCCGACGATATCCCAAAAAAACAATTAATTATTAAATTCAGAAACTACACAGACACATACAAGCATAAATGCATTCAAACAAAACAAAACAATATGTGGTGCTGCCAGACTGAACGTTTTCAGAATAACTCCGATTAGTAGGTTGTTGCAAATATATAAGGGCATTTTAGGTTGCTTATAATTTTTTTGCGCTATACGTCAATTCGTACATAATTAAAACATATTTAAAATCATCGTCTGTACTCCGGGGCCTGCGGATGTAATATCGGTGTGAAAAATATCGATACTTTAAAACATCTTTATGTATGAAAAATTACGCGTATGCTTTACACGTATGCTTTTTCAGCTCCAGTATATTCTGCTTATCTAACTTAGCACTTTGAGGGCTCAACGCTGTTAAAGTAAATTGAAAGGAAGTAACGAACTCACTACTTTGAAGAAAGGAAATCAGAGTTGAAATTTCGATGACAGGTTGACAGAAATATAGGAAATGTGTGACTTAAATGCAACCCTGTGAGTCCGATTACTTGTAATAAGCGTATGCGTTCAAGTAGCGAAAGTAAGTCAAAGTACTTATTTGTTTTTATACCCAGCGAAAGCAACGTATATTACGGTATCTTGTAACAGCCAGAATAACGCTCCGTAGTTATAGACATATATATATATATTCTTGATCAGGATCAAAAATTCGATTTAGACATGTCCGTCTGTCCGTCCGTCCGTGTCCGGATCTCCTCCGAAACGGCTGGACCAATCAAGTCGAAATGTGGCACACAGGTATATCGGGGTCCGAGTATGATCCTAACTAAAAATGGAAGACATCCGCTCACTGCCACGCCCACAAATGAATATATTGTGTTTTCAGTAAAATGCTTGTAACTTGCGAACCACTCAACACATTTCATTGATATTTGGTGTACTGGTAAACTACGAAAAGGGACATATCCTGAAAAAAAATGGACGCCGCCCTCCGTGAGCCACGCCCACAAATAAGGGCTTATCGTAACTTGTGAAGTAAAAGGCGTAGAAGCTTCAAATTCGCAACATAGGTTGACCAAGACGAATGAAAGGTGTAGGAAAAAATTTTATGGGGCCCGCCCACTGCCACGCCCACAAATGGAGATTTTTCGTAACTTCCGAAGTAAAAAGCGTAGAAGCTTCAAATTCGTAACATAGGTTGACCAAGGCGAAGGAAAGGTGTAGGAAAAAATTTTATGTGGCTCGCCCACTGCCACGCCCACAAATGAAGATTTTTCGTAACTTCCGAGGTTAAAGGCGTAGAAGCTTCAAAATCGCAACATAGGTTGACAAAGGCAAATGAAAGGTGTAGGAACAAAAATTTATGAAGCCCGCCCACTGCCACGCCCACAAATGGAGAATTTTCGTAACTTCCGAAGTAAAAGGCATAGAAGCTTCAAATTCGCAACATAGGTTCACCAAGGCGAATGAAAGGTGTAGAAAAAAATTTTATTTGGCCCGCCCACTGCCACGCCCACAAATGAAGATTTCTTGTAACTTCCGAAGTAAAAGGCGTAGAAGCTTCAAATTCGCAACATAGGTTCACCAAGGCGAATGAAAGGTGTAGGGAAATAATTTATGCCACGCCCATAAATAGAGAAGCAAAACATAGTGCGCTCATAACGTCGGGACGCTGGGTATTTCAAAGTCGGGCTTGACCGACTTTAGCTTTCTTACTTGTTTGTTAATAAAATTAATATTTGGACGGCGTTCTTTTAAGAATTCAAGTGTTGTTAAAGACATTCTGATATGTTACCCAAAAATACAGCAAAAAATTTCGGGTAGGTGCGTTTTTCGCGTAAGTGCATAAAATTGTCTGGAAAATAATTGAATGCAGCTAAGCAGAATATACTGTATCGCATTTTCGCTTGTGAAAAACAGTTGAAAACAACAAACAGCCGTCTTGTATACATATATTTTTCGAGTAATAAAAACAATTGAGTTTTGCGAAAAACCTTGCTGCGAATTATTTTTACTAACATTTATAAATACCATAATGAACTTCGTTCTTATCTGGTGTCCTATGACACAACTCAACTTGTTTATTTTATATAACTAACATACTTACTATGCCATGCACTTAATAGGTAAAATAAAAAGGGGGGGTCCTGAAAGTACTACACTTGGACAAATTGTTCACTTAAATTATTCTACGGATTGTCACCGAGGGGGGGCAGGGGGGCAAAAAGTAGTAAAAAATGGTTCACGTAGTTTGGACACGTTCCCTAACATGCCACTTGCACGAAAATTATCAAAGAAACACGGAGTCGGCTCGGTTTTTTTATATTGCTTGAAAAGTTCATAATTGAAACTTTAATAAATGTATTAGGTTATGTTTCTGCTTAATGTGCACGAATATGTTCATTTTAAAATAAATTGACATACATTTTTGACTGCGGCTACGATTTTGATTGTACAAGAGATTTCCGATTTAACGAGTATTCGCGTTAGCGAGTTTCGCATTTAACGAGCATTTAAATTCGTTCCATTGAGTATCTTATATAACGAGCAAAATGGCACACAAATTTTTTTGTGCACTCGGTTTAGCGAGCAACATAAGAAATCAGTGAAAAAGCATAAAGAGAAACAAAGAGGAATCCAAGAAATAGTTAAGCGAGGAGTCTAAAAGCGCGTGTGCTGCGCCAACTGCCGCAAGCAGTCAATAAGGGTATTCACAAGGGAAATTTTAAACGTCGGAAAATCGGAAAATCGCAAAATTGCAACATCGTAAAAAGTTTCTTTGTGAGCAACCCAGTGAAGAAAGCGTTTATTTATTTTGAAAATATTTATTTATACAATAATAAAAGCTTTACATGACTATTACTTACTTATTCAATTTAAACCAATAAAGTGGGAAAAGAGGCTTTTAAGCTTTTAAAATATGTTGGCAGCACCATTTTATGTTGCAAAATTACAACGCGAAAAGTAACACGCTCGGGAGTGTCGCAAAAAGTCTACACTGTCGGAAATTTTATTTGTAAGCAAAACAAAAACAACAAATTACGACTGCTTGTTAAAATCGGAAATTCATCGGAAATTTTCCGACATAGACTTTTTGCGAAGAAATTCCACCTTCCTTGTGAATACCCCTAATGTATGAAAAGTAATGTTCAATTTTGCGTGACCTGCGTGAAATCGAAAAAGCGCAGGCGCTGTTGGACTTATCGCTTTAATTGTGCACAGTTGTTCAGTGATTTCAATTTTTAATCCCCCACGTAAGCATACGTTAGTAGAAATCAGTCGCGTGCCAACCTAGGGTCTAGGAGGGGCTTTGCCCCTCCACGATTCTTGGTGGTAGGTGGAAGGAACTACGAAAATTAAAAGGAAAAAATTGTGGAAAATTCTTTGCCCCACCCGGGGGAAGTTGGATTGCTACAGGTCTGGTATAAATCAGACTCGCCATGTAATCAAGCAAAAGATTTCTCAAACCCTTCCCCCTTTTTGAACGCAAAAATAAATTTTTCTACTGGCAACACTGCAGTTGTTTACTTATCATCATTACTCTTTGACAGTAAACTCTCAATTCAATTCATCAAATTTTCTTTGAAATTTTGTTAAAAAACGGGGTTTCAGCAAACTTTAAACTAACGGTCTTCCGTTAATAAAGTATTCTGAGAAATTTTTTGGACCACATGTTGAATAATTTCATCTCTAGAAGCTGTAAAAAATATCGCGCAATTGAAAAGACCTAGGTTAATTTTCCCCCTTTTTTCGTTCGGTTTATAAAAGAATGCCACATATTCCCTATGTATTTTATAATTTAAACCAGGGCGTGCAAACGAAACAAATAACGTTCGGGTTATGGTTATGGTTTTGGTTATAAAATGATTATGGTTTCGATTACGGTTTCGTTCTGAAAAAAACTATTTTGGTTTCGGTATGGTTTCGTTCCGGTTACGGTTTTTCAAAGATTTTAAGAATCGCGGAAAAAGTTCAAGATATTAATCTCTTGCAAAGCAAACCCTAAAATTGTTAAATTTCTAACTGTCGTTGCAGTACAAAAAAAAAAATCTTGACTACGAAATATAGACATCAAACGCACCTTTACCTTTCAGGATTCAGTAAGCAATTCAGTACAGTGTCGGGTTCGCTTTATAGACCATTGATATTCATAGCACAAAATTAAAGGCGTTGTCAATACGCATTTACACGTTAAGAAATTTCAATATTCTACACCTTTTTCAGGTGTACTTCAGACAATTTCAAATTGATTTCAGAATATTAAAAATAAGTTCAGATTTTTTCATTTGTACTTTAGAATTTTAAGTTGAATTTCAGAAAACAGAAAATAGGTTTAAGAATAGAACAAATTGATTTGGGAAATTCTTATTAGTACTTTAGAATAATCAATTCGATTTCAGAAAAGAACAAATAGGTTTAAGAATATAGTAAATGTACTTTAGAATAACCAAATTGATTTCAGAAATCTTCAAATAGAATTCAGAACTCATTAAAATGAATTCAGAATATTACAAATAGACTTCAGAGTAATCAGTTTTATTGCAGAAGTTTTCAAATTCATTTCATATTTTTTTAAATGTACTTCAGAAATTACATTTGTAGTTCAGAAAAATTAAAATGTACTTCAGAAATTATTTCGATTGTACTTCAGAAAGTTTCAAACGAACTTCAGAAATTATTTTAATTGTACTTCAGAAAACTTCAAATGTACTTCATGTAGTAGGCATGTGATTTAAAAATTTTCTGGAAAAAAATTGGGAATTCTCAATTGGTTTTTCAAAATTTCCATACAAGACTGCCATGCTCATATCCATTTTCTCATGGCTACTTCGTTTAACGAAAATTTTGAAATTTGTTTCCTAAGAATGGAAGCTCAAGACCTTCGCGTAATATGCCACATTGGCATGAAAAGGGGCAGTTTGGTACGTCTATCAAACTGCAGACACCTACTGCACGAGCGCTCTCCCCGCAAATAATAGCATCTGGCCGTTGTCCTATTTGCCGCGGAGAAATTACCAGCAGCGAGGTCGTACAGCGTTCGGTATACAAAAAATACTCAGCGCAAGACCGTGTCAGGATAGTGGAGGCGGCTAGTAGGGGCGAGGATTAGTCGCACCTTGCGAGTTCCCTTGATGTTAATTACAAAACAGCGTTTATTTGGGTTAACTCTGGTCGCAGCGAGTCAACCAAACGACAATTGGCTCGCGAGCCTAAGTTTGGACAGCCCTGTACTAAGATAAAGTATGTTAGTTATTAAATTTTAGGGTTTTTCTTTTATACAATACATATCTTGTATAAAAATATTTACAGATTTTTCTAATATGTATTTGTTTCAATGTGTAATATAAAATTTTATTGCCTGATTTTAATGTTCTATATCACTGAGCGAAAACTACTGTTGTGTAATTTACAATGATTCGTAGTATACTACGACCGTAGTTATTTTAGAGCAAAACTGTAGTACGGACGTATTCAAACATGACTTTAATAGGCATGCGTATTCGCTCAGCAATCCGAAGGACTCGGGTTCAAATCCTACAGCAGGCGACTGAAATGTGTGAAAAATGGGAACTTTTCAAGCAAGTAGAAAAATATTAAAGGTAAAACAGGACAGCTAGAATGAGAAATCTAGCTTTCCCCAACCGTATAGATAAGAGAGAAGAGAGGGCCCCTCCCGGCTTTCTAAAATGTATTTTTTTTGTTGCGTAAAATATTAAGTTTTAAAGCTTTTTATTCCTGTAAGGTTTTTAAATATTATATACCTAAATCGTATGTTATTATTTGAAAAAAAAAAAAATAATAATAAAAAATAAAAAACGCCTGACCGGGGATCGAACCCGCCGACTTGGGATTTGGTACTACTTTCGTATTTCAAGTTTTTTACTTCGCTTGTGGTTATTTTAACTACGTCCGTTAATAGAGCCAAATCATTGCTGTTCGTAGTTAACTTTTTGTTATTTTTACTACGATTTTTAGCTCAGTATAACATGGGTCATAACGTCGAAAGCACAAAAAATTGTCCAGTTTTAATTTAGTTTTTTGATGGGCGTGTATTACTTATTAACATGTAAAAATATTACGAAGGTAAAATAGCGCATATTTTTTTTTTGATTTTGAAAATATTACAAATTTTAAATATTTGAATATATCTGAATTGTTTTTATTACAATAATACTATGTATGTAATAATAATTTATATACACAATTACTTTTTTATAATTGCAAATAACCTAAACCTTAATTCGATATATAATACTTGGATATTAATGCATAGTTATATACCTGATCTTTTTTCGATTTGAACTCCCGCATATGCAATTATTGTACAAAACCACGAAAATTCACTCTTTGCATAGGCCAAATTCAAGGACGTACTGTGATCTCAAAACGGAAAATATCGGAACGAAAATATGGAATTTTCTTATTCAATTTATTTTCTAAGAATCCACTAAAAACATCCTTCGAAATCAGCACTTTTATTTATACCATTTTTGGCCGCACACGTGACACTGTGCGTCGCACAACTCTTTTGATGAGATTAAGAAATTTTTAAAAAATTTCCAAAATCTCACTACCCCATCACCCACCGCCCCCCCCCCCCCCCCCTGCAACGGGATTTTCTAAAATCGCCATTTTTCAACCTAGGGCCTTAAAATTTAGCACACGGGTTATATTTAACCTCGAATAATGGAAACAATAATAATTTTTGGGGTGCCACGCCTACTTTTTGCACAACGCCCACTCAAAGACAGGAAAAAACTCAGTTCTAAGACCCCACACAATTCCTATCAAAAATAATAGGAATTGTTACATATTGAATTTTTTTTATAAAATTTAATAATGTAACAGGTTGGCTGATAAGTCCCCGGTCTAACAAAGAAAAACACATTTTTTTGTCAAAATTCGTTTTTATTATTCAACATAGTTCCCTTCAAGAGCGATACAACGATTATAACGACCTTCCAATTTTTTGATACCATTTTGGTAGTACTCCTTCGGTTTTTCCTCAAAATAGGCCTCAGTTTCGGCGATCACCTCTTCATTGCAGCCAAATTTTTTCCCTGCGAGCATCCTTTTGAGGTCTGAGAACAAGAAAAAGTCGCTGTGGGCCAGATCTGGAGAATACGGTGGGTGGGGAAGCAATTCGAAGCCTAATTCATGAATTTTTGCATAATTCAAGCGTGGTGAAATGAGCACGGAGGACGGTGAACGCAGTGGACGCCCGAAAGAGGTGGTTACCGACGAAAACATCAAAAAAATTCACAAAATGATTTTGAATGACCGTAAAATGAAGTTGATCGAGATAGCAGAGGCCTTAAAGATATCAAAGGAACGTGTTGGTCATATCATTCATCAATATTTGGATATGAAAAAGCTCTGTGCAAAATGGGTGCCGCGCGAGCTCACATTTGACCAAAAACAACAACGTGTTGATGATTCTGAGCGGTGTTTGCAGCTGTTAACTCGCAATACACCCGAGTTTTTGCGTCGATATGTGACAATGGATGAAACATGGCTCTATCACTACACTCCTGAGTCCAATCGACAGTCGGCTGAGTGGACAGCGATCGGTGAACCGTCTCCGAAGCGTGGAAAGACTCAAAAGTCCGCTGGCAAAGTAATGGCCTCTGTTTTTTGGGATGGGCATGGAATAATTTTTATCGATTATCTTGAGAAGAGAAAAACCATCAACAGTGACTATTAAATGTCGTTATTGGAGCGTTTGAAGGTCGAAATCGCGGCAAAACGGCCCCATATGAAGAAGAAAAAAGTGTTGTTCCACCAAGACAACGCACCGTGCCACAAGTCATTGAGAACGATGGCAAAAATTCATGAATTAGGCTTCGAATTGCTTCCCCACCCACCGTATTCTCCAGATCTGGCCCCCAGCGACTTTTTCTTGTTCTCAGACCTCAAAAGGATGCTCGCATGGAAAAAATTTGGCTGCAATGAAGAGGTGATCGCCGAAACTGAGGCCTATTTTGAGGCAAAACCGAAGGAGTACTACCAAAATGGTATCAAAAAATTGGAAGGTCGTTATAATCGTTGTATCGCTCTTGAAGGGAACTATGTTGAATAATAAAAACGAATTTTGACAAAAAAATTTGTTTTTCTTTGTTAGACCGGGGACTTATCAGCCAACCTGTTATTTTATCAAAACACGAAATTCCTTTTTTTTCATTTTTTTCACAATAACAAAAGTTGCTTCACAAAAGACGCTCTATCTCACAAACTAATTGACTTACAGACGTCAAATTTTGACACGAATCATTTGAAGGTTGCCACTATATAAAAATAATATGCATTTAATACTAGCGACGCCATCTATGTGTCAGACCGGGGACTTATCAGCCAACCTGTTATTTAGTGCGAAAATTAGAAAAAAGGGCTTTATTTCATGCGAAGCAAGAAATACGAAGTGGCGAAAACAGCGAAATTCAAAGGAAAAACTCACACCGAAGTAATATGTTATAGGTTAATTTCCACCTAATCCCTTTGTTCAGGGTGACTAAAACAACGTTAATTGCGCCGTTTTCATTCCATATTTAATGCTTCCCTAGTTTCAAAATTCCCCTTTAACCCTGTACCCACTCCACTGAATCTTTTTTTCGAATCATGCTACTTGTAATCGTGGAATTATTTAATATGTGTGTTTTGTATTTTATACATAAAACAAATAAAATAAAATAAAATGAAAAATTGTACAAAATTACTTTTGTTAAATGTCGTCGGAATCGGAGGCACAACAGTCTGATTCTTCCGATATGAAATGCTCGAAATCAAGATCGCTATCAGAATCGATGGCATCAGTTTCATCCGGCAAAATATAAGCTTTGATTTCTTCTTCGGAGCATTTAATTTTTTTCTTCAGTTTTCTGAATTCAACAATAGTCGGCTCTGAAGACAGTAATAAAGATTTTAGCATATCGCTATTGGCTGCCTCCCTAGAACATTTTCGAGCGTTATGTAGTCTTACTTTTCGCAAATCTTTATGTCGGCCTTCGAGTGCATCTTCTGATAGCATACCGATCGGCAGGCAGGGGAAAATTTTCAATTATTTTTATGCCATGACATAGCACCGTGTGTACCGTAACTGGCATGTAGTACCAGGAATAATTTTTTATGTATATATCATATGCATCTTTTAACAATTTTTCAAACGTTTCGACATTAATAGCCCTACCAGATGAGAGCACTTTTAAAATGAGAGCGAACTTGCCGATAAGATCAATATCAACACCCGTAACCATATAGTACTATAGATGCCACTTGGCAAAAAACGTGTGTGTTGAATTGAAGTAGGCCCCCTGTGCATGCATTCTTATGGAAAAATCAAAAACGTAGCACGCCCCCTGAAAATTCCGGTTCCGGTCTAACAAATATTTTATAATCTTGTAACATGAACTAAAATTTCTGTTAAAAATCAGCTATATATAAGTGTTAATCAATGGTTTTTCATAAGAACTCATTTTATTTTTCAGTTAATAAATATGTTATTTTTATAAAATCAAAAAAAAATTAGATAAAAGTTTGTTCATATTATTGAGGAACGCTAAAGCAGAGTTCTCATGCGTTGAATATGACCGATTCTCAAAAAGTTTGAATATTCAGTGATATCATAACTAAAATTGCTCGATACATAATTAGTGGCTCAAGTACTTATTACATATCATGATAAATAGAATGCATAAACTATATATTTTTGGATCTCTTCTGAATGAAAAGGGTACAGAATTGCATAAACTATCATAAAAAAAACTTAAAAAGTTTTACATTTAAAAGAAAACATAAAACAATTTACACGCAAGTATGTTGAGTTACAAAATTGAGTGAATACTCCAAAAATTATAGCATCACCACGGAATTCGGTTGTTGTTGTAAGTGTCCCCCCTATATTACTTTTGCAGAAACGTCAACGTTGTTGAAAAAGCTTCTTGCTGTGTTGCCGTCATTAGAAGTTCCATATCCTGTTCTCACTCTGTCAACTATCAAGCCTAGTTCTTCTCTAAATTGTTTATGAACTCTTGCTTTGGTTTCGAGCATTCTTGTTTTTTCCTCATCTTTTTGTACCCTCCAACGCTTAAAATCGAGTCTATGAGCAATATGCAAAATGCACTCGAAAAATTTTATCCAGCAATGGAGAGTGGATAGTCCATATTTTTTATGCTTATCTTCGAGTGATTTAGGAAAAGCATGAAACGAATTCATTACCTTTGGAGTGGAGCCACACAAATAACAAGCACTTGTGGAATTTTTTTCTGACAAAATGTTTACCACTGCACCGTCGATCATAGTTAAATAAAGTGTAAAAGATATAGTGACTTCATAACCATTCACTGATAGTTTTGTGCACAATAGTTGGTCTATTTGACTAGACATATCCTTCTCGGTTCGATGAATTAGCTCCCTACTTTCTTTCATGAAGATAAACTTAATCGGCCGACACAGGAGAGGAGACGATGGCTTTTTGTTGACCCATAGTTCGTGTTTCGTGTTGCTTTCTACCATTCTTAGCGGGAGCATAGCAACTACGAAAATAAACTCATCTGTGTTGCTTTCGTCGCTAAACTTTTGTTTGTATTTGCTGTGGCCCGAACTCCCATCGAACCCCCACTTGCACTCGAAAACAATATTGACTTCTTTTGTCACTTCAATTGAGTCCAATATGCTTTGAGCTGTTCCCATTAATAATGCTTGTAAGGGTACCTCTGCAGACACCTCGGACAAAATAATTGGTTTTGGTAGCAAACGCTCCATTTCATTGTGCAATGAATAGTAGCTTGGAAGGCAATCTTTGTTCACGGAATTCATTACGGATCGTTAAATATTATATTTACGGACAGAAAGTTAAAGGTCAAAGTATAAGGCCAACGATCGTGCAACTGACAAGCGATTTACCATATGTTCTTGCCTATTGATTTTTTCAGCCGCAGCCAGAATTTCCGCTGAAGAAGAAACTTTTATTAAGTCTTCTACTTTTCTACGTTTCGATCTTTCAGCAGAGTCTTCATGCGATTTTCGTGGCCTTCCTTTGCTTATGCTCGGTAGCTACATCCAAAAACAATTTCATTAAGATCAAACAAAAACAAAGTTGCACAAAGCTCACCTCGTCATCATATGTCTGTAACTTGTCACTTTATTGTTGTTGTTGTTGTTGTTATTGTTGATTCATCTGATTATTAGATGTCTATAATTGAAATTAAAATAAACTATGTTTATTTTAAAGCTAATATTAAAAACTCCTGTACTTACTGCCTCACTAATTTTAAAATCGATTGAAGAATTTAACCAATTCGCATTGGTTTCTTCGAATGCAGTTTTCCTCCTACCGCTTTGATGCCACTTTTTTTGAATTTTGGATCCAAACCATCTTAATTTTGTTTTCAAATCTTCTTCATCTAAATCAGCAAAATAAGTTTGTTTAACAAAACTTATCATATCGTTTTGTTTTGCTCCCCATTTTCTGTCTTTAGAAGAGAGCCACACATTATAGAGTTCCCTTCTAGCAACGGAGATCACTATAATAAAATCGACATAACAATAAAACCCGCAGGAAAAAGTAGATCATATTACTTACTTATGTTTATATCACTTCGAGGTATATAAAACAAAAACACACTTTGCGGTTTGAGAGGTCGTTTTTTTTATTTTTAATTTTAAAAATTTATTTTGCTTTTTATCGGTTCTTTTTATAAATTCCTTATTTTGATGTAACGGAAAATAACATATGTTACAAATATAAACAATAAATTAAATGTCACTTAAAGTATAAAGCTTATGTTATAATTTGGCATATAAATAATTAAGGTGAGACTACTTTCAACAAAATTATAGCACTCCAATTATTAGCTATTTTAAAAAGTTTCGCTAACAGAATCGAACAAATTTCGCTTAGTGTAACTTTAAAAGCGTGCTGCGCTTAAACGGCTTAACATATTTAGAAAATTTATTTTGATTACTCTTAGTATAAATATTGACTACTCATAACACTAAACATTTTTAAGCATTTCCAATCTTCATTTTTGGCATTTTTGGCCACATTCGCGACACTGTGCGTCGTAACCATCTTGTAAAATTTCTAAGAACTGTAGAACACGTGGCGCATTTAAGAAGCAACAAAATAGCGAAAAACGTCTGTATTATTTTCGCAAATGCGATGTGAATAACTCTTTCTCTGTGCAGCCATTATACACATATACCTACATATGTACATACATTCCGCTTCGTTTTGGGCAATCATATTGCCTCACATTCACCATCGACATTGCTTCAACGTCCTCGGCAAACTTTAAAAGTATCGTGGCCACACAGTTATTATATTGAAATTCCCGCGCACTTTTTCACTCGTCGTCATGCTGTCTTATGTGGACGATTGCAGCGCGTCCAACTCAGAGAAACTCAGCTCCTTAAGGATTCTTGCCCAAGCATACATATATGAACATGAGCACATACGTGCCATGAGCGCACCAACCCACAAACGAAAACCCCATACATACACAACAACACGACTCCTACATTATATGTTTCCCGTGGAAAGCAATAGCGATAGCCTCAGTGGCACACAAACGCTGAAAAAATAAAGGAAAAGTTAAAAAAGAAAGAAAATCAATCTGCTATATTTTTTCTTTGAACTGTCGCTACTGCTTCTTACAAGAAATCCTTGCTGCAATAATGTAGCGAAAAAAGTAAAAAAAAAAAAAATAAAAAAAAAAATATAAATGCTGCAAAACATATCAGGAAAAAAGGTAATAAAAAGCAATAAAGCGAAAAAAAGCATAAAAATACAAAACATTCACAGTACACAGCCTTTTCCTTGCATTTGAACGCTAAAAACTAGCGTTGAACTTAGTTTCAGTTGCTGTTGCAAGGATACAACTCGTTGTCGGTTGCTACGTTGGTTGCATAAACACTTTAATTTCAAAGATAAATTGAACCCACTATTAAAGGCCAATTCTAAATTCAATCAAAACATCAAACGTGAAAACGCTGGTTATCGTGTTTTTGGTAAATATGTTCACTTTACATCGGATCGTTGAACTACTAGCGCAAGTGTGTAAATAGTGCGGTATGCAAGCATACAAATATTACTGAGGCACAATGACTGCAATTAAATCAGCTACAAAATGTTCCTTCTCAAACAAAGAAAACGTTTTCGAAACTTAAACAGCGCCTCAACTTAAATTTTTCGCTTTTCCGATGGTCCATCTTTTGAAGTGATATTGAAGATAGAGGGCATATTAGTGCTCATATAACTGTTATTCAACCTGTAACCAATCGAACAAAAAAAAAGAAACAAATACTGCCCTTAAAAATATCCTAGTTCCAATTCTCAATTTAAGTAATAAAAGTCCATTAATTATATCACATAAATCTCTTCAAAACCGAAGAGCGCTTTAAATGACTTTAACGCAAAGCAAATATTGTAACTTAAATTTCAGTTTAATGCAACCATTTTGGTTTGGAGTTTAGAAATTAAAGACGCAGATTTGCTGCCAAAATCAAAGCCCATATTAAACGTAATGAACATACCTTGCGAGTTAAAACTAAATGTATACTAAGTTCAAGCGAAAACGAAAGTTCCTATTTAAGTGATGATAGCTAACAAATAAGATAAAATCTTGATATGTGATAGCCAAAATACAAAAATCAAACTCCCAGGTTCCTAAAAAAAGTTCAACCCTATAAAACAAAATAAAAGAAAACTAACAAAAAAAAAAAAAAGAAAAAAAATCTAACCCAGCTCAATTACTCATACACCTAAAAGAAAAAATGTGAAATAGAAACGAAAAATAAATATATATGCCAAAAGCGAAATCATGTGAAAATACAAAACGATCAAAAAAAAGTGGCGAGCTTTGGACAAAAATTGCATAGAAAAAAGGACTAAATAATTTTTGTGCAAAATTCCCTCGCAATGCAAAAACAAACAGCTTTGCCACCACAAATAGACGAAATGCAAAAAGTAACTAAATAAATCATAAAGTATGCTATCTGCACCGTAAGAGAGACATGGAGGGCGATGGAGGCACGTCACAAAAACTAGAATTCTAAGCAAAAACGATTTCAAGGTCGCGCTGTGCCATCATGGCTCGCCGTGTCTAAATGCTCGACGCCGACATTAAAAAAGTACAAAACAAATTGAAATAAAATAAAAGGATCCAAAAAGTTTTAGACTTAAAAAATTCGAATTTTTTTGTGAGTAAAGTTCAACGAAACTAAGTCAACAAAAGCAAAGTGGAGCAGTGTAAAGAAGGCAAGTGAAACAAAACAAAACAAAACAAAAAGAAACAAAAAAATAAAACAAGTGGCCACGCAACTCACGATAACGGAAATGTGTTGAAGTTTTTTTTTTTCCTTATCTATTGTAATAGAACACGAGGCAATAAAAAGTTTAAGTTTTTGTGTAAGAAATTGCCATGAAAATGTAAAATGTGTGCCACAGTTGCAATGCTTAATAATAAGTGGAATCACTTTTCTTTTCTACTTTCATAAGCAAATGGATTATTAAAGTGAAGCCGTGTTCAAGTATAAAAACGATACAGCCTCTAATAAATGCAATTTAGTGATTTACATCACCTAATATACATATCAAACTCACTGAATACTTAATACGAAAAACTACGAGATATGGCTGTTGCAATTGACCAGCCTCAGCACACGCCGAGCTTGAAACACTTGATAAGTCAAGATTGTTATTCAATGAAATCACCTGTGCCAGCATCACGTTTTGTGATGCAAGCCGACTTTTATAAGACTATTTTCGCAAGTGCGGTCTTGCAGCAAAAACAGAAGCAACAGCTGCATCAAAGCCGAAAAAACATTAACCTGTCTGGAATGCAACGACGTGAGGATTCAATGCACTTGCAGTCACATGAGCATACCTTTGAATGCTGCACACACTCAAAACTTCCCTCGCCTTTTCCACGAAACTTGTTATTTTCTTCTTCGGCAATGGCTGCGGCAATGGCTGCAGAGATGCAGCAACATGCAATCAAAGATGAGCGCAAATCGTATGACAGAAGTGTTAGTTCAGATACCCAGACCATTTTGTTATATTATTTTTAAGTTTTGAAACTACGGGCCAATATTACCAAGCATATTTAAAAAATTTTTTAATTAAAATTTAAATTTTTTTAAAATAAATTTCATTTTTCAATATCGCAATTTTTTCAGCATGGAAATGTACGGCAGAACCGCCTACTTCCAGGGCTGCGAGTACATTTGACAGCTGATTAGATCGTTATTTTTAAAAACGGATTCTATAAAGAGCCATTCTAACGATTTTTGCGTTCTCCAAATTGCTGCCCTGTGACTGCATTTTTTTTAAAATTATTTCTTTGAATTTTTCTAAACATCTGGTTTTTGAAAACCGAACTCAAATTTGATATCAAATTTAAACGCAGTGCCCAGGTGATTTAAAATATTTAAAAAAATTTTTTTACATTAGAATGGTAAAAACCAAAAGTGGATTTTTATTTTAAAAAATTTTTAAATATGCTTGGTAATATTGGCCCGAAATGTACCCTGAGATATATCAAAATATTTTTCTAAAAATCTTTATGGTAGAATTCTCGCATTAATAACTATATCCGATTCAAGCACAATTAGTAAGGGTGTTATTGTCCGGCAAGCTTGACGATACAATGCACGACACAGGCAAACATGTTTCAACCCGAGGCCCACGACCATTAAGATAAGGTATTCTAGAATTTTAAAGGCCATAGGGAACCCCATATGCCGAGTTTCGTTAATCTATTTATGAAAACCGGCCTTTTGCCACGCACACTTTCCCAAATTTGAGGCTTTCCGAGGCTTAAATAAACGCAGAAATTCCGAATTTCATTGAAATATGTAGATCGAAAATTCAGATTGTACAGTAGATTTCATAATTTTCATGACAAACCCTAGTAGTGTAGATATCCCCATAAATGGTTCGGTCAGGTCCATTCTTGAACTTGATCTTACTCATATCCGCGCCAATTCGCATACCGAATTTCGTCAAGATAGATTAACTGATTCGATGAGAAATCTGTGCAAAGACGGACATACAGACGGGCATGGCTAAATTCAATTTCCCAGAAACGCTGATTATTTCTAATATACCCGGTCCGCCAATTAAAGTGTCCGTATTTAATATACATATTTATATGGTAGTTTTCTTTAAATAATTTTTATCATCTAGTTCCATTTTGAGGTTTTCTTTAAACCAGTGTCGGCCATAATTTGATTACCCAAGCACATGTGCTTGGAAGACAAACTTCTGCCGACGCAGCAGTCGCACACGCATAGCTTATACCGATTCGTGCGAAAGCACGATCCATTGAGTATGGAACACCCTGTATATAAATTATATATGAGTATACTCACAGCGAAGTCGACAGCGCATTTGCACACACAACTATGAATGTTTACGTATAGGTTTGCCCATCACTGCTTTAAACCTTACTCTGATGGAATGTGTTTACTAGACCGTACCTCAAAAAAAAGTGCGCAGTATACCAGCGATTATGACGCACTTTTGCAAGACAATTACGAAAAGAAAAAAAAAAATTTTTTTCTATCGAACGTAGAGGTCGCGCATTGGTAAATTTCTTCATAACTCTGGTGTTTACTGTCGGATTTTAAAGCTTGATACAACAATGTTTTTGTCGCAGGGATACCAATATGGCCGCTATAAAAGTCATTGACATCAGGTCTACCTTTCTAGTACTTACCCTTAAGATCTCAGTACCTACCACCCTATTGTACCACCCCTATATCAAAAAAATAAAATCCTTAAAATATCATCAAACTTCTCCTCAGGAAGTATATCGATATTTCCAACATAACTATTTTTAACTAAAATTTGAAAATTTTTTAAAGTTCTTTTGTCCATTCTTTGGTCCCTATCTATATATGAGTTGAAGTTTAATGTTCCAAATTAACATCAAAATGTACTTTGAGATATGCCAAGTAATTTTTCCGAAAACACTGTAGTGCTAAAGTAACACATTAGGGAACTATGTATAACCGTTTGATATTCCAAAAAAAGTAACTGTTCCTGAAAGTATGCTATTAAATATTTTATTTAAATACATATACAGGGTGTCCTTTAAATAATGGATAACCTTAAACTGGCTTATAGCTGACATCATGACGGTTCCAAAACCGTTACGGAACTGAATCTATCCCTCCTAGTTCCCGAGTTATGGTATTTTTAAGAGAATGTGTAATAATTTTTGATTTATTTGGTTTCCTTATGCACCACGATCGTAATATCAATGAATTCCAAAAAAGTTTTTTTTCTAAATATTATTCGTTTATCATGCTATTGGGTGGATGCATTGAAATAGGCTTGGCGAGCGATATAATATTTAATTTCTATAATTAAACTTTGTGTTTACTAAAAAATTTCAACACAAAAATATTTTCTACAAACTTTAAGCACCTCTGGTTTTAAAAAAATTCTATAGTAATGTGAGTGACCAATACCTAGAAAAATATGCGCGTTTATTGCAGTTTTCATAATGGTAACATTAGTTATTGTATTTTTATTAAATTTCAAGAAGCTATGGTAGCATCAAATTATTATTTTTGACGTGCCTGAATATCTTTTCGTGAAAAGAATTGTAGGTTCCTGTCAATCAGTTGAAGGAAAATCTTTCTGTCTAAACGGAATATTTGCATCGTTACTGATAGTGATATTGTATTTGTGAACGACAATGCCACGTAACCAGTATTCGCCGCAGGAATATGCCAATATGCATTTCATTTATGGAGAATGTGGTGGCAATGCAAATGCGGCCGCAGCACTTTATGGAGAGAGATATCCCAACGCCCGTCATCCCGATTACCGCGTTTTTATAAGGGTTCATAATTGTTTTTCAGAAGGGCGAATGCCTGGTAGCGTTGTGGGTGTGGCTGGCACTGGAAGAATCGCTGATCAATGAGATGAGGTGGTGCTTGAGGAAATTGTGCACGATGCTTCAACCTATACGCGATCCATAGCTCGACGCACTGGAATAAGTAAATCTTCTGTTCACAGCATTTTGAAAAACAACGGTTTTTACCCATTTCATGTTACCCGCGTACAAACTCTCGAAACAAGAGATTGTGCCATGAGGTTAAATTTTTGTCGACAAATGCTTTCATTGATTGAAGAGGACCCAGAATTGTTTAACAAAATACTTTGGAGCGACGAATCGACGTTAAAAAAAGATGGCTACTTAAATTTGCATAATCTCCATGGCTGGTCCATTGAAAATCCCCACCTGAAACGAGAAGACAGGTCACAGTACCAATTTAAAATAAATTACTGGACTGGTATTTCAAATGGACAGATAATAGGACCATTCGAATTACCGGGGAACCTAACTGGCCAATGTTATTTGGAATTCCTAAGGAATGATCTGCCTAATTTATTAGAAGGGGTTCCTGAGGAGATAAGGATAAGGCACATTATGCGGTCTGTGTATGGGAATGCTTAAATTCCACATACCCGAACAGATGGATTGGTCGCATGGGGCCAATTTTGTGGCCTCCACGCTCTCCGGACTTAAAGCCTTTGGATTTCTTTTATTGGGGGTGCCTAAAAGAAGAGGTTTATAAAAAACCGATCAGGTCCTTTGAAGACTTACGCAGCCGTGTAAGGACAGCCGCGCTAAAAATAACTGAAAGACGCATTGCTAGACTTCTGAGAGCGTCATTTATTCGTCGATGCAGAGCTTGCATAAGAGAAGGTGGCAAACAATTTGAGCATCTGTTATAATTCATGTTAAATAACTCCAACTTAATTGACTTTGTCGCCAGATAAAACCAAAAAAACGAAAAAAGCTAAGACATCAAAAATTTTAAGTTTTGTTATTTATTCAAATATCGTTCTTCTTGAAAAAAATACCAATAACTCAGTAAGTAGTTAAGATACAATAACTAATGCTACCATTATGAAAACTGCAATAAACGCGCATATTTTTCTAGGTATTGGTCACTCACATTACCATAGGTTTTTTTTTAAACCAGAGGTGCTTAAAGTTTGTAGAAAATATTTTTGTGTTGAAATTTTTTAGTAAACACTAAGTTTAATTATAGAAATTAAAAATTATATCGCTCGCCAAGCCTATTTCAATGCATCCACCCAATAGCATGATAAACGAATAATATTGAGGAAAAAAAACTTTTTTGGAATTCATTGATATTACGATCGTGGTGCATAAGGAAACCAAATAAATCAAAAATTATTACACATTTTCTTAAAAATACCATAACTCGGGAACTAGGAGGGATAGATTCAGTTCCGCAACGGTTTTGGAACCGTCATGATCTCAGCTATAAGCCAGTTTAAGGTTATCCATTCTTTAAAGGACACCCTGTATATGTATTTAAATAAAATATTTAATAGCATACTTTCAGGAAGAATTGCTTTTTTTGGAATATCAAACGGTTATAGTTCTCTAATGCGTTATTTAAGCACTACAGTGTTTTCGGAAAAATTACTTGGCATATCTCAAAGTGATGTTAATTTGGAACATTAAACTTCAACTCATATATAGATAGGGACCAAGTAATGGACAAAAGAACTTAAAAAAATTTTCAAATTTTAGTTAAAAATAGTTATGTTGGAAATATCGATATACTTCCTGATTAGAAGTTTGACGATATATCGATGTTTCCAAAACATCGATGTTTCAATCCTCGAAATCGATGTTTCATATCGATGTTGAAACCAAAAACATCGTCGATACATCGTTTTTCATGACCGAAGGAAAGGGTATATTCAGTTTGGCACGGAGTATGTAACATACACGCAGAGAAAAAATATCACATACCCAATTATATTTTGCAGGGATTACATATGTAATTGGGTATGATGCAATTATATTTTCATAATTGCATCCAATTATATTTTTCATTGCCTCCAATTATATATGTAATTGTATCAAATGATAAAAAAAATAATTTCAATTACATATATAATTCCGTCCAATTAAATATATGATCGGCTGCAATGATGTATGTAATTGTATCGAATTATATACATAATTGCGTCTAGTTAAATTTGTGATCCCCTGCAATTTAAAATACATTCTATAAAGCAATATAAAAAGGGGCATTCTCCACGATTGGGCGGAATATAATTCACCACGTCATATTCGTGGTCCACCTGCCCCTTGGAGTGCCTAAGGATTTTGAAAATTCAAACACCTTATATACGATCGAAATTATAAACCGTTTGTGAAATATAAGAACAAACTGTAAAATAAATACAATCATATATATAATTGCATCAATGCTTTAAATTGTAAAAGTAATCAGATGTAATTACATATGTATTCAGAACGCAATTACATATATGATAAATTTAAATGCAATTATATAAGTAATTGAGTAATTGAGTATTTTTAATTTTCTAATTATATTGTAATTGGCTCCAATTAATAATGCAATCGGGGCAAGGCTCCAATCACATATGTAATTGGTTCCAATTATATTTCGGGAACTTATTTCTCTCCATGTACCAAAGGAGTCGCGATAGATATAGACATATATATATATATATATATTCTTGATCAGGGTGACAAGAGGAGTCGATCTAGCCATGTCTGTCTGTCTGTCTGGTCTGGTCTGGTCTGGTCTGGTCTGGTCTGGTCTAGACTGGTCTTCTTTTTTACTATACATCCCAAGTTAATGAAATTTGGTGTGTGTATAGCTACTATGTAGACTTAAGCTTTCGCTGAAAAAAAATTTCGACATCGCTATATTTATGGTCATCATCGTACACATTAGAAAAAAACACTCTTTCTCTTATTCTCATATCTGTATACAAAAATGATTTTTTTTGCTTCTTCCGATATTAAGTCGTCACTTAAGGTTAAATTTTGACCATGACCAAAATTCGCTAAATTCGCAAAAATTCTGGGGACACCCTATATATGAAAGTGTACTCAACTTACCCAGCTGAAAAATGCAGATTCACTTTTTGGAGAGTTTTGGAAGCTGCTGTTAGAGGTAACGCACTTGTTTACATATGAATTTATGAATGTTGTCGGCGGTTTGTCAGGAAACTTAAAAAAACATAGTAAGCATATTAACAAAAGCTTATAAGGCATATATTTTTATAAGCATATAAATAAAAGCTGTACAGCAAACTCACATTCTCGGTTTTCCACTTAAAAACTTTTTCCCGCATTTCAGCAGCTAATCCACAATATTTCCTTTCAGGAAATATTTTATTGAGGTCGTCTTGGTTTATGTATTGCAGCCTTTCAAAGCTCAAACCGCAATCTAAAAAACCAAGTTATATATTAGTTTATCCCTCAATTTTTTTGCATTTAACAAAGTTTCATACCAATAAGAGGTTGGTATGCTTCTAACAAATGGAATTGTTGCAGTAAATTCTGCAACTTACTGTCAACAATAGGATTTTCCGAAATTCCAATGTTTGCGCTTACAGAAACATCATTGAGGTCTAAGATTACAGTATCGGAATCCATAATAATGCATACAAAACTATAAAAGTATGAAAAAAAGAATATTTATTTCGAATTCAAATTGAAAGGAAATAATATTAAATTTATACGAAATATTTTCAAATTTATACGAAATAATATCAAATTTATACGAAATAATATCAAACGTATAACACGTGCGTGTGAACCGCACGCTTCAATTTGAATGTGCAAGAACTTCCTACATTCATATGCATTTTAAACATATAATATAATATTTTATATCACAATGTCGCTCTCAAATTGAGCACGCTTGCAAATACGTTGCATGAAATTTAATAACGGTATATGATCGCTTACCTTCTCGCACTTATGTCAATGGAAATTTTTAACCAAATTCATAATAAAGCTAGGGTGACCAAACGTCCTTTTTTAAAAGGACATGTCCTTTTTTTTGGCAATTTGGGGAAAGTAATTAATCGGCCTTTGATTGTCCTATATTTTATTCATTTTTCTGATGATATTAATAAACCCCGTTCCAGGGTATATAACTTATTACTAATAAGTACATACTAGGGTGTCCGAAATTTTTTTTTCTGGAAATATTAAAATGTCCACACGGATTTCTAAAAATATTTTGAGAATTTTTCCAGATTTTTTTGAAGGACGTTTAGAGGTCGCGCAAATGAATTTTATGGGGAAACCTCCAATTTTGAGGGAAGCATTGTAATTTATACCTCAATTCGATGCCTAAGTGTAAAATTTTATTGTGAAATGTAATCAGGTCCAAATATAATGAATTGAGCTATATTTTGGGGTGTACAGAAGGGGGCTTAAAATCGTTTTTCAGGATTGAAATGAAGTTTTTTTGAAAATAATAAAACTCGTTTTAAATGTAAAATATGAGTATGAAAATTTAAAGTCCAATCAATTCTTAGCAAATAAAAAACAATGTTCATCTACCTTTTATTTTGACGAAGCTATGCTAATTTAAAATTTGTGCTCACCTGTGTGTGCCCGATTTTTGGTTTTCGATTTATGGTGTCCTTTATTTAACCGAAGGCAATTTGGTCACCTAATTAAAGCGTATCACTCCTACATTAATTCGTATCATTTAAATGTAACATCGTATAACTTGTGTAAAATAAATATAATTTTTGCTCGAAAGAAGTATAAAATGAATGTAAAAAGGATAAATTCTATTGAAAAATATTAAAATGATAATGTAAGAAGGTAAACGTAAAGCTTGATACAAAAAAAGTAAATTTGACATGAATGGTGTAATATTAATGCATGACAATATTTGAAATGAAAAAATTTTAAATTAATACTAAAAAGGACAATTTGATAAGATTTATCAGATATTGATACGAAAAATATAGTTTTGATACTGATCTAATATGGAAAATATATTAAAAATGTAATTTAACACCAGAACTGCACGGATATTGGAAATGTAAGATTAATACGAAAAATTGATATGCAAGTGTAAAACATTTCTGTATCAATTTGATGATTTTCGTATCAGAGTTATATTAAAAAATATTAACTTGATATTATAAATATCAGTCTGATATTTTTTAATGCAAAATTGATATTTTTCAATTAATACGAAGATTGGTACGGGCTTATCAATCTTCGGATCAGGCGGATTTTTTTCGGTGTAGATATCCAAGCTAGAACAACGAAATCGGCAGGATTTTTTGTTAGGGTAATGTTTTAACATATTTTAGGCTGAGGAAAAGATATGTGTGCAATCAGCTTAGCCGATGTAAACTTGTTAACTTGTTTTTTTTTTTCAATCACAAAAGTAGCTTCACACAAAAGTTACTGGTCATATCACTGATGCCAGTTAAGAGGAATGTCCTCGATATTTAAGAAAATTTAAAGGCTTTAGCGTGGATTTAGGGGAGAAAAATCTTTAGGACATTATTAAGGGACCAACGTTTGATCTTTAGAAATTTTCAAAATCAAATTTATGATAATTTTGGCTCTATTTGGAAACATTCATCGATCCTCTAAAAAACTAACACTAAATAAAAATGATATGAAAATACTTCGTGTAACGACATCTTTGTTTCGTCCAATAGACTTAAGTATATGAATGACTTTTTATAAAAACAGATGAATTTGTTCAGTACTTGGACAAACTTTACGTTAGAAATACTTTCAAATTAAGGTCTAACTATTTGAAATATTAAAACTGTGTACTGTTCGGGCTTTACGTCTCGCGAATCGACTTCGATAGCCTTAACCTTTTTCTAAATAGAAATCTTATTTAGTAAAATACCAAGAAAATTTGTTCATAATTTATTGTTGGTAATGTTTGCCTTGGTTGTGGTATAAATCGTCGCAATCGGGGCACTGTGCTACAGTTCCGCTGCGAGAGTAACATCCAGCAACAACTATCCTCAATGCAGACCTCAAAAAACAATAAATTTTTTAAAAGCTTGTTGAACCTTCGCTTTCTAAGAATTATAGCAGAACTCAACAAATTAAATATTTTCGTTTGGTACCGCAATTTCATTCATTACTACGCATAAAGGTGGTATTGGTTATAAAAAAAAACTTTTTTTTATATTTTTTCCTATGTGTAGTTTTGGAGCTACCATCAATTTAGTGTGAGGTCTTCAGTTGTTTGGCTTTTAATGAATATATATATATTACAACTTTGTTTACTTATCACGGTTGATATCGTATCAAAGCTTTTATTTTCATTAAAAGCCCAACAACTGAAGACCTTACAAAAAATTGATGGTAGCTCCAAAACTACACATACGGGTATGTGATTGGTTTCCCTTTCACGGGAGAGGTAATTCAATATCGAAATCGAAGTGATTAGTTCCCCATTTTCCTAGATTGAGAGGGAAATTGAATTACTTTAAGAGAGAATGCATATCGCCAGTTAGATCATGAGGTAATTCAAATTCCTCCTCAATCTAGAGAAAGGGAAATCATATCAGTTGGGGAATTGAAATCCCCGGGAAAAGGAAAATAATCACATACCCGATAGGAAAAAATTAAAAAAAAATATTTTTGTATTACCAATCGCGGCATCAAATCCATTGTTGACGTGTGTAATTTATTGAAGTTTTCTAAGCATGAATACATTTTTTGATGTAAGAAGTTTGTATTATATATTATTAAATTGCCTACGACTTACAAAACAATTTCAAGAACGTGCTTTGCTTACCATTTACCATTACCGTGCTATTCAAATAAAAGTATATTTCCTTTTTAAATAATGATCCTCAATTTATGAATTAATCTTAGGTACATATAAAATTTGCGTCGATTTTTAATATAATAATATTTTTATATTTTATTCATGGTTTTAGAAGCCTTCCGGCTATGTTTGGCCCATAAATCCCTGTGAGGTTGTGGCAGTGGCAAATAACAGTTCAATATCAGCTGCATCCAGCCCGCCTTCATCAACGTTTCCGGAGACAAATCTTAATGAAGAAAAATCGCATGTTCAGCATTTTGATAAATACGAAAGTCAACTCAAGTCACCCAGTCAAGTAGCTTCGTCATCTGCACCAGTTGAATCTTCTGATACCACGCCAGTAACTCCGCCTAATTTAGAAACGGCGCAACGCCCCACAATCAAAAATCACACACACGGAGCACTACAACAAAATTCAACAATGCCAATTGGAGGTGTACAGAGTCAAAATCCAACACAAGGATTAGTACATTGGATGAGCGCTGTCATGGCCGAGCACATGACAGGTCAAACGCACCACGATCCAACAGCAATAGGCAGCATGCACTACATGTGGAACGGCAATGTCGATGTAAGAAAAAAATTAACGTTTTACAATTACCCAAGTTATAAGCTTGAATATAGAAAACCCATCTTTTAACTCTTGAAAATATTAATATTTAAGGTTCCCTGAAACTAAGCACAAGCGCTTGCAAAGCTGTTTAAGAAAGTCTTCAAATCAGCCATTAGACAGATTTTTTTATTCGTGCACGAATCAATGAACGACAAAAATACTCATTTTGATCTCTCAAGTTATTTGTTTTGTCTACATACTTATAATATTCTTTCACATGACTATTATCGATTATTTCTGTAAAAAAAATATAAAAAAAACAGGAACGATATTACATTTGACGAACTTCAGAGTCTTCAAAAACTAGTATTGTGAACCGCAGTTTGCTTCGGCCGCGAAGGGAGAATAAGAGCGGGAGCGTTTGCTACACAAATAACCTCCAGAGATGCTTCGGATACGGTTTTTTGACATTCAGTGAAATACAAAATTTCAAATTCACAGCTTTTTCGTTCCGCTTTCAGTGTACGTGTTTATAATTTCTGTAAAATGAAATTTCTATGTAATGAAGTGAATTCATTATAAAGAAGTTCGACTGTATAAAGAAGAATTTTTGGCAATTTATGCGGATGCAGACACAATAGTGAAAGGTCCGCGATTGGGAAAGTGGGTGCAAATATTCGCAACATCCTGGCTACTTACTAACGAAACGAAACATGGTCCAATCAAATGCAAATATAAACAAGTAAGGGTGTTATAGTCAGGTGATCCTGAAGGTGGATTTTTAGCCGAAGCCGAACAATCGGCAGGGTTGAAGACTTCGGCCGAAGACCGAAGGCCGAAGCCGAATGCAAAAAATTTACAGTAAGGAAACAAAAGCAGCCTTTAGTGGTATTCAAGCAGATGGGGCAATTGGAGTGGGCAAATTTTGCACTAGCAAATTTTGCACTTTTGCATGAACAACCCTCAGAAGAACGAGTGCAAAAATTCAACGATAACAGCTGTTTGATTTTAAGATCCATATGGACAGTCAAACATGTTTGGTCTTTCACATTTATATTACGCAGATATAATTGATATCAAAAAAATTAAGATGCAGACATTTTTTGGAAAAAAAATATTGATTTGTAAAAACGATTGTCGTATTATGAAATAGATGCATGGCATTCATTCAATTTCACTTTTTTTCACTTATTGAACTTTTTAAATCATGGTTTTTGTATTTCTTCATACATTCATACTCATTTGACACTGTAGGGTCGCCATAGCCTCAATTGCACACAAAATCGGGCAAATGTTGCACATCAAAATCGATGTGCAATAGTTGCCCAGCTGCGGAAACGATTTTCCATACAAACCAATTTGCCCAAATGCCCAGATGCCCAGTGTAAAAGGTCTCGATGACCCAAGTAAAAATATTTGTATTTATTTTGCACGCACAAAGCACACCCAAACTGGGCCCAAATAATGAACAGTATCGCGCCCAAACCGGGCCCAAATCTAGAATGAACGCGCCCAAATCGAGCCCAAACCGCGCCCAAATAATTAACAGACTCGCGCCCAAATCGAGCTCAAAACGGGCATGGGTAGTGAACAAACGCGCCCAAAATCGAGCCCAATGCGCGCCCAAATCAAGCACAAATATAGCCAAAATGGGCCCTTAACAAAAAATTTTCAAAAAACGAGCCCGAAGCACTTTCGAATTGAATATTCCCTCTCGGCACAGCCCGTCTTCGACACTGGGTGCATGACTTGAACAAATCGTTGACGACACTTGCGAGACTAAAGCATAGGTGGCGTCGATGCAAAATCCATACAAATGTCGCGAGTTTCATGCACGACACTTTGAAGGAGATGTCATTCATGAAGTCATGCATCCCATGCGTGGAGGAAGTCATACATGACTGGTATTCCGTAATGCAAACATGAATAAGTTCTTACAATTTTTTAAAAATTTCATTGTAATATTTATTATATGTATATACATACATATATAGTTCTTCTTCTTCTTGCGTGTTTAACTATCCCGGTCTATCCCGGGGTCCGCAAATATATACATATATAATTGATTATATTAAATCTATTTAACAACTATTAACAAATCAACATAGAACGTGATTGCCAAACGAAATGCGTATGTCAAAATCGGCTTAGTTATAATAACGATGTCTTCGAAGACTTCATGCACGATTTTGTCTTGAACGACCGATTTCCGAAAGGGCTATTATTATTATTATAATTATTATTATTATTATTCTAATTATACGTATTATTATTTTTATTTGAGTATTGTGCCTTAATGAATTAAGACGCTGTTATGTCGTCTAGGGAGCGCGTCTAAGTAGAATAACGCAAGGAATTACTCGAAACCATTTAATGCTTAATATAGCTTTTATTTATTTATTTTAAAACATAAACATTAAATCCTTATGCAAACTAACTTAACTGAGCTATTCCCTAGCTAACACGGAGATCCACACTTCAACGTCCTGGCTCGTGAGTAGGTGCGTTAAAGTTGAGATCTACTGAATACTTCGGTTCACGGTTCTGATCGTAGTCCTCCTCCAGTGCACGAATCTCAGTTTAAATAAAGAGATATTGCTGTTCTGGCAATATCGGTTGTTGCGACACTCTTCTGGGTCATCTCGATTGTTATTGTTGCGTGTTCCCAATATCTCAGGCCGATCAGGTCAGCTTACTCATTGTTGTTGCGTGCTGCTGTTGCTTAATACGTATTAAGGTATCCTCTAACGTCAGCTTTATTCCAGTCTTCGCCTGCTACGTGTTGTTGTTGTTATTATTATTGGAGCAGGTCAGTATTTAAGACGATGAACTTCTTGTGCATAGCTTATGCGACATAATTGCTGACTAGCTGTTTCGGCTATTTCGTCTTGCCGCTCACTCGCCCGATCCAATCGTCTGATGTTCTTAGTACTTGCGATCATTGGCTTTGATTGTTTACGCCAGCGTTAATGTTTTATTGATTCTGAACGCCGGTGTTTTCGTTTATGTACTTTATCGCATATAAAAATAAGGTATAAGAACTGTTTGTGCGGTTGTGACACACAACAACGCAATCTTAAAAAAAATAGAGAGGCAGTAGCTTCTGAGTCTATCGGCCCTCGAATTTCTTGAAATAAACCCAAAATGAGAAAAATTAATTCATAATTTTTTCAATTTTGGGCTTGATTTGGGCGCGCATTGGGATCAATTTGGGCCCATTTTGATTTTTTTGGGCTTGATTTGGGCGCGCATTGGGCTCAATTTGAGCCCATTTTGGTTATGTTTGGGCGCGCAATGGGCTCGGTATGGGCACGTTTTTGTTAGATTTGTGCTTGGTTTGGGCTCGATTTGGGCGCGATACTGTTCATTATTTGGGCCCAGTTTGGGCGCGCTATGGGCGCGTATTGAATTTTGGGCTCAATTTGAGCTCGATTTGGGAGCGTTTTGATTTTTTGGCGTCATTTGGGCCCGATTTGGGCCTGCATATTTTTACTCGGGGAAGCAATTGAAAATCTATCGTGACTTTTTTACTTCCATTAAAATGCAAAAATATTCGGCTAACATATTCGGCTTTTTCTAGCCGAAGCCGAATATTAAGAATTGGCCGATTTTGCCGATTACCGAAGCCGAACCTTCGAACGGACAGTACTTCTAACCGCAGTATAATATCCGTGTCCAGGTAACTGCTTGAAATCCGCTTTGCAATACGTTTCATCGTCCATGATCACGCAATCAAATTTGGGCAGGTAATCGCGACACAGTTTTCGAGCCCTCCTCTTGGCTTCGGCGTCCTTTTCTTATGACCTATCAGGTACTTTTTGTACTTTATAGCTCCTTAGGTTGTAAAAATTTTTAATCCGTTGAACACTTGACTTCGATGTTCCCGCTTTTGCTGCCATATCACGAACCGAAGTGCCTGGATTCTGAGTAAACAGCCGCTTAACGTTCTGGGCCGAGGCTTGGTTCGCTGGACCACTTTTTCTCCCTGATCCTGGTGTTTTTGATAAAGGGGTAAGCTGTCTGTATCGTTTTATGGTCCTACCGACAGTTTTTTCGCACACGCCAACTTCCTTAGCGATCTTTTTGTACGTGGTGTTTGGATTTTCCAGGTGTTTGTTAATAATTGCTTTCCGCTTTTCTTCTTGTTGAGACGACATCTTTTCAGTAGCTCTTTTATTTTACGAATGAGTATTTTTTTTTAATCTGCAATATTTATACTTTATTTAGGTACCAAATATGTTGCTATAGAGTTAACACTTTTTTATAAATAGCCTAAAAACAAAAGGACAGTTATTTCTGGGACAGTCCTTATGTGGGGACTAGTTGTGGTCTTTTTGAGGTGCACCATAGGTGAGTCTAAATTGTCTAAATTTCTTTTTTAAGTCGATCTCAAAAAGCGTGGCCGAGAACAAAGCACTTAATTATTGCTGTATATCGTAAAGCGTTCAATATTTCTCTTTCTTATCTACAACAAAGTTTTAGCCCTTGACTCAAAACAAATAGTTTCAGTACCAGCTTACCCAAAATTTCTTCATCTAATAGCTAGGACTTGTAAAAAATTTCACCTAGCAGGTTTCCCAAAAAGAACAATGGTTAAAAGTTATTTTTCGAATATTAGAACGATTGAATAACAACTTTATATACGATTCTGAATCGAATTCTACTATTTGAATAGTTGATGTTCTTGAGTAGTTGAAATGCGACTATTCGAATACTTGTTCAAAGTTTAACGATCGAATATAGCATTAATTGTAATGTCTATGCCTCGGAATTTGAAAATGTAGGTAGGTAGGTTGAAGTGGCTGCCACTTAGGCCGTTAATCGGCCCATTGTGATACCAAGGACGTTTTCTTGTGTTTGTGTGAGTGTATGTCTTTTTATGTAGTGTGCCCCTCACATGCGATTTTATAAAAAACCAGTACTAGGCCTGAAACATTACACTCCGTTTCGCCTGTGCCGGGAATCAAACCTCGGACTCTGGGATCAAGAGCATAGCACGCATCCCCTACGCTATCTTAGAGCCACTTAAATATGTAAAAAAATGAAGAAAAAAAATTCAAAAAAATATTCAAAAAATGCCAAAAAACATTCAAAATATTTAATAAATTCAAATAATTCAAAAAAATTCAAAATAATCAAAATCCAAGCTCTAGTAATAGTCCAAGAGCCAGCGCCAAAAAACTGTTTGAATTTACTAAGGCTAGTTCTTTGATAGTTCATTGCATTGGTTATGTACACCAACATACTGCGGTCAGTCAACCGAAACTGAGAACAGGTGACTCTGGTGCACTTTCTAAGTTGTCGTTTTTTCAGGGGTAGTAAAATGAATTTACTAAAGCTGAAATTTTGTCTACAACTTCTTTATTGCATATAAACAAAAGTTGTTATGGTCAGTCAGCCGAATGGCGGGACGGGGCTGGTCAGTCGGTGCATTTAATTCAAAAAATGTTATTATCGATATGCAACATGTTTCTAATGCAAAATCACTTGTTTTTCACTTAAAAGGTCAAAGATGATACGATTAGTTTTAATTTTCCCAAAAATTGAGAAACACATTCCCTGCAAGAAATGCGTTTTACTAGTAGTTCCAGAGCCATCGCCAATTTGGTCGGTCCATTACACTGTGATAGTTTTTTGAAAAAGTTTTAAAAGACAAGGCCAAATTCAACGGTTTCCCTCTATTTCGGGCACGGCCCAAGTAGCAAAATGTGGTATTCCTTCGGTATTTAATTTCTTTATTCAAACTTAATATGATCAGTTTTTGGTATTTGAATCCTCCCTTCTTTAATGTCACTAAAATCGGTTTTAAAGTAGAGCTGTCACTTTGGTTTTAAATTGGTATTTAATATCCTTCTTAAAGCAGTCTTAGATGGTTCTGAAATTAGTAGCCATATTCGAAGCATTAAATCGGTATGATGGGACGTATTTAATACTTCGAATATCGTACTTAAATTAGTAAAGTGTTTTTCTTCAGCGTGTGCTGTCAAAATGGAAAAAAATTATGGCCACCCTGCATTTCAGTCCGGTGTCGACCACCGAAGGGAATGGTGTACGCTCGGATGTTAAACTTTTCCTAATCAAATTATTATATTTGTATTCCTTCTAATTTGCAGCAATACTTATGATTGTACGAAATTTAAAATGCTTACGAGTTAATCTTTGCAAATTATTTGACTTAAGAAAAGTATATACTAAAACCCCACATAAAAACAAATTTTTAAGCACCAGCGCAGTGATTTCAGCGTAATTGTTTTACAAAAATATTTCATCAATTCAAACAATTATGAAGGCGCGTGAATTTCGAAGGGGGTAGCAGGTGTAATTTCACCGAAAAAGTCGTTGCGTTTGTAAAATCCCTTCAATTTGGCGTAACGAACAAAAGCCAAAGTCATTTATTTTACTTATCATAGCATTGATGAACACAAATATCTTGTCAATAAAATTTAAGACAGAACCAACACCCTCTGCAAAATATGTTTTTGTTTCATTTTATCATTAGTATTTAAATCAATGGGATAAAAAGAGATAAAGAATGTTTTTATAAACTCATAAGCTATGCTGGAGTTAAGAAGCCTTTAAGAAGATAAAAACTAGAACTTGAAACTTCGCTCTCCTATTTAAGTGGCAATTAAGATAGAAATACGCTTCTCAATTTCTTCTATCGGACCGCCCACATGGGCCCTTTTGCACTTAATTTGGACTTTAATATGTCTTATAGACGGAGTGCAAACCTTTTGTAGCCTTCTTCACTACTTCTTTAAGTTATGATAATAAACATTTTTGTTACTTGGGGGGGAATCGAACTGCATCATTAGTTTTTTGAGTTATCGCTAAGCCTTCATACGATTTTTTTTTAAAAGTTTTTTTGGCCACTTTTTGGCCCATATCTATGTTTGAGTTGAAGTTGGGTATTCTTAACTGGTATCGAAATGTAGTCTACGATACGCCAAGTAATTTTTCCCAAAACACTGTTATGATAAAATGGAGCGTTAGGGAGCTATACGCGTTTAAAAGTGCAAAAAATTCAATTTTCTTACGAGATGTTTTCTTGCATACCTTTAGAGGTTGCGCTCAGCGGATTTGACTCAAAAGTCCCACATTTCCAAATTTTTGAAGATAGCTTCTTCATAACCAATGCTTTTCAGAATTTTTAGGTATTAGTCGATGGAAAAGTATACAAGTTTTGTTCTCACTTACATAAAATGCAAAGTATACCAACTTTATAGGCTATTTAGGCATCTTTAGTAGACATTTTTACGAACAAAATCGGGCGTCAAAAAAAGAAGGCCCCAAAATTTCTTAATTTTATATGAAAATGGTTGAAAGTAATGATGCAATTTCAAAGAGTACGAAATCTCCGTTAAAACTACACCGATTGCATTTCGATTCAAAGTAAGTTATTGACCAAGCCGATTTTCTTTTATTTCCAACTGCACTTGGCTGGAAAGTGCGATTTTGGCAATATTTGACCGATGAAAATGTGCAGCCAAATTTCGTCCTTTCTTGCATATCTTTTTTCCCGTACTCTGCGACAGTGGCTTAGGCTGCTGAATTCAATACAGCTGCACTATCATGCGTAATTGACTGCGTTTTTTCAGAGATGTCCCATTCGGCTAAAACAACTTCAATGGCCGACGAAATATTTTCTGCGGTTGGTCGATCAATCATAGAAATATCAATTTTTGATTAAAATAATTTCGCAATAATCTATTACAATGAGTCATTTTACCTCCTAATTGCTTGTTGCAAAGTGTAACATTGTACATCTCATTGTGTTTAACAATGTATTGAGGCTCAACTGATACGCAGCAATCTTGGGAGCGCGAAGTCCACTCATCTACTAAAATCGACGCGCTTACTGCATCCTGCATGCTTTTCTCAGAAGGCACTTTATATCCGGACTCCATAAGCTTCATGAAATCTCGGAAACCATCTGACGAAACAAACGAAATTGGTAACATATTCCTAGCAATTAAATGCGCAACAACACAAGAAATTAGTTCCTGTCGTTCATGGGTGCATTCGTATTCTTTAACTAATAGAGTGCTGCACAAATGCATTTGCATTTTCGATATTGTCAGGTACTTATTGTATAGTGCAATACAAATAGAGAAGAAATCGCAATTAATACGCTCAAAACATGATTTATTTATTACAAGAACAAATACTACAAGAAATTTTTTTTTGCCGAGTCAAAAAGTATTTGTAATTACGCTCTGCGGGTGCAGTTACAATTTGGCAACATCGTTACAAATGATTCTATCACTGAAAGATCACTCTAAGTACTTATAGTATTAGAGTGTTGCGTGAATCTGGCGGAGGATGTACCTACGTTCGCTCACCAACGTTAGTATGAAAAACATGTAATTTTTAATAAATAAGGCTGTTAAAATTAAAAAACGAAATAAAAATTGATAGAATAGCGAATTTTTTTTTTTTACGTTTTATTATACCCGACACACTCTGTGTCGAGGGTAAATTGCGTTTGTGTGGTTGTTTGTAACACCCAGAGCCAGTCGAGATAGACTAAAAAAATATATATAGAAATGATCAGCGTCACTAGGAGACTCGATTTAGCCATGTCCGTCTGTCTGTCCGTCTGTCTGTTTGTATACAGTTTTCTTATCGAAGGAGTTGAGCTATCTCGACAAAATTGGTATGCGTGCTCACGGACACATGAGTAAGAACAAGTTCGAGAATGGACCCGATCGGACCATTTTTAGGGGTACCTCCAGTACTGCTCTTAAATCGAAGTTTTTCAAGATATTTTGATGAAATTTGATAGTTGAACATATTTGAAGTCAAGTTATTCAAATTCAAAAAATTGGAAAAGTGGGCGTGGCCGAAGGGCGTGGCCGAAATTTGGCAGTTATGCTTCCTTTGTAGCCATAAACATCCTCTCTAACATTTTTTTTGATAGGTCCATTATTAAGGGTACCTCCAGTACTAGGGGTCTGTCACAAAAATCTCAAAACTGCCCCAAATACGGATTTTTTGAGATACTCCCCTGAAACTTAGAATTTTAGCGTATATTTATGCCTCCGATTAAAGTTCAACAAAAATTGGAAAAGTGGGCGTGGCAAAGGAGCAGTTTTCATAAAGAAATCTATCAAAAGTCTGTAAATGGGGCCCCTTATGTTCTTAAACACCTCTTGATATTAAAAATTAGTTGAACATGTGAGTCTGTGTCGGGTATTCTATTGTCAGGCTCGCCTGACTATAACACCCTTACTTGTTATTAATTGGATTACTCCTCTATGATAGGAGTCTAGCAACAAGTTTTTAAATCTTACACCTGATTTGACAATATTACAAATCACAAAGCATTTTCTTTATTGAAAAGTTTATGACTTAGTAATTAGTTCATTGCGGGCCTCGGATACCGAGAACTAGGCTTTGATGATGTTTGAAGAAACACGTGTTATATTGACGATGCGGAAACGAAGATTTTAAGCAGCTAGGCTGTGCGTGGATTGCAAGGGTGCATGGAGTGCACCCACCGAGTAGACGATCAGCTTGGAAAGCTGAGTTTATGAATGTGCGTGGATTGCAAGGGTGCTTGGAGTGCACCCACCGAGTAGACGATCAGCTAGGAAAGCTGAGTTTATGGATGTGCATGGATTGCACCTGAAGTTGTAGAACGATTTATAATTGCTGGCCGGTCATTTCTTTTCAATCTCCGTTCATTCGAAACAAACCAAGGAGCTCCTATTATAGTCCTTAGGATCTTGGACTGTCCTCTTTGCAGGATTTCTATATTCGAAGAGCTGGCATTTCCATACAATTGTAAACCATACGTCCATATTGGTTTTATAACTTGGTGGTATAGAAGGATTTTATATTCAAGCTTTAGAGGAGATCGGCTATTTATTAACCAGTGCAGGCTGTTGGCTTTAAGCTTCATTTGGATTCTCTTGGCTTCAATATGCTTACGCCATGTCAGTCTTTTGTCCAAATGAATACCGAGATATGTGACTTCCTCACATTGTGGGATGCGTACATTATTAAGGAAAATGTCTGGAGAAGCTTTCCTTTTGAGCGTGAAATTAATGTGTTGACATTTAGGCTAATTAATTTTGATTCGCCATTTAGATAACCAGCTTTGGATTTTGCTCAAGTGATCTTGGAGCTGAGAAGTTGCGATACTTATGTCCTTGTGCCGACTAAGTACCGCTGTGTCATCAGCAAATGTTGAAATCAATATTCTATCGTTATTTGGAATATCTGCTGTGTATACAAGGTAAATAAAAGGCCCAACAACACTCCCTTGGGGGACTCCCGCGTTAATTTGAAAGGTTTTTTTAATAAATGTCCTACTTGAAACGTTCTATGTTTTAAGTATGACTCAAAGATCGCGTGAAAATTAAAGGGAAGTAATCTTCTGACTTTGTATAACAGTCCGTCATGCCAAACTTTATCGAACGCTTGTTGCACATCAAGGAATACTGCAGAGCAGTACTCCCGATTTTCATAGGCAAGTCTTATTTCATTTGTAGTCCGATTTACCTGTTCAATAGTACCGTGTTGTTTTCTAAACCCGAATTGATGTGGAGGGATAATGTTCTGCTCTTGCGGATAAGGTGTTAATTTAGCTATGAGTAACTTTTCGAATAATTTTGAGAGACACGGCAGGAGGCTAATTGGTCTATAAGAGGATGTTTGGGTAGGATATTTTCCTGGCTAAGGCACCATTTTAATAACCGACCGTTTCCAATCTTTTGGGAAGTAGCTGAATTCAATAATTGCATTTAATAAGACTGTTAAAAACTGTACAGCTACGGATGGTATATTTTTTAACATTTTTGGAGTGACAAGATCATGTCCCGGGGCTTTTTTGCAGACAAGTTTATTTTTTATGATACTGGCAATTTCTCGTGAACTGATTTGTATGGAAATTTTACGAGTGTTTTCGGACAAAGTTGGGAGAATATGCTCAGCATTGCTCGGATCCGGTTGGAATACTTTATTGAGGTGTAAAGCAAAAACCATAGCGTTCTCTTCATCTGAGCGCGCCCATCCACTGTTGAGACACCGAACGGGTGTTTCACTCTGTACTGGGGTCTTTATAGAGCGGCTTGCCAACCACAAGGAACGACGATTTGAGCCTCTGGGCGTAAGGTTCTCTACAAAGTTGCGGGTTTTAGATCCTTCTCCCTATTTAAACTTACTCTTAGCTTTTTTTCTACTTCTTTTAGCTTGTTTTTGGCCAACGGAGAATGGATTCGCTGCCATTCGCGCCTGGATCTTCGTTTTCGTGCGACGAGATTTTCGATTTCCCTATTAGATAAGGCTTTTTTGTTCTATATTTAGTATGAGGAGTCGATTTTTGCGCTGCTGATGCCAAATAAGAGCTAAAAACAGTTACGGCATCGTCAATATGATCAATGCATTCAATTTTATAGTTGGTATGAATATGCGCACTTATGTGCTTTTTGTATTTTAACCAATTTCTGCCTGCGTCTGTTAAGCTGCGTGGGCGTTCTACTGGTTCCGGATATTTGTTCAAAACGAATACAACTGGGGAATGATCTGAGGAGAGGTCGGATGTTGCTTTTGCAGAAATAAGCTTTCTTGCAATACCTTTAGTTATCCCGAAATCTAAGAGGTCTGGAATTTTTTGGCCAATAAGTTGGCTGTTTGGGAGATACAAAGTGTAGAGAATTGTTTTTATTGACAATTGCCTTGTATAATTGCTGACCCTTAGGATTGCACGTCCTGGAACCCCAGAAAGTGTGCTTTGGATTATAGTCTCCTGCTGCTAGGAACTTATCACCTAATGTCTTAAAGAAGTCTAAGAACATTTTTTCGGTTATGCTAAAACGATGTGGGCAATAAATCGCCGATAAAACTAGATTTTTACCTCTCACTATTACGCAAAGCGTTGTTGCCTTAAGGAAATCATAACTGTACGAGTCTAGAATAAAATGTTGTATTCTTCTACGAATAAATATACCCGTGCCACCATGCGCCTTGCCATCTGGGTGGTTGGTTTACCAAAAAATATACCCGGGGATTGAGAAGAAATTTTTGTTTGTTAAATGTGTTTCAGAGAGAAGCATAACGTCAACTTCTTCCTGATTTAAGGAATTCTGAATTTCTAGCTTATACTTGGGTAACCCGTTCGAATTCCAGGCACAAATTTTTAGGAAATTCATAGTTTAGCTAAAAGTGCTGTGATTAATTGTGTTTGCATTTGCACAATTCTGTCGAGTGAGCTTTGCATTGTTTGCATAAATGGGGAAAAACTTTGAGTTAGAGTAGATATCATTATCTCAAGACTACTGTTATTGTTAGTAGGAGCACTAATAGGGGTCGCGGGTTTAAGTGCATTTGCATAAGAAACTCCTAGAGTTACAGGGTTCAAATTAAAGTTGTGAGAGGATAATGGTACCGAAACAGTAATATTTTTTGTAGGATTACGAGCTGATTATTTTTTAATATTGATTCGTTTTTTCAGTTCTTGATACACTAGACAACCTCTGAAATTTGCTGAATGATTTCCATCGCAGTTACTACATTTAAGTAAATTGGGATCATTTTTTGATCTTTTATCACAGACTGAGCTGTGTTGAAGCTCGCCACATATTACACATACGGTGCGCAATGTACAATACGATTTTGTGTGTCCAAATTCTTGGCAGTTGGCACATTGTATGGGACTATTTCTTTTATGTGGCTCTTCTACCGTTATTTTACGATCCAACAGGAACTGCAAATTGTATATCGGATGGATTTCGTTTTTTTTTTTAAGCTTTAAGTTGTCCGGCAACAGATCAACTTTAAACATAGGCTGAGGAATTTTAGCTTTGTTAAATATATTTATAACCGATCTTGCGTGAAAACCATTCTCTTCTAGCGCACTCTTTATTTCGTTTGTGTCAACATCTGCTTCAATACCTTTGATCAGCACTGTAATACCTTTGCTGCTCTTCAGCTGGTATGTGTAAAAATTTTTATTCGTTCCTTCAAACTCTTTTTCAACTTTTCGATAACTATCTTCCGTGTTTGTTTGAATTTGAATTTCATGGATATTACCCCTAGTTAAGGGAACTACGTAAAAGTTGCTATTGCCTAATAAATTAGCTAATTTGGCAACAAGTGCATTCCAGCTCCGCTCGCGCAAATATATTGGGGGCTTTTTATACCCGACACACTCTGTGTCGAGGGTATATTGCGTTTCTGTGGTTGTGTGTAACACCCAGAACCAGTCGAGATAGACCATACAAAATGTATATAGAAATGATCAGCGTCACCAGGAGATTCGATTTAGACATGTCCGTCCGTCTGTCCGTCTGTCCGTCCGTCCGTCTGTCCGTCTGTCCGTCTGTCCGTCTGTCCGTCTGTTTGTATACAGTTATCTTATCGAAGGAGTTGATCTATCTTGACAAAATTTGGTATGCGTGCTCACAGGGACATGAGTAAGAACAAGTTCGAGAATGGACCCGATCGGACCATTTTTAGGGGTACCTCTAGTACTAGGGTCTGTTACGAAAATCACAAAAACTGCTCTAAACTCGAAGTTTTTCAACATATTTTGATGAAATTTGATATTTGAACATGTTTCAAGGCAAGTAATATGATTTCCAAAAATTTTAAAAGTGGGCGTGGCAGAAAGGCGTTTTTCAAAAATTGTCCCCTACACCCGAAATTCAAATGGGACTTGAACGAAAGTTGGCACTTATGCTTCTTTTGTAGCCATAAACATTCTCCCAAAAAATTTCCTAGATCGGTCCATTATTAAGGGTACCTCCAGTACTAGGGTCTGTCACAAAAATCTCAAAACTGCCTCAAAATCGGACTTTTTCCAAATATTTCAATGAAACTTAGGATTTGAGGGTATATCTAAGCCTCCGATTAGAATTCCAAAAAATTGGAAAAGTGGGCGTGGCAGAGGGGCAGTTTTCATAAAGAAATATAACAAAAGTCGGTGTATTGGGCCCCCATATGGCCTTAAACACCTCTTGATATTAAAAATTATTTGAACACGTGTGTCTGTGTCGGGTATTCTATTGTCAGGCTCGCCTGACTATAACACCCTTACTTGTTTTGGTTGATTTTCTGCTGAATTTTCATCAGAAATTGCAGCAAGTGGAGCGAACCGATTACCAATTAGACTTTCTTGAGAAGCAGGAGCTTCCATTTTATTAAGTTTGCCCCTGTTGTAATTTTTTCCGGAAGGGCTTCTGTTCCTTTTCGTAATATTAATACAACGGTGCATACCGATTAGCACCGCCTGCTGCTTGTTTTGCTCTTTATTCATTTCAGCAACTATTGGACTTTGTTTGGACGAATTAAGTTCAATTACATCTCAAGGAAGAGCGTCCAAAGGGGAATTTGGTAAAATACTCTTAGGAGTGTTGTTAGGGCTATTTTTCTTAACGCTAAGAGAAATTATTCCACTGGTAGAGTTCGATCTCTTTCTTTCGAAATGGATTTTAATATTTTTGAATTGGCTTATACCTGGCTGTTCACTTGTAGACTGGTCCAGATTGTCACCATATTGTGTAATTTCCCTACTGGGAATTAGTAAATTTTCCCTACCGGGATGTTGATTAAGCCCAGCTTTTAACTGGTTCGTATCGCAGATATTGGATGGTGGACTGTGTCCGATTGGCATCACTTTCGGGCAGAGCAGCTAGCTGCTGCAGCAGCTGCAGAGACCGAGTGTCTCTTTCAATCGTTCCTAGAAGTTGGATGACAACAAATAATATACGAATGTCCGTATGTATATTCACTATACTTATCTTTATTTTGTGTTTCAAACACACAATTTACTGGTGGAGCGGCACAAAAACACTGCAGTCCTTCTTGGAGAATGTTTTTGAGCTTTGCTCAAATTAATGCAGGTTGCTCAATATATACATTTTGTTTTTATTTATTATTGTTTACGGAGCGCGAAACTATGTACGCCAGTCTTCGATAAGGGTTGCCAGACCTTTTGCGAATTTGAAATCCAAATTTTAACAACAAATTATACAAATTTAAAATAAATTTCTTAAAGCTCTCAATGAAACCGCAAAACAGTATTTAGAAAACAAGTATTTACAATTAATTTTTATCCGAAGTATTTGCCGCTCATTTAACTAGTAATTATTCATTCGCTCTCAATTGCTATTCTACTCGAACTAGTTTGTGAGTAGTGCTGTTTGTATTTATTCGATCTAAAAATTTTGCGGACTAGAACGTTATTAATTATGCTATCTCCAAATGTCTTGTTGCCTCATATAAATGCATTTATGCATCCCTCTCAGGCAATCAGGTTTAGGGGTTGAAAACCCCCGAAATGAAAATTAATATTTTGAAGTAATTTCTTCTGCTTATGCGCGGTAAAGACACATCAAATGCTTGGCAAGCATGTAAGAGTGTACATTGAGAGAAAAACTGCAACTTCAAATCAAAAACGAGTCATAATTAATCAATTATTTTCAACAGCCTGTTAAGTATTTTAGTATTAATAGTATTTTAATAGCACTATTAAATAGGCTGTTAAACCATAATTTTTCAAGATATTTTAATATTTGATATGTGAGCATATTTTAGGGCAATTAATTCCAAAAATTTGAAGTGTCTATGGTCGCTAACACCCTCTCGAAAAATTTTCCTGATTGGTTTATTGAGGGTATCTCCAGTACTAGGGTCTATCGCAAAAATCGCAATCGGGCTAAAAATTTATCATTGCTACATAGGAAAGACAAATATTGAACGCGTTACGAAATATAGACAGTGAGCTATTTAATTCTCGGCCACACTTTTTGAGATCGGTTTAACATAAAAATATAATTTAGAAAATCTAAATAAACCAAGTATAGAGAGTTGCTATACTCACGCAGCTCTTTCATAAACTGGGGTCAAATTTTTGTCAACATTCCATGACCTACCAATGTGTCACAGTGTAACCGAATGTTTGACATACGCATACGCGTGTCTAGGTATATAAAGTGTAGCTAATCTAGTATTTTACGAGTATCGTGTAATTTCGGCTGGTAGACGGTAAGCGAGACATCTTTTGAAAGGAAAAACGTAGCAGCTTTCCACGTCATCAAATTTATTTACTCCCCAGTCTTCTATAGCCACGGATTTGACTGTCGATTTGAAAATTTTATATTTTACTGCAAGTGACACATGTCGGTTTCCTAAGACTTTCGTCCATTTGCTATTTAGTGCCATTTTTGAGTCTATTAACTTCTGGCCGATATACTTGTTGAAGTTAGGATCGTGGTTCATCCGAACTCCGTACTCCGTGGTTCATCGTTACTCCGCGGGGTAGAACTTTTCTATAAGAAAATGTGCTGAAAATTTCAATATTGTAGTAATGTGAAATTTTGATCAAATTCAAAAAGCATTTGAACTTTGAATTCCTGTGAAACTAAAATCACTTATTCATGAATTTTGAGAGGTTTTGGCCACCTTTCTGCATTCCAGGCCCATACTGCTCCGTAAAGAGATACCAGACTACAATTACCTAGTAATGATTATTTAACAGCTGTGGCCACACCCATCTCCTCATCATTACGTTCAGGCTCTTCATTTAAAAAATTGTTCATATAAAAACTGAGCACATAAAGAAATTTATTAATTGAAAAATTTCAACATGTTTTTGGGAAGTATCAAATGAAAATTTCATTGATTGCTTTGAAAGGCGCAAATATTCAGACTGATATTTTCGCTCGTTAGCTCTTTTCCACGAGCAAATACAAATTGCGTAAATTATGTGAAGGTGAAGCATCGAAATTGTTTTCAGTCATACTATCAGATTCACCTGAAATTTTCTCGACTTGGTGAATTGTACTGATTAAATATATTTGAAGTTGACCATCAATTCTCTCATATTTAATCATTAGTTACACACGGTAGATGGGAAATGCCAAAATATTATTTAGATGATTGTGCGAACTGCCTTCTGCTTGTAAGAGCAAATATCGCATCTCTGCTTCAAAGGAATCAAAACTCAAAATGTTGGGGATCCTGTTCGGAAGGCATCTCTATACCTGCAAGGAGAATTCTAATATATATATATTTCTATTTTTTAAATTGCCGAAAAATCCGCTATGCCTTTTTATACCCGACACACTCTGTGTCGATATTCCGTTTGTGTGGTTGTGTGCAATCACGCGGGATACGGGATTAATAAAATTAATACAAAATTTTTACCTCTTACTCAAACAGTATATTTTGCTTAGCTGCCTTCGCACTTTAGTGCACATGTAAGTTACCTGCACAAAAATATGCGACGGCAGCATTTTTGCCTGTATTTGTATGAAAATTTCTCTTTTAGCTGAATTCAACTTAGGTGCACATTCGCTTTAACAGCATCTTATTTTTGGTTTTTGGAATACATTTTAATAGTAAAATGTTCATTTAACAGCCCTGTTGAAAATTTATCTTTTGAATGTCAAAGGCATTCCTATCGAATTTTTTAAAATTTTGATACAAAATTAATAAACCTGGTTTAAACTCTCATAGCGACTATCATTTGAATGTTTAAACCATCAAAAAGTATAAGCTAGGCTGAAGTGTATGTTATAAGCAGAGCGGATATTTGCACATAAAGCATATTTGCATATGCATTTGCATATTTGACCGTTTAGAGCATATTTTTATTTTTCTTGCATGTTCGCGGCATATACTACGTTTATTCGTACGCCTTATTCGCGAATAGCGAATTTTCCCGTATAAACGGTCTTATACACGAATAGTTAATTCTCTTTTTGACGATCAGGCAGCACTTTTGTTTAATTTGAGTTCAAAAATCTAACAAATAAGATGGAGAACGGAAAGGAAACCAACAGCTGCATATGGATAATACTTAAATTCACTTTTGAAAAAATAAAGCCTTTTAAGAAAAATTTGAACAAATTTTGAAAAGAAACAAAGTTTTAAAAGTATAATCGATATATGTATATAATGTTTGTTATGCAGCCGAAGAACCTACCGACCCGTATGTCAAAAAGCTTTTGCCAGATATGTTGGAAAGGTTTGCGTTTTGTCCAACAACCTCAACTGATGTTGAGCAGGGATTGTAAATAACAGTTATTTTCGAAAATTTACATCAAAAAGTCAAAAGAAAAAATTGGCGTATTAGATATTTAAAATCGTGCAATTTAATGGTTCTTAAGTAAGGAGTGGTAATCTTTAATGATTTATATTTTTTTGACTTTTTTCAAAAAAGTCAATCAATAACCGTTATATTTCAACCGATAAATTTTCCGTTGGAAAGTAACAGTTAAAAATTTACTTTTATTTTTTCGGTCAGAAATAAAAATAAAAATTAGATTTTTATTTTTTCAGTCAAGAAAATAAGTTAAAAATTGACTTTTATTTGTTCGGTCGAATATAAAAGTCAAAATTTGACTTTTATTTTTCCAGGCAGATATTAAAGTTAAAATTGAACTTTAATTTAGTTTAAATAGTTTTCATAAGTCTTGAAGGAACTTTAATATTTGGAAATTTGGATATTAGAAATGTATAAAAAAAGGAATTTTTGCATTAAAAAACTTGAAATTTTCTCATTTCATGAAGCATGTACCTGTCCATGTCTCTGGCTGTTGTTTTTGGTAAATAGGATTGAGGCAGGGGCGACTCATAGCAATCCTGATCATGAATATATATGTCCATACCTTTAACTTTTATATCTAACCGAAAAAATTAAAGTTAAATTTTAACTTTAATATCTGACTGGAAAAATAAAAGTCAAATTTTGATTTTTATTTCTGACCGAACAAATAAAAGTCAATTTTTAACTTATTTTCTTGACTGAAAAAATAAAAATCGAATTTTTATTTTTATTTCTGACCGAAAAAATAAAAGTCAATTTTTAACTGTTACTTTCCAACGGAAAAATTATCGGTTGAAAAATAACGGTTATAATTTGACTTTTTTTTTTTAAGTCGTAACAGTTACGGTCCCTGATGTTGAGCGCAGTTTCTCTCTGTACGGAAACGTCTACACGCCGAAGAGACGATCATTCACTATCGAAATTCTTAGGCACCATATAATTATTTGTGAAAATTCTGAAATTGAAGATTAAGCTATTTAGTCTGACTGAAGGTTCGGTTTCGGTTAACAGATTCATTGACCATAAAATTGCATTCGGCTGGGGCCATGAATCTTTTTTTTTTTTTTTGTTCTTTTCTTTTATTAACTATTATGAACATGAATTGTTATTTTTGTTTTAGGCGTTATACAATAAATGGACTGATTTTTTTTAATAAATGAAAACAAAAAAAAATTAAAATGTGCTCTGCTTTACATTTAATTTTTTGGTCTTCAGTTCTACTTTCAGTAATGGGCCGAAGGTGCATGACAAATTTTCGGCTTCGCTTCACCAGCTTATGTCGGACTCTATTAAGCTGTTACTAGAGAAAAACTCAAAAAAAAAAAAAAAAAATTAAAATAATTCATTATAAATATTTTTTTTTCATGCATATTTTATTTTTTTTCGAGCATATATTGCAATTATTTAAGCATATTCTATGCGCATATTTCCGATTTTTTCGTGCATATAAATATCTGCTCTGGTTATAAGCCTCAATTTGTTTTTCAGTTCATTTTATTGAATTTTTTTTTATTTCTAGTCAGTTATGAAAGAATTTTCCTTTTATTACAAAAGTTAAATATTTTTTTGTTTGTTAATAAAAATAATATTTAGACGGCGTTCTTTTAAGCGCTTGACATATGTTGTTAAAGAAATTCTGATATGTGCCTCAATAACGCAGTTAAAAAAAAATCGGGTAGGTGCATTTTTCGCGTAAGTGCCCGAAACTGTCTGGAAAATAATTGAATGCAGCTAAGCAGAATATACTGTAATCAAATTTAAACTTTAAAAAATTGTTAAAATTCAGATTTTGTATGGAAATTTGACATTTAAACAATGTTTTAAATTTAAAATTTGATTATGAATAAGGGGGTTACTTTTTAAAATTTTATGCTGTATACTCGTACATACATACATATACATTTTTAAAATAAGTAAGGATGTTATAGTCAGACGAGCCTGACAATAAAATACCCGACACAAACACACATGTTTAAATAATTTATAAGCCACGCCCAAAAAACTAGACCACTAAGAAAGAATATTCAACAGGTTTTGAAGGCCATTAGGGGCCCATATACCGACTTCTGTTAAATTGTTTAAAAAAATCCGATCCTTTTCCACGGCCGCTTTTAAATTTTTTTTTTTTAACTCTAATCGGAGGCTTTCATTGAAATATTTCAAAATAAACCGATTTTCAGGCAGTTTTGGGATTTTTGAGACTGACCCTAGTACTGGAGGTACCCTTAATAATGGACCGATCAAGGACATTTTCTGGGAGCATATTTATGGCACAAAGGAAGCATAAGTGCCAAACTTCGTTCAAGTCCCATTTGAATTGCGGGTGCGGGAGACAATTTTCGAAAAACTCCCTTCTGACACGCCCACTTTTAAAAATTTTTGAAATCATATTAATTGCCTTTAAATATGTTCAAATATCACATTTCATCAAAATATCTTGAAAAACTTCGATTTTAGAGCATTTTTTGTGATTTTCGTAACAGACCCTAGTACTGGAAGTACCCCTAAATATGCTCCGATAGAGTATATTCTCGAACTTGTTCTTACTCATGTCCCCGTGAATACGCACACAAAATTTCGTCAAGATAGTTAAAGTTCTTAGATAAGATAAGACCATTTTTAAGGTCTAGGGTCTGTTATGAAAATCATAAAAACTGCTTTAAGACCGGAGTTTTTCTAGATATTTTGATGATATTTGACCTTCGAACATATTTAAAGGCAATTGATATACATAATTCCCGAAAATTAGAAAAGTGGCGTGGCAGAGAGGCGCACAGTGTAACGTGCGGGGGCAAAAATGGCAAAGAGGTGATCTGACAAATTTGACCAAATTTTAATGCAAATTCATAGGAAAATATTTCATTAGCCTACTTCAAAAATTTTAGACAAAATAAAGGTCAGCTTCTATTGGCTCTCAAAGTTGAGGATTACAAACGACCGAACTTGAACGTGAAAATTTCATTTTTTTTGGCCGCTTTTGAAACTGCCTTTACACCACAAAGAAGAAATGACCTTTAAGTAAAGCTTGAATAATTTAGTGTTTTAAAAATTCAGCAAAAAATATCTAAAAATGGCCAAACTTAGACTAACTTTCCATGATAGACAGAACTGTGTACTACAACCACAAAAAAAAAAATATCTGCCCCAAGTTGTCCTAATTTGCTTTTAGGCGTCAGTTGAAAATTTGTGCTTTTTTAATATGGTTATTAGAGACTCTATGGATTTATAATTTTTTTATTGAATTAGATTTTTTTTATGAACTTGTCATATTAAAATTGAAATAAGTAAGGGTGTTATAGTCAAGCGAGTCTGACAATAACATACCCGACACAGACACACATGTTAAAAAAGTTTTTGAAACGCGGCTATCTATTAAGATAGAATATAGTAGAGGTTTTTAAGGCCATAAGAGGCACCATATACCGACTTTTGTTCAATATTCTTATGAATACCGCCCCTTTGTCAAGGCCACTTTTCCAAAACTTTTGAATTCTAATCGGAGGCTTAAATTTACGCTCAAATTCTAAATTCCATTCAAATATTTCGAAAAAGGTACCCTTAATAATGGACTGATCAAGAATATTTTTTTTTGGGCGAAGTCCAAATTTCATATGCTGATATATTATGAGTAATAGTGGTATTCAAGCAGCTGTGGAAATTGAAGTGTACAAATTTTGCACCAGCAAATTTGTCCCTTTTGTATCAACGACCATGCGAAGAACGAGTGCAAAACTTGTGCGATAACATGGCGCAAATTTTGCCTATCAAAATCGATGTGCAATATTTGCCCGGCTGATGAATTTTTCTTCCATACAAACAAATTTGTACAAACGCAAAAAATGCACACCTGCTTGAATCTTACTAATATGTATTTGGCCTTTACAAATGCATTAATAGTTGCTCAAATTAATTGGCCTTAAATTACTAACTTATGGGTTAAAAACAAGAATTTTTGTGAACTTTGAAGGGGCATAGGAAAAAATTAGGTATGTCAGTCTTAAAATTTTATTTATTTACTACTTGAGAAATTCGAGAAAAGATGTAAGCCAATTTTTAAGGCCCTAGGTCGAAAATTCATGATTTTGGCATGTTAGGTTATATTGGAGGTGGGCGTGGAATCTGACGGATTTCTAATATTTGTTCGATATTTTTTATTTTAATTTAATGCCCATCCCAAGTTTCATTGTTCTAAGACCACTCCTTCTAGTTTTAGCCACTATATGTATGATGACGTGAAAATTGTCGAAAATTCTCTCCTACACCTGAATTTCAAATATGCTTCTTTGATAGCCACAAGCACCCTCTCCAAATATTTTGATGGGGATTGGAGTTACACGACTTTGAATTTGCGCACGGTCTCCACCTTTCCAAATTCTATGCGCTTAGCTATCATATACGGTAATTGAGTTATGGCCCTAAATATGGGGTAAAGTAGAGAAAATTGACTTTTTTCACATTTTGGGCCATATCTCGGAAACGCTACTTAAATACTTTAAACCAATGAACCTGACAAGGGAGACGAAAGGATGGGAAATTTTATTTACTTCTGAGTATAACTGCAAAGTCAAAGACGAAGAGATATTTTTTTGTTTCAATTTTCGACGAGCTCGCAGCACTTCATGAGATCGAATTTTAGAATGAAATCGTTGGAGTAGTTGCGCTACATAAGAAACTTGTATATAAGAAAAACCCGCCTTTAAGAAACTGTTTACCAAAACCAAAAATTCTTTTTGTATGGAAAAAAATTTTTTATAAGAAACTTATCAAAAATTGAAAACCCTTATTTTCAAAAATATGTAGTTTATATAAGAACTTTCTTATAAACGGTTTTTTTTTTATAAAAAAGATTTTTCTTATCAGTGGGTTTTTATATAAGAAAAAGCCGGATATAAGAATGAAATTTCTTGACAAAATTGACTTTCTTATATAGCGAAACTTCCCTGCAAGACAAATCTAAAGGCTGAATTTTGAATATGATTTAACACACTTACAGCTCTGATTACTTTAATACTATAGTTTTCTATTTTATCGAAGATCTCATAAAGAAGTCAGAGAGTACATAAGTAGACGTTTTTATTTTGAAAAAAAAAAAAAATCATTGACGTGTTTTAGCCCCCCCAAAGCCAAATCCTAGAACCGCCACTGATTACAGTTAATGTAATCAAACTAAACAAACGCTTAGTTTTGTTTGTAAAAATCTGGAAAACAACTGCCAAACAATTTGAAATCCACGATAAACACTTTTTTTATTAACCAAAAAAATTAATTCGGTTCGAGTTAAAGATCTAAAAACCAATGAACAACAAGAAGCCAAAGAAGAAGAATCTTTAATCAGCCTCACAGAAAACTTTGAAGTAGGGACAAATAAATTAACAATACTTTCAGCGAAAGTATATATGAACATTTATTTATTTGAGTTCCAAATATTGTGAAAGAAGTAAGTCCTTGAAATATGTACTTTCGATTCAAACCGCTCCGTATTCAATTGCACTCTAAACGAGCTTCTCGTGCGCAGTCCTCAAAACGCACTAATCCATTAAAATATTACACTGGAAAGCGATTGCTTTCGATTTTGTTATTATGCCTCTTTATGCTATTTTTCTGATTTTGCATAAAATCAAGCGGAAAAAAAATCAATAGAACCAGACAGCGAAAAAATGAGGAAAAAAAACTAATTTTCTAAAAGACAACCAGTATAAAGAGTGCAGCCAATAAAAGTGGAGAAAAATTGAAATAATGAAACAGCTTCGGTGCAGAAAACACGGAAAAATTTCGAAAAAGCCGAAAAAAGAAAGCATAGAAAAAATGCTGGAACGATAGAAAGTATACGCGAATGAAAGCTCGTGAAAAGAAATGGCTGGGTCGTTGCTGCGCAACCGGAAGATCAATCTTGCAAAAAAAAAATTTAATAAAAAAATTAAATAAAAATAACGGGAGAAAGCCGAATACAACACAAAGTTTTGCTCTCATTCCTTTCCAAAGCTAACTCGAGTGATGGTGGTGAAGCTAGTGCAGCATAGATGACATTCTGAAAAAAAGCTGCTTACGTGCTTTGCTATCCTCTCCGCCCTCTTACGCACAAGATTGGGAGTTTTTCGTTGCACATAAGGGCCTCTTTGCTTCTCACGTAATTTTTTCAAAACTAAGAGCAACGGAGCACCAAATCAACCAGTCTCCAACAAAGAAAAAAAAATCCTTTTTTTTTCTCTTTATATGCATGTTCGTCGCGCAATGCCCTTTAGAAAAGAGTGCGTTGAGCAGGTTTTTTTTTTTTTTTTTTGAACGTTGGTTGTGGGTGGTCGGCTGTTTCGGTCACCGTTGTCTCACAGCAGTCTCTCTTTTTTAAAAAATATAGAAGGTAACGTAGCAAACAGACCCACCGAATAGCTGGAAGCGGCACAACACATTTTGTGTAGTTCAGAGTTTCAAATGGGTTGCCGAAGGGGTTAAAAAAATGTTTGCCAATTTTTTCTCTCGACGTTCACTCTCTGTTTTAGCGTTTTTTCTCAACTCACTTCACTTGTTGAAGGTAGATGCATTTCTTCCACGACTTTTGCAGAAGGGGTTTTCGGTTTTACTTTCATTCCTTTTTTTTCGTTATGTGCTCTTTAATGGCTTATTCGTTCTAGTTCGCAAGAGGATGAGTTTCGTGCATTGGTCAGTTGAAAAAAGAGCTACAAATGCGTTGAGGTGGACGAAGCGTGTGAGAAAAAAACAAATATTCCAAGGCGTGAACTGCGTTTTGTAATATTTTTTCCACTTTCTTTCAAAAAATCTTCTTATTTTACTCAACACATTCTTTTCAATGAACAAAAATTTTGCTGTTCAGCAACATACAGCAGCACACAATAACATAGAGCATGACATACTGCACATACGTAGACTTTTGTCCATTCTTTTTTTTTGTTGTTGTTGGTTTTGTTGTTTTTTGTGAGTAATTGTTTAAGTTAACAGTGGAAATGTTTTTTATTGTTCATATACATAGTATGATCAAAAATACTTTTGAAACAAAACTGCATCATAATTTTTTCTAAAAATGCTTTTGGATACGTCAGATACCAGAAACGTATACTTTCGTCGAGCACTGATGTAAATTTTTTTTACACATAGCCGAGTCATGCAATGTGAGAACGTTTTCTATTAACGAGTTCTTTAAAGGCTTTAAATTGTGACAATTTAGATGATTTAAAAGAACATTTGTTTCGATTTTTCATACAAAGCTAAAAGGCATTAGGCACGTGACCGTCCCTTATAATCAGGGATGCCCGCGGAGCAAGCTTCGGAGCATTGAGAGCAAATGCTTGTGTACATACACAAAAGGCAACAAGCAAGCTGAGAAATCGAAACCTGTTTAGTCTGACATCAGGCAGCGAACGAGCAAGACCTATGTCGGATGAAGCAAAAAGAGAGAACTGAAAAAGGCGAAAAACGTTCTTCAGTGCAATGCGCACACACACTATCGCAAGCTTTCAATTTAATGGTGGGCATCCCTGCTTATAACATACAAAGACCGCAGCTCACGGATACTTTCAACGGTTCAAAAGGATCTGGCGGGTTAAGCAAAGGCATGCAGCATCATGAAAGGAATTTTTAAATTTTGTTGAATTTTCTATAGGTGCCATCCAAAAACACTGTGGAGACTACTTTTTAGATTTTTATTTTGAACGGTCCTTGAAAATCCTTTTTTAATAAGGCTTTTTTCAAAATTTTATATCTCAAAAACTAATTAAGATAAGAAGATGAAACAAACGTTGGCCGATTGCTTATATAACAGGAAATCAAATTTTTTTTTTTTAATTTTTCACTGAGAAAAATTTTCCCACAGAACTAAAAAGATAATTTTAACAATTTTTTTTCAGTGTATTTCCAGTTTGACGCCACTCTACAAATTTTTTTTTTAAATACCTCTAAGTATTTGCTTGCATTAAATAAAAATTCATTCAAATTAAATGGCCTAACAGCGAGATATTCAAAAAATTACAAGTGCACATAGATTCTCTGGTACTAATAACCAGTACAAATGTACGAAATTGATACAAAACACATTACTCATACCGTATGAGTCATACGGTATGTTTTTAAAAATTTAATATCTCCAGAAATAATTAAGATAAAAAGGTGAAACAAACGGTGACTTATTGTCAATAAAACAAGGTATTTTTTTAAACATTCAAAAGGTTTTACAAAAACTGAAATACATTTCAAAAAAAAGTTAAATTTTTGTTTTCTTTTTTGTGTAAAATTTCTGCTCAGTGTAAAATTTAAAAGTAAATTTTCTATATTCCTTATTTTATTAACAATTAGTCACCGGGGACTAATTTTTACTCTTTTGGACTGTTTATTGAGCTAGTGAAAATAGTCCTCTTATAGTATTCAGGGAGGGTGTGATGGAGATGGTGCGGCAGAAGTTGATGGACAGAGTGAGGGAGAGAGAATGGCAGAGAAGGCTTTGATTTGCTTAACATGGCTTTAAGCAGACTTTAAGTTATTGGCTTTTGACACACTACATACTTTCTGTAAAACATTGTGTAGTTTATCTCCTTTAATTTTTAATAAACATTTTTTAATAAAGTTTTTTTATTCAGTAAAGAATACTTTCTGTTCGAGCTGAACATGAATATGAATTGAACATGAAAACGTCTGAACATTGAACACGTAAAGCACACTGTGTTTAAAATAGAATCTTGCATGAACATGAACATTTGCTGTTTGAACTGAACACTTCTCGATCGAACATGTTCAATGTATAAGATTTTCGGAACATAATGATGCGCATTATGTGTCATGTGTTTTATCAGAATACTTTGCTCATGAGCAGCGCTGTTCAAAAATGCCACCAGTGGCAAAAATGTTTTTTGGCCTTTCACACACATAGAGTGTGTGATCGATGTAGAAAAAAAACAGTCTTTTGCGAACTACCAAACGAGGAGGTCCAATACATGCACAAAATTATGAATGTGTGTTTTGAGCAGCGCTGCTCATGAGCATAGAGCATTTTACTGTGAACACGTACATTTTGATTTTGAACATGATCTGAACATGAGTGTTCAAATACGAACCCTGATTTTCAAGGATAATTCAAGGACTATTCAAACTAGAAGCCTAAAAACTGGTCCCTACAGTTTTTTTTTTTAGATAGCATCTATCGAAAAATCAACAAAAGTTTTAAATTCTTTTCAGAGGCCGGACGCCTTTACTTAACCGATCAGACCCTTTGGCCAGAGATTCTTGTAAAAACTTAATAGTTTCAAATCAACGTTCTGTACCGTTAATGGAGTCACAAAGCTATGTTTTGATAAAACAAACAGTTTTTTTTTTTTTGTTTGAAAGCAATAGATTGTAAATATTCCTCGGAAAAGACTCGAAAATGATCACAAATATGAGTCAAAAAAGACTCCAATATGATGACAAATATGACTCGGCTAGGGTACCATTTTCTCCCGACAAAACAATAATATTGGCTCAGAAGACGAGCGCATATTTGATTATTTTAACGCGAATTAAATTCGATCAGAAACTTAATAAAGTTTTGGGTGGGTAGCCTTTCTTAAATTGAAAAGTAATTCAAACAGCTGCTAAAATACCTTCAACCATCTGATATTCTGTTATAATTATCTTTAAAATATAACTTGGTTTTGAATAATTGCGATTCAATATGTTCAATTTGATTCAAACTTTCTTTTTTTAAACAGCTGTATAGAACAGCATATTTGCCATTTTTGAATAATATGCGCCTTTCACGACCAATGTGCTAATTTCTGTTTTCTAAAAACCAAAACAACAAAATTAAGTGACCAGTTAAATGTACTAATTTTATCTGAGGTTAAATTTAAAAGGGATTTTAGAAGAATTTGTGAATTGCCTCCGCACTTTTTGTGAGGTCAATCATTAGTCCAAACAGGAAATTTATATGAACCTTATTTGTGGGATAACATCCGTATATGTTTACATACTTATGCCTCAAAACCGCGCAATCGATTTGGGATTGGTGCTTCAAACTTTTTTTTAACGCGTTTGTATAACCGTTTTACCAGGATTGCAATTATTAGGGGTATTCACAAAGTGTGTTAAAAACGTTGGAAAGTGGGAAAATCGGAAAATTTCGACTTCTTAAAAATTTTTTAAACTTTTTTTGTATCTTGCACAACTTTTTAAGCAGTTAAAATTTTCCGATTTTACGACTCTCCTATTTTCCGACGCCTTTGTGAATACCCCTATTGTTTTGATTTAGCCCTTACGGCATAGGAAATATAATTTCTTGTCTCTAGTGCCATACATGGGAAGGCATAGTGCCTTGGCTGATTTTGTTGCCACAAAAAACTGTTAAAATATTGAACACAATCTATAAACATAACAATTTGGCTACTAGAACGTTAGGGAAAAATTGAAATCTGATTCCACTAACAAACATCAACAAGTAATTAAAGGGTCTGGCGGGTTGCGGCATCATGAAAGGAATTTTTAAGTTTTGTTGCTTTTTCGATAGGTGCGCAGGCAGCGAGAAAAATGCAATTTCCAATAATGCTTGTGCATGAAAATATGATTGCGTCCTTTTGGTTATAGAAGCATAATTTTGAACATTAATCGAATCAGTACATATTTAGGTACTTTCTTCTAATTATTTTTTTTAGTGACATCTATGCGAACATTAAATTCATAGTTAAATAAAAAGATTTTCCAAAAATACCGAGTACCTGAAAGTAAGTACTCAATAGTTTCAACATCACTAATCTGAACTACTTTGAAAGTAAACAAAGTTTGAGAAAATGATATTTGAGAAATTAAACAAAAATTTAATACAAAATGGATGTAGAACGCAAGAAGAAACTTTTGAAAGTTATGAAGTAAGTGTCTTTTACAAAACCATTAAAAATGTATATTTTAAGTGCGCCATATCAGGTTTTCTTGCCTATCAGGAGGTACTGGAACAGGCCAAAGCACGGGAGTGGTGGGTTCGTCCCATGTTTAAAGACCGGGATGATCATGGGTATTATGAAACCACTTTCCTAAAGATGAAGATAAATGACGAGCAAACGTCCTTTAAAACAACGCGCATGCGCGTGGCCGAGTTCGATGCGTTTTTCAACATGGTGCACCATAGTTTGGAAAAGACATCCCGCTGGAAACCCATAGCAGCAGAGTGTCAGAGCAGTGTGTCCGCACCAGTGCTGTCGAAATGCTACTATAGTAGGTTTTTTGGTCCTTTTTGTTTGGCCGTACTACTTTACTACTACTTTCGCTAACGTACTACTATTTGGTTGTAAATAAATTTTGTTATAGCTTCTTTGTGCGGCGAAAATTAACTGTCGGGCAAGCCCATAAATATATATATATATATATATATATATATATATATAAGCAACAAGGACATTCCAATAAAAGTGAAAAGATTTAAAAAGCCTTATTGGCTTACGAGTTTTCGAAGCTTTTAAACTAACCTAACTAGTTTTTTTTTCTTCTATTGCATAAAAACTCCTTTTTTTATATACTCCTTTTATTTTATAAAAACTACTATTTTTAAAACATTCTGCTACTTTCTCAGATACGAAAACGACAGCACTGGTCAGCACATAGATTCGACGCTATTTCTTTCCAGCATTTTTCTTTGAACTCCACTTTCTTGTATGCTGACTCCTTCTTGTCGTACAGGGCAGGATGGCGCTGCACGAAGTCAATTAACTTATCCTTTTGTTCTTCCGACAATTTATTCATTTCCTAAATGGAACTATTTTGTAATCTAATTATTTTTAATAAACATTTCAAACAATCTCTAAACGTTTTGTAATAGGGATGGAATCGATGTATCGATATTACCATAGCACTTGGCAAAATATTGGCCTTGAATTTTTTTGCCACCCAATGTTGTCAGTCTTGAGATGACTCGTTAATTTAGGGAAAGATATAGAGGAAAAAAACTATTACTAACATTTTGGCGAAAGTAATAGCTGTGAAACATTAAATTAACCAAAAATACTGGTAGTATCGATATTTTTCTTTTCAATTTATTACAGCAATCGTCCATCTCTACTGTGTTAAGGTGGACAGCTGTTTTGATTTCAACTGCTGTCAAAACTTTGCGCGCGTCAAATATTCAATTTTTCGAAAATTTCACGCCGCGTGAGCACGCTCGTATTTGAATGGAACAGGTTCCTTATGTTTGCATGTGTTGAATATATGCGTGAATTCACGTTCAGCTCACGCATAATTGGAAATCAGGCTGTACGCAGCTCTGACAATTTCACGATGCGTGCAGTATTCGGCAGCGTCCTCACGCACGCAATCGATTTGTACTGCTCCCATATGCATGCATGTGTTGAATATTTGCGTCAAATGACGCAACGCAGCTGACGCATAATTGGAAAAGGCATTTTATACTAAAAAGTACCCCACGATTTTGTTTTCATTAAAAAAAAAATTAATATATTAATATAAAAAAAAATAATCTTCAGTGACGATAATTTTGGATTGTCAGATTCTTCGAAAGTCAAACCTGCACAGAAAAACTTTTATACCAATATAAATCCGACCAATTTTTTTTATCAATTTAAGAAATTCGTTGCATATAGACGACCTATCACACTTTTAGCTGTCCCAAGCAATTCGTTTGTTTGCGACAATTAATCGAAGTATTAACACTCAGCAAACATTTTCAACCAACGATTTGTAATGTAAACAACCTTTTCAAACTCGAAAATTATCTATGTACTAATATCCCCGACACACTCTGTGTCGAAGGTATATTACGTTTGTGTGGTTGTGTGTAACACCTAGAACCAGTCGAGATAGACCAAACCAAATATATATAGAAACAAGTAAGAAAGCTAAAGTCGGTCAAGCCCGACTTTGAGTTACCCAGCGTCCCAAACTGTTTGGCGCACTATGTTTTGCCTCTCCATTTGTGAGCGTGGCCGTGGGCGGGCCACAAGTTTTTCCTACAGCTTTCGTTCGCCATGGTCAATCTATGTTGCGAATTTGAAGCTTGTATGCCTTTTACTTCGGAAGTTACAAACAATCTCCATTTGTGGGCGTGGCAGTGGGCGAGACACATAAATTTTTTCCTACATCTTTCATATATTATTTATTGGATAAGTTTAGGAAAGGAGTCTATCAATAATATTTTAAATCTTATATGCTTTCCAGACGTACAAAGAAATCTCGTGATTTCAGACAATTTTAGAACAAATTTAACATTTGAAATCCAGGCGATTTAAATTCTGTTCTAAAACCCCGAGATTTCGTTGTACGTCTGGAAAGAATTTTACACCTAATTTAACACAATTACATATCACAGAGCATATTCCGACTTTTAGAAACATTTATGAATGTAAATTTTTTGATAATTACGGGCCTGGGCGTGGCTCTGGGATAGCGCAGCGGATGCGTGCTATGCTCTTGATCCCAGGGTCCGAGGTTCGATTCCCGGCACAGGCGAAACGGAGTTTAATGTTCCAAGCCTAGCACTGGTTTTTCAAAAATCGCATGTTAGGAGCACACTACATAATAAGACACATACACTCACACAAACACAAGAAAACCTCCATGGTATCACAATGGGCTATCTTGACGAAATCCGGTATGCGTATTCACGGTGAGATGAGTAAGAACAGGTTCGAGAATGGTCCGGATCGGATGATTTTTAGGGGTACCTCCAGTACTCTAAAACCGGATTTTTTCAAGAGATTGTGATGAAATTTGATAGTTGAACATACTACAATTCAAGTTATTCAATTTCAAAAAATTGGAAAAGTGGGCATGGCTGAAGGGCGTTTTTCGAAAATTGCATCCTGCACCCAAAATTTAAATGGGACTTGAATGAAATTTGGCACTTATGCTTCCTTTGTAGCTATAAACATCCCCACCAAAAATTTCTTTAATGGGTCCATTAATAAGGGTACCTCCAGTACTAGGGTCTGTCACAAAAATCTCAAAACTACCCCAAAATCTGGCATTTTCCAAATATTACAAGGAAACTCAGAATTTGAGCGTATATTTAAGCCTTTAATAAGAATTCAAAAAAAATTGAAAAGTGGGCGTGGCAAAGGGGCAGTTTTCATAAAGAAATTTAACAAAAGTCGGTATATGCGGCTCCTTATGGCCTTAAACACCTCCGGATATTAAAAATTATTTGAACATGAGTGTCTGTGTCTGGTATTCTATTGTCAGGCTCGCCTGACTTTAACACCCTTACTTTTGTTTTCAAAGCTTAGTATGTTTGATATGAAAACCCTTGAAGTATGCTTCGAAATGTTTAGAATTCTAACAAAATGGTGGATCTTTCTTGAGCTTTAAATGGTTATAGCTCTCCAAAGCTGCATGTTATTACAATAGTGTCTTGGAAAGAATTACTTGGGATAACTCAGAGTACATAGATATGTCAGTTAAGAATACAAAACCTCAACATATCCATAGATATGGACCAAAAAGTGGCCGAAACAACTGTTTAAAAAATTGTTTGAAGGCTTACCGATAACTCAAAAAACGAATGATGCAGTTCGATTTCTCGTGCCCAAAATAGGGGGAATCCGTTGATTCCGACCTTGTCTTTTTATACCCAGCGTAAGCAGGATCTTGATCAGGATCCGAGTAAGATCCTAAGTAAAAATGTGAGACATCCGCCCACTGCCACGACCACAAATGAATTTAATGTGTTTTCAGTAAAATGCTTGTAACTTGCGAACCACTCAACACATTTCATTGATTTTTGATATACTGGTAAACTACGCAAAGGGACAAATCCGGAAAAAAATGGACGCCGTCCTCCTCGAGCCACGCCCAACAATAAGGGTTTATAGTAACTTGTGAAGTAAAAAGCGTAGAAGCTTCAAATTCGCAACATAGGTTGACCAAGCCGATTGAAAGCTGTAGGAAAAAATTTATGTGGCCCGCCCACTACCACGCCCACAAATGGAGATTTTTCGAAACATAGTGCACCAATAATGTCGGGACGCTGGGTATTTCAAAGTCGGGCTGGACCGACTTTAGCTTTCTTACTTGTTTAAATCTGAAAATGTGTTTCAATTTAAGTCATCTCCGAATTCTCTTTCTTCTTCTGTTTCTTCTTGTAAGCTCCAACAAATGTCTGCCAATAGAGAATCCAGTTTTTTGCCGCTATACCAATGTTCCAGGCTGGCTGTCACTTGTTGAAAACGTTCAGCATGCTCATCTGATTCGGATGGTGATTGGTCATTGAATTTTTTTGCATGGCAATGCAAAAAGTGAATTTTAAACGATCAACCCATTAACGCCCAAACATCAAATTAACAACCTTCGATTTTTCTACTTAATTTATACCTGTAAACGCGTTTAATACTTCCTCATCGCAATCAGATTGGTATGTATTCTCATTGTGATCTTCCCAGCTGCGAAGGTAATGCATGCTGCATTAATGCTTCATCGATGCTGAGGTAAGGCATACCCATTACCGCATCGATTACCCGCTGTATAAAACCTACATAACATTTAACATTGTGTGTCATAGGCGGCAAGCGATTATGGCTCCCTTTTGCAATACCGTGGAGGTATACGGTAATGGACGATTTTATTATGAACTCTATATTACCCTTTAAAGCAACGCTGCATTACCGAAAAACGTTTTCTCATGCATTTTCTTAAGCTCGTTAGTGGTCAACTCAACAGCGACGCCAACGACGAAAAAAATATTTTGTTGGTTTTTTTTTTTTTTTACATTTTTTATTTATTTATTTTCTTAATCTTATTTTTATTAATTACACTGTGCTCGAATTCGGTACTTTTTTTTACCGACAACATGGAGACATATCTGGTAAACATAATTGGAGGGCGCTGAATACAGCCCCTTCAACCGTTTTTCTAGATTGGCTCTAGTTTTTGAGATATCGCGGTTTAAAAATTGTGACTTACTTAATTAAAAATTATATATATTTCAATCATGTTCCTATATATTTATGAAAGAATAATGACGATAACGTTAATTACTTGTATTTAGTAGAATTCTTGTCCAAAGCTTCGCTGCAATCCCAACGGTAGTTGGTATTTTATAAGTGCTTCTTTCAATTTTATTCACATATATTTAAAAAAATTGAAGCATACTTTTAGGGGAAGTGAAACGTTTGACATTTTCTCTAGGCATTCAAAGAGTTTTCTCTATGGAAAAAGCACATCGTTCATATAGTTTAAGAAGATTTCTCTATAAAATCGCTCAATAAGGGGATCTTATCGATTTTATGTGGTCATATTTTTCTGTGTGTAAAAATTTCAGGCAATTTCCCAAAATTATGCTATTTCTGATTTCGAGATTCGAGATCGTTTCAGCACAAAAATTGTGAATTTTCATCGCGAAGATCAGGAGTTGATTAGTAATTAAGGTTGTATGCTATCCACGGATGACAATCATTAACTAAACAAAAGGGTGTTAAAGTCAGACGAAACTGACAATGCAATACCCGACACATAATCGCTTAGCTAAATTTGTTTTGTTATTTTTTAAAACAGGCCCCAAGACTAAGATAAAGTATTCCGAAAAATTTCAAGACGATAATGGCCTCATATGACGAATTTGTTCGATTATGGTAATAGGCCCTGGTACTGGAGGTATCTACTCTTAATCCGCTTCGAAGCTTATTTTTATAACTATGGAAGAAGCACACGTTAAAATTTTCGTTCATAGACCATTTTCGAAAAACGCTCTTCAGTCACGCCACTTTTCCAAACTTGGTATGCAAACACGCATACAATGTTTCGTGAAGATAACTTAACTCCCCCGATAAGAAAACTGTATACAGATAGACGGACAGACAGACAATCATATGGACACGGCTAGATCGAATCTCCTGGTGACGTTGATCATTTCTATACACATTTTATATGGTCTATCTAGAGTGGTTCTGGGTGTTACACACAACCACACAAACGCAATATACCTTCGACACAGAATGTGTCGGGTATAATGATGCGGCTTGTTTAAACTTTGACAGGAGTACACTGAAAGTTGACAGTAGCAGGGTGTTTTTCAATACAATGACGGGAAATTCAAAAAGCCACGCACTCATTGACCCGCCCTCATAGCTCACAAGTTTTCGGCAGAGAAAGGAAAATATCAAATTCGTACTAATGTAACCTTGAGGCACATTAAAAAGTGACTATTTTTAATTATTCAGTCTTCGGACTGCTTCCTGTGTCGCGTTTTTATATACATATTTACAGTCGTTTTATATGGTTTGAGAGTAAATATTTTTTCTAATTCCATGTTGACGTTCTTAACTTTGCTCACAATGTCATTGAAAGTGTGGACAGCACTCAAAAGATATAGGCGAATATAATAACTGGCCAACACCACGTAACCATATGCCAATGAAGCAAGGATATGAGGTGAGTGAAAACAACTAGCAAAATATTGTTTCAATAGAGGTTGTGATTTTTTTTTAAAAATAGTTTTCTGTACAATTGCATGAATTGTTTCGAAAGTCATTCAACTTTGTAAATACAGTAGAATCTCGCAAAAGTTACCGCTCGAATGAGTTAAACGCTTGGTTAAGTTAATCGAATTTCAGCTCCCACGTAGCGTTCTAAAATGTTAATTTTGGCGTTAACTTTTCTGAGCGTAATTTTTTTCTTTTCATTTTTTTTATTAAATCACCCCTATTTCGTGTGTATTACGTGGAATAGCAAAGAAAACCAAAAGAAAACAACGCAAATCATAACGGTAACAGTTAAAAGTGACAAATTACATCGAAGCGTGCAGCCTTATTGTGAAATAGTAGTTGTTTAAAAAAAATTGAGTTAAAGTATATCTGTGTAAAACTGATTTAAAATAAAAACTTTAAATAAAATAAGCATGTTATGTTTGCAAAAATATTTTTTTATGCATGTAGTCTCTATTTCTTTAATTTTTTTCGATTTTGAACGACATTTAGAAAAGTTAATAATTCGGAAAAGTTGATTACCCCTGGGACAAATCGATTAACTTTTGCGAGATTCTACTGTAATTATAATACGGATATAATCGCTGTAAATGTGGAAGGGCGACGAAATCATATTCATTTTGAGGAAATTTTCTGACTTTCCGTTTTTTACAACTTAAACTCATATAATGCTTTGTTTTTCTATTGCAGGCTAAAATGAGCGATCATCACAGTAACTTGCAAAAGGGTAAGTTCATTTACTCCAAACAAAGCTTTTATAAACGCCAATTGAACTGAAAAAGTTCACAAGCTGCTAAACGAAGCTGTCTCCATTCCATTCCCGATTACGTCTAACATGAATTTGCAAGCTGCCCTACTCGATCTTATCAATGGCGCCAAATACCGATAAGCATCTCTAAACTGGCAGAAAAGCCCATTAAAGTCCGGTTGGAGTTACATTTGTTAATTCAAGCAGCTCCCACGGCTAAAATCGATTAAGAAAAATAACGCGGATAGTGTGTGTACCCCAACTTGTCGCCAGTTAACAACACAATAAACAAGCCCAATTTCAAATGTTGCTAGTGTAACTGTCGCAATTGACCTTTAATTACATGGACGCCGGGTAAGACATTTTCAGCTTGAACTCTTCCGCCAAACTCATGAACATAAGCGCAAGTACATGATTTTGTGCTGCATCACAAAGCCACCGAAGGCTCGCATAAGCTGTTTAGTATTTAACGTTAGACCATGAGATTTATAGCCAATGTTGCAATGCTAACAACATGTTAACATAGATTCCTTAACTGCAGTCAGCAACAAGCTCCAACCGAAGCGCGTTCCAAGAGTTTTGCTTTTGCCACCAACAACGTTCAATTCAAAGCTGCTCTTCCGCTGTAGTCTCTTTTGGAATTTAGTTATCGTGATTTCAGGTTCATCCGTTGACTCTTGATGGCTGAAAAACTGTTACAAAAGATAAAAATCTCTCAATATCGTTTAGATCATGACTTTAAACAATTGAGCATGTTTCCACTAAGAATTAACTTAGTGAATTAACTTAGTATAAGGAGTTGGGTCTGCTAAATATCTGCATTAAATCTTATTCACAAAGTTAATTAGTTATAGTCTGCCAAATATTTTATAATAATAATAAATATTATAATCGTAATTGTAGGCTGCTAAATATATGATTTAAATCTAATTGATATACATAGTTGATTCACTACGTAGAAATATGCTTTTCATCTTAAATACTGCTGGATCAATTGGTTACTCATTGCCATCGGGCAGTCAAAAATGTTGAAAAAAGAAAACTCAAAACACATGCTTGGGTGAAAGAATGGTCATACCGTGATGAATGCGGGTCTAAGCAGAAGAGTGAAGCCATTTAAAGGTTCTTAGATTCTTCAATAAGATATCATCAAAGCTATTTCGGAAGATGAAAAAAGGAGTTGCCTCTCTTCATCGTCACTATTATGAAACTTTATGGAATTTCGGAGAATATCATTTCACATGAATGGTTTTCGAGATTTGTAAAGGTTTGATTTTACCACTTGGATTCGCCATCGAAAAGTAATGAAAAATATTTACATACTTATGATTTTTGAAAAGATACAAGTGGGTGATAACTCCGATGAAGTGATGAGGCATGTGCCATCACATAGAAAACCAACTTCGATAATTTATTCAGAACTAGTTCTTAATTTTGCAGGCGAATGTTTTTTAATAAGACTTCTGTTTGTTTCGATTTTCTGACAATACTATATCAGTGCAGGTACTCAAGTCAATGAGAGGAGTTGATAATAATGAGGAATGTTTTTTTCGAAATTTATTTTGAATTGTTTTTTGTTTGGTTTTAAAAAACGTGTCGAAATGAATAAGTGTATGTTATAAACTACTAGAATTGTTGAACAATACAGAAAGTCTTTTGCAATTTAACTAAAACTATCACTGATAGAAAAATGGCATGCTAAAATTAAGATTTTAATTTTTGATTTTACAATGCAACATTCTCAAAATTTCATGCTTGAACTTAGCATACAGCCGGAAAACCATCCTATAATCAAGAAAAGCGTAACTAGTTTTAGAGCCGGTAAATGAGTTACAGTTTTAACTGAAGTTTTCTTAATTTTAAACGAAAATTTGATCTAAAGTTTAAAATGAAAGTGTTTTTTAGAGCATATTACCAAAGAGTATAGAATCTAAAGAGTTCCCATAAGGGTAATATAATGGGTTTTATGGTTTGGCTCTCATGTTGTATATATGGGCGCCTTTTAGTCAAACATGTTCCGCTGCAGACTTTCGAGTTGGAACGGCTTGAAGAGCTAAAATTTGGTTTGATAGCATATATAACTATATTTGTCACTCAGGAGCCGTTTTCAACACGGTCTTGGGTACCCACCACGGTCTTGGGTACCCACCAAAATGAGCATTTTGCACTTAGGTACTCACCGAAAGTATTTCTCTCTCGCTCTTTTTATGCCTGCCGAGTAACATCTCTTTCTAACTGGCGCGAAATGTTCCGCCCAAAATCTATGAGAGTGACATATATAGTAATATATGTTTGATAGCTTTTGGCGCGTGCGTAGAAATAGAATTATGAATGATTTTTTTCGCCTACTTCGAATACTGCGTGAAAAGGTATGTGAAGGAGTGTGGAAGTTAGAAAAAACGCCGTTGCACCATATATTTGTGTTTGCGTGGTTTTTTTCTAATGGACTGAACGTATGTGATAAGGGTATATATGTATGTATGTTTGTCTTGCTTAGAAGTTTTGACTTCGTTTTTGAAGCATTTATTGAACAGAAATTATTTTCTGCGTTCATGTGAACTAAAACGCGACAGCGTTTCAAGCGGATTGCTGAACCGAAAATGTTTGTAGCGCACTTGCTATAGAAAATAAGAGATGGATGGTCGGGCCTTGTCGAACGCATGTTGATGTACAGGTTAACAAAAGTAAATAAGTGAAAGTTTATAATTAAATTTTCTTTAAAATACACAGTGATATTTATTAATTATTCATATAAAAGTAACAAAATCTTAAAATAGTTGTTACTAACCATAGGCAATTCGCCGAAACATCTTTTAATCATGGTTTGGGGACAAAGTGTTTGAATTGAAAATTGTCAAATAAACAATATTTATATTGTATTGTATTATATATAAAAACTATTCTTAGAGTTATAGTTTTTACTCAAAAAATAAAAATTAGTTTTTAATTTTTTTTTACTCAGAAAAAAAAAAACTCTACTACCACTTTCATCATGATAAGCCCTGATGCTGTGTAGAGTTAATAGCGTGATATGACTTATAATTTTGAAAGATTTTAGCCTTAAAAAAATATCGCTATTTTCCGGGTTCACTAATTTTCTTCGAAAAATAAGCGGGACGAAAACCGGACGAAAAACAAAACGACTTTTAAAAATATTTGCATAATACTTTCATTTTGTGAGTTAAACAAAAAAACTTGAAAAATAATTTTTATTTTCTGAGTAAAAAATAAAACTCGAAAAATAATTTTTATTTCCTGATCAAAAAATAAAACTTGACAAATAATTTTTTTTTTATCAACAAATAAAACTCTGAGAGCAACACTCAAATACTAATTTTTAAAATATAATTTATTTCATATTGATTTTTAAATTCAAAAATAACAATTAATTTGGGTACCCGATTGATTACAAAACAGTCGAAGGAAGAATGGAAAGACAAAAACGAGATTTTTGCAAAAATGTCAACAAAGGTCGAACCTCTCTTTCCCGCAAACAGAGTTTCTATTGGATAACTGTTCGCACGCATTGATTTGAAAAATTGCGTAAAGAACGCGAATTTTTGGATTTTCGCAAAAAATCACAAAAGCGAAAGCGAAGAATAACAAAATCGGACCTCTCGTTTACTCATTCCATTTAATTCGGTTTCTTCACACTTATTGATTTGAAAGGCCAAACCCGTTTTTGTGTTTATGATGTGTGCTGGCAAGTTTTTGACGACCAGAAAATTTAAAATTCGTTTTCTGCTTCGATTGCTTATGTAGCCGAAGCGTTTTATCCTCATTGAGCAGCATAAAATGCTTGTTGTTAATGTAGGGTGATTTTCTATGAAGGAGTAACATGAAAATTGTCGGCATGTTCGACTTTTACAATACTTACTTGAAATTTTTGGAACTGCTTTGTAGATACATATATATAGCTATCACAGACTTATAATATTGAAATATATAATTCAATCAGGCACCCAAAATAATAATTATTTTTAAATTTTGAATTGAAAAAATCAATATGAAATAAATTATATATTAACCCTCCGTCATGCACATGTTCCGATAGTCACGTACGTAGCGCATTTATCTGATACACCATGTATACATTTGTCTGATACACCATGTATACACCATGTATTTCAGTTCATTCCCAAGCAGCAAAATAGAGCGATTCGACCAGCAGCAAGTCGAATCGACCTATTTTGGTTGAAAATACCCTATTTCTGACCTATTTTCCGGCCTTAAATATGACCTAACTTAAAAGTCCGTTTCGAAGGTCCAAATTACCTCTATTCTACCTATTTCATGACTTCAAAGTCGTTTCGACTAACAAGTCGATTTTTGGTCGAAAAGAGGTAAAAATGCCCTATTTTGTGACTTAATATTGACTTGACTTTGACTTCCAAATTAGGTAATTTTTCAAGGCAAACCGACCAATTTTTCGACTAAAATTCGACTTTAAGGTCCGTTTGACTTATAGGGCGAAATAGGGTCAAAAGTTGACTTATTTTGTTGCATGCTTCGACTTCAAAGTCGAGCGGACTTGATTTTCGGACTTCATAGTCGGTTTGACTTTAAAGTCGAAATAGGTCGAGCTCCGCCATGTTTTTCGAATGGCAAATTGAGAATTATTCTCCTGCATATGTTTTTTCTTTAAGAAAAACAATTTTTTTCAAGCAATATTTATTTAATTTCCATCAATGAGAAAGCCCCTTAAAAATGAAGAAGTAGAAGGAACACTTTCACGAAAAATCTCAGCGGGCATATGTTTTTGGGACTTATTAAGCGCAAAATAATTTTTAATGAAGTCCATATTTTATTTATTATTTATTTCTTAAGACACACGAAGAAGAAAATCTCTCGTTCATTTCTGCTTTCGAGTAATGCGAATGACTGAGTAAGATATTATGTATTTATATCTTTCTCTGTTACTCTCTCTCTCACTTTTTTCGTTTCCTTTTACGTTCTCTTTCGTTTTACTCATAAGTCCAATTAGGTCGAAAATTGGTCATTGCGACTTCTTTTCGACTAATATTAGGTAAACGGACTTCTTTTCGCCCTGACTTTGAAGTCGAAATGCCCTATTATGACCTATTATTACCGCCAATCGACTTCCAATCTATTCCCCACTTACGTCGACTCGACGTCGAATCGACGTAATTTCGACCTATTTAGGTTAGGTCAAGTAAATATTCTGACCTAATATAGGTAAGAATTTACCAATTTTCGACCTATTTTGCTACTTGGGTTTATATGAACAAGTAAGGGTGTTATAGTCAGGTGAGCCTGAAAATAAAATACCTGACACAGACACACATGTTTACATACACGGAGAGAAATAAGTTCCCGAAATATAATTGGAACCAATTACATATGCGATTGGAGCCTTGCCCCAATTGCATTATTAATTAGAGCCAATTACAATATAATTAGAAAATGAAAAATACTCAATTACTCAATTACTTATATAATTGCATTTAAATTTATCATATATGTAATTGCGTTCTGAATACATATGTAAATACATCTGATTACTTTTACAATTTAAAGCATTGATGCAATTATATATATGATTGTATTTATTTTACAGTTTGTTCTTATATTTCTCAAATGGTTTATAATTTCGATCGTTTAGAACGTGTTTGAATTTTCAAAATCCTTAGGCACTCCAAGGGGCAGGTGGACCACGAATATGACGTGGTGAAATATATTCCGCCCAATCGTGGAGAATGCCCCTTTTTATATTGCTATATAGAATGTATTTTAAATTGCAGGGGATCACAAATTTAATTAGACGCAATTATGTATATAATTCGATACAATTACATACATCATTGCAGCCGATTATATATTTAATTGGACGGAATTATATATGTAATTGAAATTATTTTTTTTATCATTTGATACAATTACATATATAATTGGAGGCAATGAAAAATATAATTGGACGCAATTATGAAAATATAATTGCATCATACCCAATTACATATGTAATCCGTGCAAAATATAATTGGGTATGTGATATTTTTTCTCTGCGTGTAGTTTTTGAACCACGACAAAAAAAAAACAGGACCACTAAGAAAGAATATTCAACAGGTTTTTAAGGCCATTAGGCGCCCCATATATCGACTTTTGTTTAATATCTTTACAATTAATCGAAGTATTAACACTCAGCAAACATTTTCAACCAACGATTTGTAATGTAAACAACCTTTTCAAACTCGAAAATTATCTATGTACTAATATCCCCGACACACTCTGTGTCGAAGGTATATTACGTTTGTGTGGTTGTGTGTAACACCTAGAACCAGTCGAGATAGACCAAACCAAATATATATAGAAACAAGTAAGAAAGCTAAAGTCGGTCAAGCCCGACTTTGAGTTACCCAGCGTCCCAAACTGTTTGGCGCACTATGTTTTGCCTCTCCATTTGTGAGCGTGGCCGTGGGCGGGCCACAAGTTTTTCCTACAGCTTTCGTTCGCCATGGTCAATCTATGTTGCGAATTTGAAGCTTGTATGCCTTTTACTTCGGAAGTTACAAACAATCTCCATTTGTGGGCGTGGCAGTGGGCGAGACACATAAATTTTTTCCTACATCTTTCATATATTATTTATTGGATAAGTTTAGGAAAGGAGTCTATCAATAATATTTTAAATCTTATATGCTTTCCAGACGTACAAAGAAATCTCGTGATTTCAGACAATTTTAGAACAAATTTAACATTTGAAATCCAGGCGATTTAAATTCTGTTCTAAAACCCCGAGATTTCGTTGTACGTCTGGAAAGAATTTTACACCTAATTTAACACAATTACATATCACAGAGCATATTCCGACTTTTAGAAACATTTATGAATGTAAATTTTTTGATAATTACGGGCCTGGGCGTGGCTCTGGGATAGCGCAGCGGATGCGTGCTATGCTCTTGATCCCAGGGTCCGAGGTTCGATTCCCGGCACAGGCGAAACGGAGTTTAATGTTCCAAGCCTAGCACTGGTTTTTCAAAAATCGCATGTTAGGAGCACACTACATAATAAGACACATACACTCACACAAACACAAGAAAACCTCCATGGTATCACAATGGGCTATCTTGACGAAATCCGGTATGCGTATTCACGGTGAGATGAGTAAGAACAGGTTCGAGAATGGTCCGGATCGGATGATTTTTAGGGGTACCTCCAGTACTCTAAAACCGGATTTTTTCAAGAGATTGTGATGAAATTTGATAGTTGAACATACTACAATTCAAGTTATTCAATTTCAAAAAATTGGAAAAGTGGGCATGGCTGAAGGGCGTTTTTCGAAAATTGCATCCTGCACCCAAAATTTAAATGGGACTTGAATGAAATTTGGCACTTATGCTTCCTTTGTAGCTATAAACATCCCCACCAAAAATTTCTTTAATGGGTCCATTAATAAGGGTACCTCCAGTACTAGGGTCTGTCACAAAAATCTCAAAACTACCCCAAAATCTGGCATTTTCCAAATATTACAAGGAAACTCAGAATTTGAGCGTATATTTAAGCCTTTAATAAGAATTCAAAAAAAATTGAAAAGTGGGCGTGGCAAAGGGGCAGTTTTCATAAAGAAATTTAACAAAAGTCGGTATATGCGGCTCCTTATGGCCTTAAACACCTCCGGATATTAAAAATTATTTGAACATGAGTGTCTGTGTCTGGTATTCTATTGTCAGGCTCGCCTGACTTTAACACCCTTACTTTTGTTTTCAAAGCTTAGTATGTTTGATATGAAAACCCTTGAAGTATGCTTCGAAATGTTTAGAATTCTAACAAAATGGTGGATCTTTCTTGAGCTTTAAATGGTTATAGCTCTCCAAAGCTGCATGTTATTACAATAGTGTCTTGGAAAGAATTACTTGGGATAACTCAGAGTACATAGATATGTCAGTTAAGAATACAAAACCTCAACATATCCATAGATATGGACCAAAAAGTGGCCGAAACAACTGTTTAAAAAATTGTTTGAAGGCTTACCGATAACTCAAAAAACGAATGATGCAGTTCGATTTCTCGTGCCCAAAATAGGGGGAATCCGTTGATTCCGACCTTGTCTTTTTATACCCAGCGTAAGCAGGATCTTGATCAGGATCCGAGTAAGATCCTAAGTAAAAATGTGAGACATCCGCCCACTGCCACGACCACAAATGAATTTAATGTGTTTTCAGTAAAATGCTTGTAACTTGCGAACCACTCAACACATTTCATTGATTTTTGATATACTGGTAAACTACGCAAAGGGACAAATCCGGAAAAAAATGGACGCCGTCCTCCTCGAGCCACGCCCAACAATAAGGGTTTATAGTAACTTGTGAAGTAAAAAGCGTAGAAGCTTCAAATTCGCAACATAGGTTGACCAAGCCGATTGAAAGCTGTAGGAAAAAATTTATGTGGCCCGCCCACTACCACGCCCACAAATGGAGATTTTTCGAAACATAGTGCACCAATAATGTCGGGACGCTGGGTATTTCAAAGTCGGGCTGGACCGACTTTAGCTTTCTTACTTGTTTAAATCTGAAAATGTGTTTCAATTTAAGTCATCTCCGAATTCTCTTTCTTCTTCTGTTTCTTCTTGTAAGCTCCAACAAATGTCTGCCAATAGAGAATCCAGTTTTTTGCCGCTATACCAATGTTCCAGGCTGGCTGTCACTTGTTGAAAACGTTCAGCATGCTCATCTGATTCGGATGGTGATTGGTCATTGAATTTTTTTGCATGGCAATGCAAAAAGTGAATTTTAAACGATCAACCCATTAACGCCCAAACATCAAATTAACAACCTTCGATTTTTCTACTTAATTTATACCTGTAAACGCGTTTAATACTTCCTCATCGCAATCAGATTGGTATGTATTCTCATTGTGATCTTCCCAGCTGCGAAGGTAATGCATGCTGCATTAATGCTTCATCGATGCTGAGGTAAGGCATACCCATTACCGCATCGATTACCCGCTGTATAAAACCTACATAACATTTAACATTGTGTGTCATAGGCGGCAAGCGATTATGGCTCCCTTTTGCAATACCGTGGAGGTATACGGTAATGGACGATTTTATTATGAACTCTATATTACCCTTTAAAGCAACGCTGCATTACCGAAAAACGTTTTCTCATGCATTTTCTTAAGCTCGTTAGTGGTCAACTCAACAGCGACGCCAACGACGAAAAAAATATTTTGTTGGTTTTTTTTTTTTTTTACATTTTTTATTTATTTATTTTCTTAATCTTATTTTTATTAATTACACTGTGCTCGAATTCGGTACTTTTTTTTACCGACAACATGGAGACATATCTGGTAAACATAATTGGAGGGCGCTGAATACAGCCCCTTCAACCGTTTTTCTAGATTGGCTCTAGTTTTTGAGATATCGCGGTTTAAAAATTGTGACTTACTTAATTAAAAATTATATATATTTCAATCATGTTCCTATATATTTATGAAAGAATAATGACGATAACGTTAATTACTTGTATTTAGTAGAATTCTTGTCCAAAGCTTCGCTGCAATCCCAACGGTAGTTGGTATTTTATAAGTGCTTCTTTCAATTTTATTCACATATATTTAAAAAAATTGAAGCATACTTTTAGGGGAAGTGAAACGTTTGACATTTTCTCTAGGCATTCAAAGAGTTTTCTCTATGGAAAAAGCACATCGTTCATATAGTTTAAGAAGATTTCTCTATAAAATCGCTCAATAAGGGGATCTTATCGATTTTATGTGGTCATATTTTTCTGTGTGTAAAAATTTCAGGCAATTTCCCAAAATTATGCTATTTCTGATTTCGAGATTCGAGATCGTTTCAGCACAAAAATTGTGAATTTTCATCGCGAAGATCAGGAGTTGATTAGTAATTAAGGTTGTATGCTATCCACGGATGACAATCATTAACTAAACAAAAGGGTGTTAAAGTCAGACGAAACTGACAATGCAATACCCGACACATAATCGCTTAGCTAAATTTGTTTTGTTATTTTTTAAAACAGGCCCCAAGACTAAGATAAAGTATTCCGAAAAATTTCAAGACGATAATGGCCTCATATGACGAATTTGTTCGATTATGGTAATAGGCCCTGGTACTGGAGGTATCTACTCTTAATCCGCTTCGAAGCTTATTTTTATAACTATGGAAGAAGCACACGTTAAAATTTTCGTTCATAGACCATTTTCGAAAAACGCTCTTCAGTCACGCCACTTTTCCAAACTTGGTATGCAAACACGCATACAATGTTTCGTGAAGATAACTTAACTCCCCCGATAAGAAAACTGTATACAGATAGACGGACAGACAGACAATCATATGGACACGGCTAGATCGAATCTCCTGGTGACGTTGATCATTTCTATACACATTTTATATGGTCTATCTAGAGTGGTTCTGGGTGTTACACACAACCACACAAACGCAATATACCTTCGACACAGAATGTGTCGGGTATAATGATGCGGCTTGTTTAAACTTTGACAGGAGTACACTGAAAGTTGACAGTAGCAGGGTGTTTTTCAATACAATGACGGGAAATTCAAAAAGCCACGCACTCATTGACCCGCCCTCATAGCTCACAAGTTTTCGGCAGAGAAAGGAAAATATCAAATTCGTACTAATGTAACCTTGAGGCACATTAAAAAGTGACTATTTTTAATTATTCAGTCTTCGGACTGCTTCCTGTGTCGCGTTTTTATATACATATTTACAGTCGTTTTATATGGTTTGAGAGTAAATATTTTTTCTAATTCCATGTTGACGTTCTTAACTTTGCTCACAATGTCATTGAAAGTGTGGACAGCACTCAAAAGATATAGGCGAATATAATAACTGGCCAACACCACGTAACCATATGCCAATGAAGCAAGGATATGAGGTGAGTGAAAACAACTAGCAAAATATTGTTTCAATAGAGGTTGTGATTTTTTTTTAAAAATAGTTTTCTGTACAATTGCATGAATTGTTTCGAAAGTCATTCAACTTTGTAAATACAGTAGAATCTCGCAAAAGTTACCGCTCGAATGAGTTAAACGCTTGGTTAAGTTAATCGAATTTCAGCTCCCACGTAGCGTTCTAAAATGTTAATTTTGGCGTTAACTTTTCTGAGCGTAATTTTTTTCTTTTCATTTTTTTTATTAAATCACCCCTATTTCGTGTGTATTACGTGGAATAGCAAAGAAAACCAAAAGAAAACAACGCAAATCATAACGGTAACAGTTAAAAGTGACAAATTACATCGAAGCGTGCAGCCTTATTGTGAAATAGTAGTTGTTTAAAAAAAATTGAGTTAAAGTATATCTGTGTAAAACTGATTTAAAATAAAAACTTTAAATAAAATAAGCATGTTATGTTTGCAAAAATATTTTTTTATGCATGTAGTCTCTATTTCTTTAATTTTTTTCGATTTTGAACGACATTTAGAAAAGTTAATAATTCGGAAAAGTTGATTACCCCTGGGACAAATCGATTAACTTTTGCGAGATTCTACTGTAATTATAATACGGATATAATCGCTGTAAATGTGGAAGGGCGACGAAATCATATTCATTTTGAGGAAATTTTCTGACTTTCCGTTTTTTACAACTTAAACTCATATAATGCTTTGTTTTTCTATTGCAGGCTAAAATGAGCGATCATCACAGTAACTTGCAAAAGGGTAAGTTCATTTACTCCAAACAAAGCTTTTATAAACGCCAATTGAACTGAAAAAGTTCACAAGCTGCTAAACGAAGCTGTCTCCATTCCATTCCCGATTACGTCTAACATGAATTTGCAAGCTGCCCTACTCGATCTTATCAATGGCGCCAAATACCGATAAGCATCTCTAAACTGGCAGAAAAGCCCATTAAAGTCCGGTTGGAGTTACATTTGTTAATTCAAGCAGCTCCCACGGCTAAAATCGATTAAGAAAAATAACGCGGATAGTGTGTGTACCCCAACTTGTCGCCAGTTAACAACACAATAAACAAGCCCAATTTCAAATGTTGCTAGTGTAACTGTCGCAATTGACCTTTAATTACATGGACGCCGGGTAAGACATTTTCAGCTTGAACTCTTCCGCCAAACTCATGAACATAAGCGCAAGTACATGATTTTGTGCTGCATCACAAAGCCACCGAAGGCTCGCATAAGCTGTTTAGTATTTAACGTTAGACCATGAGATTTATAGCCAATGTTGCAATGCTAACAACATGTTAACATAGATTCCTTAACTGCAGTCAGCAACAAGCTCCAACCGAAGCGCGTTCCAAGAGTTTTGCTTTTGCCACCAACAACGTTCAATTCAAAGCTGCTCTTCCGCTGTAGTCTCTTTTGGAATTTAGTTATCGTGATTTCAGGTTCATCCGTTGACTCTTGATGGCTGAAAAACTGTTACAAAAGATAAAAATCTCTCAATATCGTTTAGATCATGACTTTAAACAATTGAGCATGTTTCCACTAAGAATTAACTTAGTGAATTAACTTAGTATAAGGAGTTGGGTCTGCTAAATATCTGCATTAAATCTTATTCACAAAGTTAATTAGTTATAGTCTGCCAAATATTTTATAATAATAATAAATATTATAATCGTAATTGTAGGCTGCTAAATATATGATTTAAATCTAATTGATATACATAGTTGATTCACTACGTAGAAATATGCTTTTCATCTTAAATACTGCTGGATCAATTGGTTACTCATTGCCATCGGGCAGTCAAAAATGTTGAAAAAAGAAAACTCAAAACACATGCTTGGGTGAAAGAATGGTCATACCGTGATGAATGCGGGTCTAAGCAGAAGAGTGAAGCCATTTAAAGGTTCTTAGATTCTTCAATAAGATATCATCAAAGCTATTTCGGAAGATGAAAAAAGGAGTTGCCTCTCTTCATCGTCACTATTATGAAACTTTATGGAATTTCGGAGAATATCATTTCACATGAATGGTTTTCGAGATTTGTAAAGGTTTGATTTTACCACTTGGATTCGCCATCGAAAAGTAATGAAAAATATTTACATACTTATGATTTTTGAAAAGATACAAGTGGGTGATAACTCCGATGAAGTGATGAGGCATGTGCCATCACATAGAAAACCAACTTCGATAATTTATTCAGAACTAGTTCTTAATTTTGCAGGCGAATGTTTTTTAATAAGACTTCTGTTTGTTTCGATTTTCTGACAATACTATATCAGTGCAGGTACTCAAGTCAATGAGAGGAGTTGATAATAATGAGGAATGTTTTTTTCGAAATTTATTTTGAATTGTTTTTTGTTTGGTTTTAAAAAACGTGTCGAAATGAATAAGTGTATGTTATAAACTACTAGAATTGTTGAACAATACAGAAAGTCTTTTGCAATTTAACTAAAACTATCACTGATAGAAAAATGGCATGCTAAAATTAAGATTTTAATTTTTGATTTTACAATGCAACATTCTCAAAATTTCATGCTTGAACTTAGCATACAGCCGGAAAACCATCCTATAATCAAGAAAAGCGTAACTAGTTTTAGAGCCGGTAAATGAGTTACAGTTTTAACTGAAGTTTTCTTAATTTTAAACGAAAATTTGATCTAAAGTTTAAAATGAAAGTGTTTTTTAGAGCATATTACCAAAGAGTATAGAATCTAAAGAGTTCCCATAAGGGTAATATAATGGGTTTTATGGTTTGGCTCTCATGTTGTATATATGGGCGCCTTTTAGTCAAACATGTTCCGCTGCAGACTTTCGAGTTGGAACGGCTTGAAGAGCTAAAATTTGGTTTGATAGCATATATAACTATATTTGTCACTCAGGAGCCGTTTTCAACACGGTCTTGGGTACCCACCACGGTCTTGGGTACCCACCAAAATGAGCATTTTGCACTTAGGTACTCACCGAAAGTATTTCTCTCTCGCTCTTTTTATGCCTGCCGAGTAACATCTCTTTCTAACTGGCGCGAAATGTTCCGCCCAAAATCTATGAGAGTGACATATATAGTAATATATGTTTGATAGCTTTTGGCGCGTGCGTAGAAATAGAATTATGAATGATTTTTTTCGCCTACTTCGAATACTGCGTGAAAAGGTATGTGAAGGAGTGTGGAAGTTAGAAAAAACGCCGTTGCACCATATATTTGTGTTTGCGTGGTTTTTTTCTAATGGACTGAACGTATGTGATAAGGGTATATATGTATGTATGTTTGTCTTGCTTAGAAGTTTTGACTTCGTTTTTGAAGCATTTATTGAACAGAAATTATTTTCTGCGTTCATGTGAACTAAAACGCGACAGCGTTTCAAGCGGATTGCTGAACCGAAAATGTTTGTAGCGCACTTGCTATAGAAAATAAGAGATGGATGGTCGGGCCTTGTCGAACGCATGTTGATGTACAGGTTAACAAAAGTAAATAAGTGAAAGTTTATAATTAAATTTTCTTTAAAATACACAGTGATATTTATTAATTATTCATATAAAAGTAACAAAATCTTAAAATAGTTGTTACTAACCATAGGCAATTCGCCGAAACATCTTTTAATCATGGTTTGGGGACAAAGTGTTTGAATTGAAAATTGTCAAATAAACAATATTTATATTGTATTGTATTATATATAAAAAACTATTCTTAGAGTTATAGTTTTTACTCAAAAAATAAAAATTAGTTTTTAATTTTTTTTTACTCAGAAAAAAAAAAAACTCTACTACCACTTTCATCATGATAAGCCCTGATGCTGTGTAGAGTTAATAGCGTGATATGACTTATAATTTTGAAAGATTTTAGCCTTAAAAAAATATCGCTATTTTCCGGGTTCACTAATTTTCTTCGAAAAATAAGCGGGACGAAAACCGGACGAAAAACAAAACGACTTTTAAAAATATTTGCATAATACTTTCATTTTGTGAGTTAAACAAAAAAACTTGAAAAATAATTTTTATTTTCTGAGTAAAAAATAAAACTCGAAAAATAATTTTTATTTCCTGATCAAAAAATAAAACTTGACAAATAATTTTTTTTTTATCAACAAATAAAACTCTGAGAGCAACACTCAAATACTAATTTTTAAAATATAATTTATTTCATATTGATTTTTAAATTCAAAAATAACAATTAATTTGGGTACCCGATTGATTACAAAACAGTCGAAGGAAGAATGGAAAGACAAAAACGAGATTTTTGCAAAAATGTCAACAAAGGTCGAACCTCTCTTTCCCGCAAACAGAGTTTCTATTGGATAACTGTTCGCACGCATTGATTTGAAAAATTGCGTAAAGAACGCGAATTTTTGGATTTTCGCAAAAAATCACAAAAGCGAAAGCGAAGAATAACAAAATCGGACCTCTCGTTTACTCATTCCATTTAATTCGGTTTCTTCACACTTATTGATTTGAAAGGCCAAACCCGTTTTTGTGTTTATGATGTGTGCTGGCAAGTTTTTGACGACCAGAAAATTTAAAATTCGTTTTCTGCTTCGATTGCTTATGTAGCCGAAGCGTTTTATCCTCATTGAGCAGCATAAAATGCTTGTTGTTAATGTAGGGTGATTTTCTATGAAGGAGTAACATGAAAATTGTCGGCATGTTCGACTTTTACAATACTTACTTGAAATTTTTGGAACTGCTTTGTAGATACATATATATAGCTATCACAGACTTATAATATTGAAATATATAATTCAATCAGGCACCCAAAATAATAATTATTTTTAAATTTTGAATTGAAAAAATCAATATGAAATAAATTATATATTAACCCTCCGTCATGCACATGTTCCGATAGTCACGTACGTAGCGCATTTATCTGATACACCATGTATACATTTGTCTGATACACCATGTATACACCATGTATTTCAGTTCATTCCCAAGCAGCAAAATAGAGCGATTCGACCAGCAGCAAGTCGAATCGACCTATTTTGGTTGAAAATACCCTATTTCTGACCTATTTTCCGGCCTTAAATATGACCTAACTTAAAAGTCCGTTTCGAAGGTCCAAATTACCTCTATTCTACCTATTTCATGACTTCAAAGTCGTTTCGACTAACAAGTCGATTTTTGGTCGAAAAGAGGTAAAAATGCCCTATTTTGTGACTTAATATTGACTTGACTTTGACTTCCAAATTAGGTAATTTTTCAAGGCAAACCGACCAATTTTTCGACTAAAATTCGACTTTAAGGTCCGTTTGACTTATAGGGCGAAATAGGGTCAAAAGTTGACTTATTTTGTTGCATGCTTCGACTTCAAAGTCGAGCGGACTTGATTTTCGGACTTCATAGTCGGTTTGACTTTAAAGTCGAAATAGGTCGAGCTCCGCCATGTTTTTCGAATGGCAAATTGAGAATTATTCTCCTGCATATGTTTTTTCTTTAAGAAAAACAATTTTTTTCAAGCAATATTTATTTAATTTCCATCAATGAGAAAGCCCCTTAAAAATGAAGAAGTAGAAGGAACACTTTCACGAAAAATCTCAGCGGGCATATGTTTTTGGGACTTATTAAGCGCAAAATAATTTTTAATGAAGTCCATATTTTATTTATTATTTATTTCTTAAGACACACGAAGAAGAAAATCTCTCGTTCATTTCTGCTTTCGAGTAATGCGAATGACTGAGTAAGATATTATGTATTTATATCTTTCTCTGTTACTCTCTCTCTCACTTTTTTCGTTTCCTTTTACGTTCTCTTTCGTTTTACTCATAAGTCCAATTAGGTCGAAAATTGGTCATTGCGACTTCTTTTCGACTAATATTAGGTAAACGGACTTCTTTTCGCCCTGACTTTGAAGTCGAAATGCCCTATTATGACCTATTATTACCGCCAATCGACTTCCAATCTATTCCCCACTTACGTCGACTCGACGTCGAATCGACGTAATTTCGACCTATTTAGGTTAGGTCAAGTAAATATTCTGACCTAATATAGGTAAGAATTTACCAATTTTCGACCTATTTTGCTACTTGGGTTTATATGAACAAGTAAGGGTGTTATAGTCAGGTGAGCCTGAAAATAAAATACCTGACACAGACACACATGTTTACATACACGGAGAGAAATAAGTTCCCGAAATATAATTGGAACCAATTACATATGCGATTGGAGCCTTGCCCCAATTGCATTATTAATTAGAGCCAATTACAATATAATTAGAAAATGAAAAATACTCAATTACTCAATTACTTATATAATTGCATTTAAATTTATCATATATGTAATTGCGTTCTGAATACATATGTAAATACATCTGATTACTTTTACAATTTAAAGCATTGATGCAATTATATATATGATTGTATTTATTTTACAGTTTGTTCTTATATTTCTCAAATGGTTTATAATTTCGATCGTTTAGAACGTGTTTGAATTTTCAAAATCCTTAGGCACTCCAAGGGGCAGGTGGACCACGAATATGACGTGGTGAAATATATTCCGCCCAATCGTGGAGAATGCCCCTTTTTATATTGCTATATAGAATGTATTTTAAATTGCAGGGGATCACAAATTTAATTAGACGCAATTATGTATATAATTCGATACAATTACATACATCATTGCAGCCGATTATATATTTAATTGGACGGAATTATATATGTAATTGAAATTATTTTTTTTATCATTTGATACAATTACATATATAATTGGAGGCAATGAAAAATATAATTGGACGCAATTATGAAAATATAATTGCATCATACCCAATTACATATGTAATCCGTGCAAAATATAATTGGGTATGTGATATTTTTTCTCTGCGTGTAGTTTTTGAACCACGACAAAAAAAAAACAGGACCACTAAGAAAGAATATTCAACAGGTTTTTAAGGCCATTAGGCGCCCCATATATCGACTTTTGTTTAATATCTTTATAAAAACCGGCTCTTTGCCACGCCCACTTTTCCAATGTTTTTGGAACTATAACACTAGCTTACAAAAAAAAGAGCAAATACGAATTGATGGTTTTTGACTAAATTAGGGTCGCTGTTCACGAAAATGGCATCCGTTTTTTCCCCCAAAGAATAGTTTTGAGATATACGCAAAAAACGTGTTTTTTTGGTTACTTTACGAGATTTTGCCAAAGAACTCCAAAACTGATCGCCTGAATAAAAAAAAATTTTATCAGTATGAAGCAGAAAACTTTCTCATTTAATGAAATCGGTGTCTCAGTTTTTGAGGTATAGACATTTAAACTTGCAAAAGTTTGACTATTAAAGGTTTTTTTTTAAATTTCAAATTTCATTTTAACTTTTAAGTATTAAAAACATTTTTAAAATTTTTTTCGGTAACTAAAAATGATAAACATATATTTAGCGTATATAAAAAACTAAAATTTCTGCAAAATCGGTTGAAAAATTAAGAAGTTATAAGAGATTTTCCACATTTACTCAAATTTTAGTGCCCTTATGTTATGTAAAAATTGGATTATTGCTTTCAGTAACATTGAAGTAGGCCCGGTTGATTTTAGTACTCCGACGTATATAAGTAAATGAGAAAAAACTCTTATAACTTCTTTATTTTGAACCGATTTTGGAGAAATTTTTATATACGCTAAATAACTGTTTATCATTAGTTTATCAAAAGGCCGGGCCGGGCCTTCTTGAAAATTTAACGTGCCGGGCCTAAAAATCTGCTTCGGGATCGGCCCGTGCCTATCTCTACTCCGCACTTTGGCAAAACTTAAAGCAAGATATACACATATCTCTTTCCGGTGCGTTATGCGCTTGAGGATCGCTTTGAATGGGAGTTTCATTGACTGAGAGTTCCCAATGAGGAATGGCGTTCGACAAAAGTCTTCCAGATCCTATCATATGATCTTCGAAGTGCGTGGCCAAAATGAACAAATTTTTCAGACATCTATTACCCACATTTAACCTACAGTCAAAAAATTCTAAAACTTCATTTATGAAATAATTTTTATACATCATACAATACAATATAAATATTGTTTATTTGACAATTTTCAATTCAAACACTTTGTCCCCAAACCATGATTAAAAGATGTTTCGGTAAATTGACTATGGTTAGTAACAACTATTTTAAGACTTTGTTACTTTTATATGCATAACTTATAAATATCACTGTGTAATTTAAAGAAAATTTAATTATAAAATTTCACCTAATTACTTTTGTTAAACCTGTACATCAACATGCGTTCGACAAGGCCCGACCATTCATCTCTTAATTTCTATAGCAAGTGCGCTACAAACACTTTCGCTTCAGCAATCCGCTTGAAACGCTGTCGCATATTAGTTCACATGAACGCAGAAATGGATTTCTGTTCAATAAATGCTTCAAAAATGAAGTCAAAACTTCGAAGCAAAACAAACATACATACCCTTAACACATACGTCCAGTCTATTCCCAGCCGGAAATTTTCTCATAAATGATCAATTCATAATTTTTTTCACTAAGGATATCAAGGAAAAAATTAGAGTACTTCTCAATTGCAATGGCATTGCCATCGAGAGGAAATGTTATTCATCACAACTCCAATGGCATTGTCATCGATAGAGGTATCTCCAAATTCGATTACCAATTCGTGACATGTGCTCTTCCCAAGTAGCAAAATGTGGTATTCATTCGGTATTTCATTTCTTTATTCAAACTTAATATGATTAGTTTTTGGTATTTGAATCCTCCCTTCTTTAATGTCACTTAAATCGGTTTTAAAGTAGAGCTGTCACTTTGGTTTTAAATTGGTATTTAATATCCTTCTTAAAGCAGTCTTAGATGGTTCTGAAATTAGTAGCCATATTCGAAGCATTAAATCGGTATGATGGGACGTATTTAATACTTCGAATATCGTACTTAAATTAGTAAAGTGTTTTTCATCAACGTGTGCTGTCAAAATGGAAAAAATTATGGCCACCCTGTATTTCAGTCCGGTGTTGACCACCGAAGGGAATGGTGTACGCTCGGATGTTAAACTTTTCCTAATCAAATTATTATATTTGTATTCCTTCTAATTTGCAGCAATACTTACGATTGTACGAAATTTAAAATGCTTACGAGTTAATCTTTGCAAATTATTTGACTTAAGAAAAGTATATACTAAAACCCCACATAAAAACAAATTTTTAAGCACCAGCGCATTGATTTCAGCGTAATTGTTTTACAAAAATATTTCATCAATTCAAACAATTATGAAGGCGCGTGAATTTCGAAGAGGGTAGCAGGTGTAATTTCACCGAAAAAGTCGTTGCGTTTGTAAAATCCCTTCAATTTGGCGTAACGAACAAAAGCCAAAGTCATTTATTTTACTTATCATAGCATTGATGAACACAAATATCTTGTCAATAAAATTTAAGACAGAACCAACACCTTCTGCGAAATATGTTTTCGTTTCATTTTATCATTAGTATTTAAATCAATGGGATAAAAAGAGTTAGTGAATGCTTTTATAAGCTCATAAGCTGTGCTCGAGTTAAGAAGCCTTTAAGAAGATAAAAACTAAAACTTGAAACTTCGCTCTCCTATTTAAGTGGCAATTAAGATAGAAATACGCTTCTAAATTTCTTCTATCGGACCGCCCACATGGGCCCTTTTGCACTTAATTTGGACTTTAATATGTCTTAAAGACGGAGTGAAAACCTTTTGTAGCCTTCTTCACTACTTCTTTAAGTTATGGTAATAATTATTTTTGTTACTTGGGTCATGACGGCAAATGCCGCTTGTGTGTAGATTCAAAGAGTATACTATTAGTAAAGAGATTGCATTTCTCTCATTTTTTGACGTAAGCCCATCGCACAACTACGATTCTTGTGAGCGATGCAAGCTGAACATGTTCAGATTATCAAAACAAATTTCGCTTTCTTGCTTGCTTGCTTATGAGCATGAACGAGCGCCTGAACAACAAGTAAGGGTGTTATAGTCAGGCAAGCCTGACAATAGAATACCCGACACATACACACATGTTCAAATATTTTTAATATCAAGAGGTGTTTAAGGCCATAAAGGGCCCAATACACCGAATTTTGTTAAATTTCCTTATGAAAACTGCCCCTCTGCCACGCCCACTTTTCCAACTTTTTTGAATTCTAATCGGAGGCTTAGATATACGCTCAAATCCTAAGTTTCATTGAAATATTTGGAAAAAGTCCGATTTTGAGGCAGTTTTGAGATTTTTGTGACAGACCCTAGTACTGGAGGTACCCTTAATAATGGACCGATCTAGGAATTTTTTTTTTTTTTTTTTTTGGGAGGATGTTAATGGCTACAAAAGAAGCATAAGTGCCAACTTTCGTTCAAGTCCCATTTGAATTTCGGGTCTAGGGGGCATTTTTCGAAAAACGCCCTTCTGCCACGCCCACTTTTTAAATTATTGGAAATCGTATTACTTGCCTTGAAACATGTGCAAATATCAAATTTCATCAAAATATGTTGAAAAACTTCGAGTTTAGAGCAGTTTTTGTGATTTTCGTAACAGACCCTTGTACTAGAGGTACCCCTAAAAATGGTCCGATCGGGTCCATTCTCGAACTTGTTCTTACTCATGTCCCCGTGTGCACGCATACCAAATTTTGTCAAGATAGCTCAACTCCTTCGATAAGATAACTGTATACAGACAGACGGACAGACAGACGGACGGACAGTCAGATGGACAAACAGACGGACGGACATGTCTTAATCGAATCTCCTGGTGACGCTGATCATTTCTATATATATTTTGTATGGTCTATCTCGACTGGTTCTGGCTGTTACACACAACCAAACAAACGCAATATACCCTCGACACAGAGTGTGTCGGGTATAATGAGACCGTGAGGTGCACACCACAGAAATGCTACGAGTCTCTTCAAATTGGAAGAAATGTTTTGATTGAATGCTGAGTTAATGTTTCAGCCAGCCCATTGTTCATCCAACATGGCTATCTTTGCATTAGTTTCTATTTTTGCCACATATTTAAAGAAGATGTTCTTAGAGTGACTGCGAGCTAAATCATAAAGTTCTAGGACACTGTTGACGATGGCTTTCAGCATATATCGTTAGTCAGGGCATATCAAAATAACAAAATATGTAGTAAATCGCACAGGAAGGTTAAATGACAAATAGTTGCACCCGCGATCTGACATTAAAATCGCGGATGCGACCAATTTAAATTATCGATTATTTTAACCTGGCAATCACTACACTCTGAAAAACGATTAATTTATGTTTAGTTTTGGTTTCTTCTTACTTTCACAAAGTTTCGGAATGATAGCTCTTTATTTCTGTGAAAAAAAGTAATTTTTTACACTTTTTGTATCGCGGGTGCAACAAGTCAACAGTGTATTTTAGGAATCAATAATGCTTAATAAATAACAACATATATTAACTTTTTTTTCAACGCGAGGATAAATTAATATTCCCACTTCAGTTAAGTCGGTTAAATGTAACCACAAACTGTCGGTAACGACTGTTCTGTGACAGTTTAAAAAGGTATGACTTTGAAGTCTTGTCAGGATTTTTGATTAGTAATATTTTCAAACGCGCCAATAAATGAAATATTGAGTTAAATCAAATATAAATAAATTTAATATTAAATTTCGACTTTCTTTTTTGTACTATTGACAAACACAAAACACTTTTATCGTAAATAAAAAATTATTATCGGAAATCGTGTATAGCGGAATCGCCCATATATATTTTGTATGGTCTATCTCGACTGTTTTTGGGTGTTACACACAACCACACAAACGCAATATACCCTCGACACAGAGTGTGTCGGGTATAATAAGCGCATGCAATAAATAATTTTAAACGTAAAATATAACTATGACATAATGTAGCCTAAACGTCAATTCGTTCGCTCTGATTTTTCGTTCAGGCGCTCGTTCATGCACATAAGCAGCGCTGTTCAAAAATGCCACCAGTGCACAGTCGTCCCAAATCCCATTTTTGAGGAATAAAATGGTTCCAGTTAAGCTAGCGATCTGAAATGTATACGTTTTCCATGGGACATGAGTAAGAACAAGTTCGAAAATGGACCCGATCGGACTATTTTTAGCGTTACCTCCAGTACTAGGGTCTGTTACGAAAATCATAAAAAGTGATATAAAACCTACAGTTTTCAAGATATTTTGATGAAATTTTACTTCTGAACATAAATAAACGCTATAAGTATGATTTACAAAAATTGGAAAATTGGGCGTGGCAGAAAGGCGTGTTTCGAAAATCGTGTGTTGTAGCTAAAGTTGAAATGGGATTTCAACGAAAATTGGCAAGTATGCTTCTCCCATAGCTATTCATATCCACAGCAAAAAAATTTTTTGATTGCTCCATTATAAAGGGTACCTCCAGTACTAGGGTCTGTCAAAAAATTCGAAAAACTGCCCCAAAACCAGGCTTTTTCGAGATAATTCAATAAAATTATTATTTTTGTACTGATTTTTACTCAAATCGTTTTCAAATAAAAATGCCATAGCTTCCGCAGGCGTCAAGGGCAACAGTTTTTGAATATTTGAATCTATTATTTTTCTTATCTTACTTGGCCTAGAAGGTGACGCCTTTGTAGCAATTAGAACAAAACGAAGATCTTTTTCGTTTGAATTTTTCGCCGAGATGGACGCAGCGTGTACCAGCAACGCTGTATCGTTTTCTTGTTCTGCTGAGATTCTAGAAGCTATTTTTCTCTTTTGCCGTTCGCAGGCCTCACCATACGGAAGTTTTGGATGTCCTTTTGGTTTAGTAACGGGGATCTCAAAAATTTTGGAGTCACTCTCTAACCATTCCCTGTCACATTGCCTAATGATTGGCAAATTTCACGATCGATTTTGCCATCTTCTATAAGCATTTCTACAAAAACTCTCTATTTTTTGTTTAATTTTCTCCATTTCAAATTTTGTGCAAACACTTTCATATCTTTCGACAATACATTCGTACACAGCAGCAGCATTTTTATTTTTTTCAATCCAAATGTTGAAAATTTCAGAATTTTTGAGCGTGACTTTTTCTATAAAAAGACAAATTGTAGCCGAATACGCAGATAAAATTATATTCATACGAAAGTTCACAGAATAAGCTTTTACTACATACAGTGTTGTGCAAAACATACGCAACCATATAAATTTGTGACGTATTACGCAATAAATTTTGTAAAACAACAACAACCACAAAAATAATGATGCTGTTTTATTCCTTAAAGTATCAGCTATAAGTGTGTACAAAAAGATAACCATAAGAATGCATAACGGAAAAATTTTGAATTAAAATACACAAAAACCCCCTGTGCAAAACATAAGCAACTCCAGTACAAATTTTCAGTGCTTTTTTAAATTAAAAATTTGAAAGAAATATCAAAAGGGAAAATTTCGCACGTTTTTCTAATTTGACCCTTTCTTAACACTTCGAGCTTTGTGAAAAGTACAACAATTAAAATATTGCAGACCTATTTTAAGATTTGCAGACCAAACCAAATTGAGTTTCGATTTTTCTTTGTTTTTCCATACATTTTTGATAAAAATCGAAACTCAATTTGGTTTGGTCTGCAAATCAGTGATGCCTGATTTTATCGATAAAAAAACCCTCATATATTGGAAAAAAACCCACTTTTCCCCATTTTCAAAAACTAAAAACCCACGAAAAAACCCAGAATGATTTTTTGAAAATATGGGCGTACCGATTTCAAAATTGAACATTGGATTTAAACACAATATTTTAATATTTTAATAAAAGTATCAAGAAAATAACAAAAAATAAAAGTAACTTAAAATTGCAGTCTTATTCATGACTTAAAAAAAAACCAAGTTTCTTTAAAACACTTATGGAACGCGCGACTAGATACAGCAAAAAGAGTCATGCATGGTACTGGAAGAGGGAAAACACGATTTTCATTCTCATAAGTAGTAAATATACCTTAAATGTAGTGCATAAATTTCGATATAAAATTACCCATACTTTTCCCCATGTCACGATATTTAAGTGAAAAAACCCACAATATGGGGAAAAACCCACAATCTGGCATCACTGCTGCAAATCTTAAAATAGGTCTGCAATATTTTAATTGTTGTACTTTTTACAAAGCTCGAAGTGTTAAGAAAGGGTCAAATTAGAAAAACGTGCGAAATTTTCCCTTTTGATATTTCTTTCAAATTTTTAATTTAAAAAAGCACTGAAAATTTGTACTGGAGTTGCTTATGTTTTGTATGTGTATTTTAATTCAAAATTTCTCCGTTATGCATTCTTATGGTTATCTTTTTGTACACACTTATAGCTGATACTTTAAGGAATAAAACAGCATCATTCTTTTTGTGGTTGTTGTTGTTTTACAAAATTTATTGCGTAATACGTTACAAATTTATATGGTTGCGTATGTTTTGCACAACACTGTACATATATCATGTGGAGCAATTATGAACCAAAAAAGTTCTACTTCACTAAACACAAAACTTTTTTAATATTTTGTAAATAAAAGAACAACTAAACAAAACACATTTTTAACACAATTGCGACCTCTAATTCACACAAAACATTTAATATTTAAAATTTATATACAGTGACTACCACTCAAAATGGCCCACCTGTTAAATCTTCATTTAAATGGCTATATCTTGAAAAATATAACTGTTACAACAAATTTGTTTGAGAAACATAACAAATCTATTAAATTTGGAACTTAAAAAACGTAACTTTATTCATTTCAAACAAAAAACTTGGAAGTTATAACAAAAATAAAAATATTCGCGCTAAATTCATGCGTCACTCAAAATGGCCCACTTAGCTTTAAAGCGGGATAGTTAAAAAAATTTCCAAAATTTTGTGGTTTTAATATAATATTAAGTCGGTTATCCTTTTCGATAAATAACGAATTTTAGTCGGGTTGGAAGGGATTGGACTAGTTTCTTTACATTCCGCGGGTTAATTTTAACCCATACCGCTTTTAAGACAGTTTCAAGGTATTTTATATTACTAATGTAATGTTTTTGGATTTGAATCTCTAATTTTTGCCAAAACTCCTCTTTAATGTTGTGATTGAAAGAGTGTGGGGGCATCTGAAGCACTCTGAGATAATTTTATGGTCACCATTTCTTGACGACTCCAGCAATATGCTCAGGCTCATTAGCTTAGTAGAAGTGATATGTCCCTGCTATACTTAACTTCTGCGCACTTTGGAATAAATTTTTTCGCAATATTATCGAATAGTGGTTCTTAACCATAATTTCATCGATCAGGCATAGATTAACAACCCCAGCTGCCGAGCAGGGGCCCTAGACCAATACATCTACATGGAAGAAATGGCAGAAAGAAGCCATTTATCAGCGGAAAAAATAAGATGCGACCTTTTAAATTCGCTCACGCCTGCCAGATAAATGATTTAGAGTTCTGGAACAATGTAATTTTTGTCAAGAGCCGAAATATAATATAATTCGATCGGATAGAGTAAATATTTGGCGAAAATCGAAGGGTGAACTCAATGTAAAGCGTCTACTGCTTAGCATGGTGCCGGGCATCTTTTGGTCTAGGGCCCTTGCTCGGCAGCTGGGGTGTTTAATCTATGCCTGATCGATGGAATTATGGTTAAGAACCACTATTCGATAATATTACGAGAAAATTTAATCTAAAGTGCGCAGAAGTTAAGTATAGCAGGGACATATCACTTCTACTAAGCTAATGAGTCTGAGCATATTGCTGGAGTCGTCAAGAAATGGTGACCATAAAATTATCTCAGAGTGTTTCAGATGCCCCCACACTCTTCCAATCCCAACATTAAAGAGGAGTTTTGGCAAAAATTAGAGATTCAAATCCAAAAACATTACATTAGTAATATAAAATACCTTGAAACTGTCTTAAAAGCGGTATGGGTTAAAATTAACCCGCGGAATGTAAAGAAACTAGTCCAATCCCTTCTAACCCGACTAAAATTCGTTATTTATAGAAAAGGATAACCGACTTAATATTAAAACCACAAAATTTTGGACATTTTTTTAATTATCCCGCTTTAAAGCTAAGTGGGCCATTTTGAGTGACGCATGAATTTAGCGCGAATATTTTTATTTTTGTTATAACTTCCAAGTTTTTTGTTTGAAATGAATAAAGTTACGTTTTTTAAGTTCCAAATTTAATAGATTTGTTATGTTTCTCAAACAAATTTGTTGTAACAGTTATATTTTTCAAGATATAGGCATTTAAATGAAGATTTAACAGGTGGGCCATTTTGAGTGTTAGTCATTGTACCTGTATTAATATTTTCCATTTTATAACAAATACTTTTTCACGACAGTTTTTTTCTGCTCGCGCTCTAAACTTTCAATGGAATTTATGCAAGACCAATATCAACGAACAACGGAATCAAAACAAAAACTTTGAACGCTCTCTGACTAACAACCCGTGTACACGAGACATAAATATATACCATTTCTACCTGCTTACGCATTCCTTAATGAAATGGAATACCTTTTTTCGCAAAATAATACACTTCAAAAATACCTTAAATTCCTCAAAAATGGGATTTGGGACCACTGTGCAGTGGCATAAAAATTTTTTGGCCTTTCACACACATAAAGTGTGTGAGCGATGTAGAAAATAATTTCAGTCCTTTGAGAACTACCCAGCGGGAAATTATCTCCTGCATGACAATGTCATCAGTGATATCATCGAGAACATATAGGTGACATTGTCATGTGTGACACCTTGGAGGACATGTCATCGCGGAGGGATGCCGTTCACGTGCTTGGCTATTGAAATTTAAATAAGGTTTTAGCGTCAGTTGAACGTCAGCATGAAGCGGCGTAGATGATGAGTGCTCGACTCAGAATCCGAAGAGCGCGGGTTCGATCCCTGGCCGAGGCGAACAAAAATTGTTAAAAATAGATTTTTTAAAATTGCAAAGTATCCAAAGAGAGGACACAGAAGAGAAGTTATCAACCTGGTTTCTACAAATTAACATTTAGAGAGAAAAGAGCAACGTGCTGCTCTTAAATGCTTTTTTCGCCATCGCACCCCCTAGCATGACAATGTCACCGCTGAAGTCCCTGTCAGCTCCTGTGATGACAATGTCCGGCTAGCTGTCACCATTTCCCATTTCGGATCCCTCCACGATGACAATGTCCGGCTAGCTGTCACCACCTCCCGTTTCGGATCCCGTACGATGACAATGTCACGAGTGATGGCCTGTCTCATTTGTGTAGAAATGTCACTAAAAGTGTCTTACATTTTGTCAGGGGTGCCGGCTCCGATGTTACGCTGACATCTTAGGTGATGTCATGCGAACTTTTCCTACTGGGTACCCAACGAGGAGGTCCAATACATGCACAAAATTATGAATGTGCCCTTCAGTAATTGGGACCCACCCCGGGTCGACCCGGATAAAATGTGGGCGGGCCACATATAATTTTTTCCTACACCTTTCATTCGCCTTGGTCAACCTATGTTGCGAATTTGAAGCTTCTACGCCTTTTACTTCACAAATTACGATAAGCCCTTATTTGTGGGCGTGGCTCACGGAGGGCAGCGTCCATTTTTTTTCCAGGATATGTCACTTTTTGTAGTTTACCAGTACACCAAATATCAATGGAATGTGTTGAGTGGTTCGCAAGTTACAAGCATTTTACTGAAAACACAATAAATTCATTTGTGGGCGTGGCAGTGGGCGGATGTCTCCCATTTTTACTTAGGATCATACCAGGACCCCGATATTCATGTGTGCCAAATTTCGACTTCATTGGTTCAGCCGTTTCGGAGGAGATCCGACCACGGACGGACGGACAAACGGACAGACGGACGGACGGACGGACGGACGGACGGACGGACGGACAGACGGACAGACGGACATGTCTAAATCGATTCAGTTTTTGATCCTGATCATTTCTATATATATTTTTCTATATCTCCGGAGCTTAATTCTCCCTGTTACAAGATTTGCACAAAACTAATATACCCCGCTTACGCTGGGTATAAAAATGGGAAGTTGTGGTTATAGAGGTCCCTTCTTTTTTTTGTTGCACTTATAAAGGTTACAGTGACACAATTCGGGTTGTTGCGAAAATCGAGGAGTTCCATGTATCGAGAGTTGCGGTTACCGAGTTTATACTGTAGTTTAAACTGGAAACTGAAGTTTAAACTGTAACTGATTTACCGGCCCTTCAATTTTTTTAAATATTCTGAAATTCTACAGTTAGATTTTCTAGGTGCGTCAAGCTGCAGCCCCCTTTTCATGAAATCAACAAATTTTTTTCTCAGAATTACGTGCTTTTTATGTGCTATTTATGTACCGACTTAAAAAATTTTGTGCTCGTCCTTGTCAGATTTTAAGGACAAAAATAATTTGTATGAAAGGGGGAGTGTAGCTTGACCCGCAAAAATTGGCACTTAACGAATTTTTCGAAAAATAGTTTATAGGTGGGAATTATGTGCTATTTATGTGCTCCCATTCTATGGATAAAATAAATTTTTATTTCAAAAATTTAAGGATTAAATCGACGAAAATTTATTTTGGCAAGTACATTTTACCAAAAAATTCCGAATAAAAAATGTTTTTATCAGAATTTAACTTTTTTATTAATATATTTACATTTTATTCTTTGAAAAAAAAAAAAAATTTTTTTTTATGTTAAAAAATTTTTATCATTCAACAAGGTTCCCATACGCAAGAGTCAATGTAAGCTAGCTAGAACACGCGGATCCGTTAACAGACCGATCGATTTAACAGAGGGAGAAATCGTGCTGTAACAGGGAATTAACATTGAAATGTTACAGAATCTGAGAGAAAAATTGCTCTCGTCATTATGTCTACAGCATTTATAGCGGGTATGACAGTACCTGATAAGTTGGCAATTCAGCGTAGAGCATCCCTGTAGGAATTTGAACTAGTGTCGCACTAGTACTTTACTAGTGCAAAAGCCACAAGTACTAGTTCTTTTCTATACCCCTGTCCATATAAAATTCTGTCGAAAATCAGTATAACATCTGTACCGGAAAGCACTAGTACAGTATGCACCAGAATTATTCTAGTACTTTTCGATCCAATTGGGTAAATTTGCACCAGTTAAATACTAGTGATGTTTACGGGAAAGAGTTTACAGAATCGTGGATTGTTTTTTTTCAGTGCAAAATGGAAATAAATATTTATAATAAAAGAAAACCATTCGGTTGTGTATTTATTATCAATTTATAACGCCTCAATGAATGAATGCAATTATTCCACTGAGATCACTAGTATAGTTATGGTGCAAACTTACCCAAACATTGCACTAGTTCTTTTAGTACTGGTAAAAGTACTAGTTCTTTTAGGCAAATTGCTTAACAGCTTTCTACAGGGAGGCATCTCCAAAACGGGAAAGGCATTTGTGTTAGTGAGCAAGAGAGCGAATACGCTGAAAAAAATGTCAACACTAATTGCGTGCGCTCAATAAAATTTTGAGTTTCCATAACTTGTTAGTAAAAAATAAAATAGTTTTCATAAATCGATGAAATATAAGATTACTAGCGTGAAAAAACTTAACAAATAACAAATATTCGGCTATATAAAGGTGTCATGTTCAATGCATTTTTCAATGTCTACCACACCGCCACAATTTCTTATCAAAAGAATACTTTTTAAATGTTTTGCGCTGCTTTGAACAAATCGTCGCATCTCTTCAACAACCACGTAAGCGCCAATTTGTCGAAAATGACATTTTTGGTTTTTATGGTAGAAAAAAACGTTTGCAATGAGGTGGCAGTCTCATCTTGACAACTTTGTATGAAAAAAAAGAAATTAAAGCCCATTCAAAAACCTCGTAAGTGCCATACAAAATAAAATTGTCATGACTAACCTTAATTTTCGGCTCATAACTGTATTACAAATTATGCAGGCTTTCTGACTTGTAAGCAGAAGGCTCCAAAAAGTCTATCAATCTAAGTAGCTCGATTTTATTTAAATTATTGTTTTCCTTATTACTAATCTTAAAACAATAAATCAGTTCTTGAAATATATTCAGCCTAGTAAGAGGATAAATATTTATTTCTGTTCGTGGCAACCGAGGAGTCTGGCCGCGGTAATTAAAGAGTATCCTTTCCATTAACAGCAAGGATAACTCCTTGGCTTCTAGTATCGAAGAAGAAATCCTGAATGAAGTAACTGGACTTTTTGAGAGGACGCTAAGGGTCGCTGAAATCGATTTTAACTCCAATCGTGGAATGGTCTTGGACGAAAAAACAGGGCAATTTGTACTGCCGACAATTAATTCGGAAAAGCATAGCTTTCAAAGTGACTTTGAAGATTCTGGGAGCTCCTACCATCCTTCGTCGGAATCGTCGTTGTCGGAAATCGAAGAAACCTTTCATGGTACAACCTTAGATGCGCAGTCCGGACTTGTAAGAAAATGTCTAAGAAGAAAAGGGCAAAGCAAGCCAGAAAGGTGGGAAAAAAATGTAACTAAAAAGGCTCGATTAAAAGGAAAGGCCTATATCAGCAATGAGAATGTGCAGGGCAAAGTTCGCACCAAAATTAAACGTCAAAAGAGGGAATTGAAACCATCATGTGATGGCATAAATTGCAAAAAACAATGCGGAAAAATTACGAAATCGCAGAGGGAAGAAATTTTTTATTCGTTTTGGAACGAAGTTTCTTGGGCACAAAGGAAAATATTAATAGGAAATTTAGTGAAAAGTAAAAAGGTCCGACGTCGTCGAACCCATACTGAAACATCAAGACGTTCTTGTACTTTTCATTATAGTTTAAAGTTTGCAAACAAACCAATCCCTGTTTGTAAGAAGATGTTTCTCAATACTTTTGGCCTTAAGGAATGGAGTGTAAGGAATTGGGTGCTTAACGTTAACAGAAATATTGTTCAACGAAGAAAAGCCAAAAAAAAAAATCTTCAAAAACAGGACAGTGCTAAGCGCTTCATTTCGCGCCTGCCAAGAATGGAGAGCCATTACTGCAGAGCTTTAACTAATAAAACCTATTTCGACTCAACGTTTGGGTCAATCAAAGAGATTTATAGACTTTACGAAAATGATTTAAACAATGATGACACTTATGCAACCAAAGCTTCTTATCCCACTTTTTTAAAAATGGTTCATAAACTAAATATTGGTGTTTTTAACCCAAAGAAAGATCAGTGTGATGTGTGTTTTGCTCACAAAAAGGGAAACATTTAAAAAGAACGTTACGACAAACATATTGCTGAAAAAATGCAAGCTCGAGAAGAAAAGTCTAAAGACAAAGAGAGAGCGAAGAATCATGAAATTAATATGTTTACGCTTGACGTCCAAGCCGTCCAATTGTTACCTCAAGTTCCAGCCGGAGCAATATACTTCAAGCAAAAGTTAGCGGTCCACC
>CM035808.1:92704855-92719083 GCA_020466095.1 Chlorops oryzae | reverse complement strand
AAATGGGGTTTGTATGTTATTTGTGTTCATTAATCGATTCTGTAAAATTTTCTAGGAAACATACAAAAAAAATGTTTAACCAACAGTTCTAAGGAGTATTCTGACTATGAATAGGTATTAACTTATAATGTATCGGTATTCGTATGTGTTTTATACCAATTTACAAAAGTAACGGGTGTGACAGAAAAAAGTAACGGGTGATGACAATATAAACTTGAAACAAGAGTTAGTATGACGTTAGAAGACGGGGTTTGTATGTTATATATGTTCATTAATCGATTCTGTAACAATTTTCTAGGAAAAATATCAAAAGTAATTTTCGTAACCAACAGCTTCTAAGGAGTTTTCCTGACTATGAATAGGTACTTAACTTTTAATGTATCGGTATTGTATGTGTTTCTTATCACACGATTTTGAAAAAGTATCCGGGTGTGACTGAAATAAGTAACGGTGTGTGACATATAAATTGATAATAAGAGTTATATGAGGAATACGAGTTTTGTGTGTGGTGATCAGTGTGAGTCGTCATTGCATACCGTATTAATTAAGACATTTATAATCATACGTAGTAATTATATACGTAAATAATACAGCTTCATACGTTTTCCGTTAAATAATTGCTTTTATAAATTTTATGGTTTCTTATCACACGATTATTGGTTTCCTGTTACTGAATAGATATTTTTTGATAATAGTTTGAGAATAGGTTTTGTGTGTGGTGATCAGTGTGAGTCGTCAGCATACCGTATTAATTAAGACATTTATAATATACTACTATTTAATACATAAATATAACTTTATTAATATTATTATTTAATTATTTTATTATTTATTATTTATTATTTATTATTTTTTTATTTATTTTTTATTATTTATTATTTTATTATTTATTTATATTTATTATTTATTATTTATTATTTATTATTTATTATTTTTATTTATATTTATTATTTATTATTTATTATTTATTATTTATTATTTATTATTTATTATTTATTATTTATTATTTATTATTTATTATTTAATTTATTTATTATTTATTATTTATTATTTATTATTTATTATTTATTATTTATTATTTATTATTTATTATTTATTATTTATTATTTATTATTTATTATTTATTATTTATTATTTATTATTTATTATTTATTATTTATTATTTTTATTATTTATTTATTTTTTTATTTATTATTTATTATTTATTATTTATTATTTTATTTATTATTTATTATTTATTATTTTATTATTTATTTATTTTATTATTTATTATTTATTATTTATTATTTATTATTTATTATTTATTATTTATAATTAATTTTTTATTATTTATTATTTATTATTTATTATTATTTATAATTTATTAATTATTAATTATTTATTCATTATATGTTATTTATTATTTAAAATTTATTATTTATAATTTACTATAAATGAACTGTAAGGTAAATTGGCCCAAAAATATAACACAAGAAAATAAATAAGTAACGGGTGTGACATCGTTTTAAATGTTAAAAATGCCATATCTGTCACACATGCTCCAACTAGGTTTCGCTTTATTATTAAACGGAATTACCTTCTTACTATCTGCAGGTTAACACTTTGTTAAATTCTTTTGTTAAAAGATAATTTAACTTTTTGTAGTTTATCGGTAACGGGTGTGACAGTCTAAGGTTAACTTTCCAAACGTCTGTAAAAATTTCAACATATAACCTAAAGCATTCTAATTTTTCTGCAAACCAGATAAAATGACATACTTTTATCTGATATCTATTTGTGCTGCCACATATTCAAAAACAGCTTGTAGCGAAAGCTCAAAAAAGGGACAATTTTTTTGTTTGCGATATGTTTAAATAGCACTATTTCAAAATTAATTTGTATACAAACCATATATATTTTTTAATATTACTCTACATGAAAAAAATGATGCATGTATATATGTTTTAATAAGAAGAACAAAAATGTGTTAAGGTGTGATTTTTTTTGCGGTTGCACAGGGTACGTTTTCGTGGAAATGCCCATTTATAATTTATAATTTATAATTTATAATTTATAATTTATAATTTATAATTTTATAATTTATAATTTATAATTAATTTTATAATTTTATAATTTATAATTTATAATTTATAATTTATAATTTATTATAATTTATAATTTATAATTTATAATTTATAATTTATAATTTATAATTTATCATTTATAATTTATAATTTATAATTTATAATTTATAATTAATAATTTATTATCTTCTTAATTTTTCGTTAAATTAAACTTTAAGTTTTTCTCTATGGTTTCAATAAGACAATCTTCTTGGATAAAAACCATAGAGAAATCTTATTATTTTTCTTCCATTTTATGTGGTATCGTTTTCTATGTGTATTTCGAAGTAGCACTGTATTGGATAACAAAGTGCGCTGCTTCTCGCCAAGCTGGATATTCTGTATGACTTCCACTGAACTCTAGAAGTGATTTTATAAGAGGGTATTCCTCTATCAATAGTGACGGGTTGGTAAGGTTCTATTGTGGGTAGGGTCAAATCTTGGACTTATCGCCTTTAAGTTTGGATATGGTGTCGAAATATTTCCTAGTACTACTACGGCAGCCTCCACCAAACTAAGTTTTTTACTCCTATCCATTTTAAATTCCTTCTCGAAAGAAAGTTTTTCTCTTTTAACCGAATCGAATGTCAAGATAACTATAAAAACAAACCACATCTTTTCTGCGTACAATTCAGCTTAGAATCATGGTATTACATTTAGAAATCAACAGGCTTTTTGTTTAAACGAAAAAAATTTAAAAAACATAAAATAATATCTTTGAATTTTACAGACTGAAACTCAGATCTTATTTTTTAATATCTCTTATATTTCTTTTCGAAATTGTAAGAATTTTTGATTATTTTCGTGTTAAAGGGGGTACTTAAACAATTTTTTTGTTATTGTTTTTCTATATATGTATGTATATATATATGGGTATTTCCATAGTAACGGGTGTGACAGATTTAGGCGAATTCTTTAAATTTCTCTAAAACTATCAACCCTTCGATAACAGTGTTGCATATTTTTGAAGCGTCCATTTTTAAAGTATTTCTACCATTTCAAAGAATCCGGTAAAAATTACTTTTAATGCCTTAAAAACCTTCAAAAGGAGGTAACGGGTGTGACGTTAGAAAATGGGGTTTGTATGTTATTTGTGTTAATTAATCGATTCTGTAAAATTTTCTAGGAAACATACAAAAAAAATGTTTAACCAACAGTTCTAAGGAGTATTCTGACTATGAATAGGTATTAACTTATAATGTATCGGTATTCGTATGTGTTTTATACCAATTTACAAAAGTAACGGGTGTGACAGAAAAAAGTAACGGGTGTGACAATATAAATTGAAACAAGAGTTATATGAGGAAGACGAGTTTTTTTATATATATATTTCATTGTAACCATTATAAAAAATATCAACGTAGTATTTTCGTAAAAACAGCTTCATTCGTTTTCCGTTAAATAACTTGCTTTTAAAAGTTTTTGGTTTCTTATCACACGATTTTGGTTTCCTGTTACTGAATAGACTTTTTTTGATAATAAGGTTTTGAGAATAAGGTTTTGTGTGTGGTGATCAGTGTGAGTCGTCAGCATACCGTATTAATTAAGACATTTATAATATACTACTAATTAATACATAAATAATAAACTTCTATATTAATATTTATATATAATTTAATTTTATTATTTATTTTTTTATTTATTTTTTATTTATTTATTTTTTATTCATTTATTTATTTATTTATTTATTTATTTATTTATTTATTTATTATTTATTATTTATTATTTATTATTTATTATTTATTATTTATTATTTATTATTTATTATTTATTATTTATTATTTATTATTTATTATTTATTATTTATTATTTATTATTTATTATTATTATTTATTATTTATTATTTATTATTTATTATTTATTATTTATTATTTATTATTTATTATTTATTATTTATTATTTATTATTTATTATTTATTATTTATTATTTTTTATTTATTATTTTTTATTTATTATTTATTATTTATTATTTATTATTTATTATTTATTATTTATTATTTATTATTTATTATTTATTATTTATTATTTATTATTTATTATTTATTATTTATTATTTATAATTTATTTTTTATTATTTATTATTTATTATTTATTATTATTTATAATTTATTAATTATGAATTATTTATTCATTATATGTTATTTATTATTTAAAATTTATTATTTATAATTTACTATAAATGAACTGTAAGGTAAATTGGCCCAAAAATATAACACAAGAAAATAAATAAGTAACGGGTGTGACATCGTTTTAAATGTTAAAAATGCCATATCTGTCACACATGCTCCAACTAGGTTTCGCTTTATTATTAAACGGAATTACCTTCTTACTATCTGCAGGTTAACACTTTGTTAAATTCTTTTGTTAAAAGATAATTTAACTTTTTGTAGTTTATCGGTAACGGGTGTGACAGTCTAAGGTTAACTTTCCAAACGTCTGTAAAAATTTCAACATATAACCTAAAGCATTCTAATTTTTCTGCAAACCAGATAAAATGACATACTTTTATCTGATATCTATTTGTGCTGCCACATATTCAAAAACAGCTTGTAGCGAAAGCTCAAAAAAGGGACAATTTTTTTGTTTGCGATATGTTTAAATAGCACTATTTCAAAATTAATTTGTATACAAACCATATATATTTTTTAATATTACTCTACATGAAAAAAATGATGCATGTATATATGTTTTAATAAGAAGAACAAAAATGTGTTAAGGTGTGATTTTTTTTGCGGTTGCACAGGGTACGTTTTCGTGGAAATGCCCATATATATTTTTTTTTACTTTTTACGTAAAATTTTAAAAATTTCACAAATGAATGAAAAATTTTTAATGTTTTTATTTTTTACTTTGAGACGACTAAAGGTGCTTGTACATTTTGTAAATTTTCGTTAACATTTACATGTTTCCAGGGGCTGTTTTGTCAACTTTTTTCTTGCTGGGCAGCAATTTTTTTCGTTGCCGTAAATTTTGTTCAAGATTATTGACGAACTGTTTACACCAGCAATAAAAACATGTTAATGTCAACCATTAGCGAAACTTCTGGCGAACTTCTCACCGCCTCCGAAGAAAGTAATGTGTCAAAAGCCGATTCTTTCACCCTCAATCTGTTCCGCGCCTTCTCTCGCACTATCTCCATTTTCGGTTGCTTTATACCCTATCCATAAGAGTAAAAATTAGAGTTATGACAATTTCGCAATTTGTGGCCATAACCATAAAAGTCTCTCAAGACTTTCTGCAAAATCGAAACGCATAGATACCCTTCATTTTTTTTTCTAAATGGTCCCATTAGCTTAAAAATTCAATATTATTGGGATTGGATTACGATAACCCATGCCGAATTTCCTTCGAAGTATGGTATTAAGCCTCCTCAATTAGAGTATTCCAATAGTACACAGAGAAAAAAATAACTGTAAATTATACCAATTTCGCTTTTAACCCAACAATTTTCGTTCTTAAAATGATCTCAAGAGTTTTTAGCTTTTAAACCAACAATGTTATCACTGTTATTTTTTCTAAGAGCGAAATTGTTGCGTTAAGAAAGGTGGCTTTTAAAATGTTCGAGCGCGAAAACGGTGGATTTGAAATGCACAGCTTTTAAAATCTCCAAAACCGAAAATTTTGATTTAAAATTGAAAACTTTAAATAATTTCCAAAAGTGACACTGTTGATTAAAATGCACAGCTGTAAATAATTCTATTATCTATTCGCAAAAATAATTTCAGAAAAATGTGTTTCCTCCTCTTAACATAACACCAAAAATAGCCATCGGATGGACTTCATCCGATTTTGTCACTCCGTTGTCGTGACTGCTTTCGCATTGCTTAAAAAGTTCTAAGATGAATAAATGTCTTATATGTCCTATTTTATGAAACAAATGAGAATTATACGGAACGAAAAGAAATGTAATTAAGTGCTCAGTGCTCTTAACTTAAATAGTTTCGCTCTTAACAAATTCAATAAATTGTAGTTGGAATAACAGTTTAGCTGTAAAAATCCGAAGTTTAAATGCGAAAGTATTTAAATCTACGGATTCACTATTAAAGTTACTACTTTCACTCTTAAATGATAGCCAAGAGCGTTTTCATTGTTGGGTTAAAAGCTAAATCCTTTAGATTCAAGAGCGTTTTCTCTAAGAGCGTCGCACTCTTGAATTTACTACGTGTTTTTTTCTCTGTGTATGCATCGAAATATTTTTATATTGAAAATCGTGGATATTCTTTAAAATATTGCGACATAACCACGATATCAGAAATAGAAAATTAAATAATGTTCATCGTGCATCACAGTTCGAACAAGATTTCAAAGGAAAATACCTAAAACTAATACAAACTGTAAGCATTAAATATTGATATGCATACATTGAGGGTACAATTCATACCCTCAGAATAGTTTCTTAAGAACTTAGCATTGTCGAGACAATGTTTAGAAAAAAATATTGCATCAAGAAAAAATTTTCAGACCAACAATTCCTGTAATCATGCGAAGAATTTTTTTTTGTTGTTTTAAGAACTTCCATTTCTTTTGTAACAATTTAAATTGGTGGGAACGATTTAACCAACAAAATTGTTGGGCCAAAGTATAAAATTGTTGTCATTATATTGTATTGCTTTGAGTGTATTAAAATTCAACGCATGAGATTTGGTAATTTTCAAATATCTCTCTCATTATACCCGACACACTCTGTGTCGAAGGTATATTGCGTTTGTGTGGTTGTGTGTAACACCCAGAACCAGTCGAGATAGACCATACCAAACATATACATAAAAATGATCAGCATCACCAGGAGAATCAATTTAGACATGTCCGTCTGTCCATCTGACCGTCTGTCCGTCTGTCTGCCCGTCTGTCTGTATACAGTTATCTTATCGAAGGAGTTCAGCTATCTTGACAAAATTAAGCATGCGTACTGACGGCGACATGAGTAAGAACATGTTCGAGAATGGACCCGATCGGACCATTTTTAGGGGCACCTCCAGTACTAGGGTCTGTTACGAAAATCACAAAAACTGCTCTAAAATCGAAGTTTTTCAACATATTTTGATGAAATTTGATATTTGAACATGTTTCAAGGCAAGTAATACGATTTCTAAAAATTTTAAAAGTGGGCGTGGCAGAAGGGCGTTTTTAGAAAGTTGTCCCCTACACCCGAAATTCAAATGGGACTTATACTTCTTTTGTAGCCATAAACATCCTCCCAAAAAATGTCCTTGGTCGGTCCATTATTAGGGGTACCTCCAGCAGAGGGGCCTGTCACAAAAATCCCAAAACTGCCTCAAAATCTGACTTTTTCGAAATATTTCAATGAAACTTAGAATTTTACCGTATATTTAAGCCTCCGATTAGGATTGCAAAAAAAATGGAAAAGTGGGCGTGGAAAAGGGGAGGTTTTCATAAAGAAATTTAACAAAAGTCGGTATATGCGGCCCCTAATGCCCTTAAAAACCTCTTGAATATTATTTCTTAGTGGTCCGGTTTTTTGGGCGTGGTTAACAAATTATTTAACCATGTGTGTCCGTGTCGGGTATTTTATTGTCAGGCTCGCCTATGACTATAACACCCTTACTTGTTTTTATCTGATCTGGTCCTATGAGGGCCAAAAATGTTACTAACAAAAAGAGTTTGAGATTATGAAAGCATATCATTGCATAAAAAAGAATGGAAAAAAGTTTGTAGCGCATTTTGAAATTGGCAAGGAAATTGTAACCGGGTGTCAAAAGCTCAAACTATATTTTAGAAATATGAGTTTTAAAAGAGCAATAGTACTTTAAAATTTAATACGCGATTTGCTTGGACCTCTGATGTGATCACGTTTTTTTCCTTCTATTTTGCAATTTTTATCCAAGGTGTAATCTATAAAAAAAATGCTTCAAAATATCTTGCCTCTTTTGACTTGTGTAATTTTATAATACCGTTTATGAATGTTACAAGTCCATATGCTGAGTTTGTATAGAAAACTCTGACGGCTGGTAGTGAGCCCTCATTTTCATTTCATTTATTCAATCTACCGGAATTCATTCCTTACAGATTATACACTTAGCCTACTAAAAAAAGGATAAAGATTAGCGTAAACATAAACTTAAAAATTGATGCGCTTAAAACTAGTTAAAAAATTTACACATTATCAGTCGCTTTGATAAGTCTGCATAACTCTTTGTTAAGTGAGTCTCTTGGAGAATCGAAATCAAGTGCGGAGCAAATGGTATTACAAATTGTAAGGCATCTGCACAAAGGTTCATTTGAGCCATAATTTGTTCTACGCAATGCAATGAAGAAAACACTGTGGCCTCTGAGTGGTCTCTGTGGCACGTGGAACGGGATAAGAGATAGAAGCTTAGGCGAGTCAATTCGACCGTCTCGAATGTCCTTGATAAAGAGGATATCGTTCACTTTACGTCGTAAAGCAAGGCTATCTGTGTTTAATAATAGACAACGACTGGTTTACGCGGCATGTTGTCAAAGGAGTAAAGCCGTCTTAAGGCGAACTTGCTGAGGTTTTTTTGGATTCTTTCTACTCTAGATATTTCATTGGCGTAGCAGGGGTTCCAAATAACAGAGGCGTACTCCAAGATATATCTTACCAAAGAATTGAAAATAGCCTTAAAGGCAACTGGATCTAAATTACCCGATTTTTAAAAAAGCTTCATTTAAAATGAAAATTTCAAAGCTTTTTTTGAAAAAATGGTAAAAAATATATAGTTTTGTTTAAATTGAATTTTATTTCGGCTGTAAGGACAAAATTTTTCATTTAGGAAGCTCATTTCGAATCGTATTCGGGTCATATTCTAAAAGCTGGGAAAGTTTTCTACCAAAAAAGTCAATAGTTGCCCTAATGTAGGGAAATACGAGCTTGAGTTCTTTTCCGTGAAAACGTCATTATGTAGACATTTGGAAAAGTTGAGATAGAGGCCGTTCTCTTCACACCAGGTGTTTAAAAGCCGGATATCAGACTGAAAATTCAATGTCAAATCGAGGCTGTTGTTGATAGGCATATAAACTTTCAAGTCGTCAGCGTATAAGAGACATTTACAAATTTATTTAACTTTCATCATTTATATAATTTAAAAATAAAATAAAAAGAAGAGGCCCCAAGTGGCTACCTTGTGGCACTCCGGAATTGACGACTATTTCTCTTGAATAATGGCTATCATACGGATACCATCAGCCTCCTTTTAGATAAGTAAAAGAACTAAGTCCAGACAGGGGTAGATAAAAATTTCGAATGGATCCCTAACGCATGTAGTTTTTTTAAATAGTTTAACAGCATTGGAGGTTTAGCAGAGTTCGAATGCTTCTCAGCGAATATTCCGTATACAATACATCCACTTGCTTCACCACGATCAAAAGTATCGAAGCAGAAATTCGTAAACAGAGCAAGGTTAGACGTAGTTGACCTGCCGGGAAGAATCCGTGTTGAATGTTCGTAATGTGAATTTTACAAATAGCGAATAATTTTTTGTTTATCAATTTATCAAGAGCTTTGGGGATGACTGAGAGTTTTACTATAGGTCTATAGTTATTAACTAAGCTTTTATCCCCAGATTTAAAGATAGGTGTAATTAAGGATCGTTTTCCACTGTTTCAAGTGAACTATAACAAAATCTTAAAAACTGCTTTTTATTTGTAATTTTATAATACCGTTTATGAATGTTACAAGTCCATATGCTGAGTTTGTATAGAAAACTCTGACGGCTGGTAGTGACCCCTCATTTTCATTCAAAAAATAAAAAAAAATTAAATTAAATTGACGAGGTGCCCCGCAATGCAATTGTGTTTTTGAAATACCCTGTCGGAAGAGTGGGGTTAATTGGATCCTTTTAGAGTTTCAATTTTGACTACTACAATAATAAAAAAAAAATCGTCGTTCGCTTGGCCGGGGACTTGAACCTGGGCTCGGATCGGTCAACCAGCTATTAACGTGGTATAGCTAACCATACCATATGTCCGTTTTTTTGCTGGACAGTCCGTTCTTTCTAAGCCGATACAGCGATCATGCGAACATATTTCAAATCATGATTTGTCATGCGATTGTACTTTTTTTTAGAAATATGCCCACAGCCCATCATATTTTGAAATCAAAATTTTCAAGATCCGACAAACAACGAGTACCATTGTGTTCTTTTGCATTAGGGCAACTATTGCCGACAAGTTTTTGGTTTACGGGCGAGAAGAAGCGCGGAGCGGTAGGTTCCTTATATCAGGGTGGGGGTCGATTTTTTTTCCGAAAAAGCGAATAGCAGAAACGTATTACTGTAAGGAAGCATGAAAATCTGTGAATTCATTTCAATTTGGACTTTTATGGTAGAAAACTTTCTCAGCTTTTAGAATATGACCCGATTTTTAAAAAAGCTTTCACTTTAAAATGAAAATTTCAAAGCTTTTTTTGAAAAAATGGTAAAAATATATAGTTTTGTTTAAATTGAATTTTATTTCGGCTGTAAGGACAAAATTTTTCATTTAGGAAGCTCATTTCGAATCGTATTCGGGTCATATTCTAAAAGCTGGGAAAGTTTTCTACCAAAAAAGTCAATAGTTGCCCTAATGTAAAATGGCACATTGACAAGTTTGATTTAAATTGGCTTGTTGTGACGCTAAAGATTTTGATGATGCATAATTGTTTTTTACTGGTGATTTGCACTCTCAAAACTTAAAGGCCTAGTTGTAATTGGAAATCTCACAATTGTTAGTTCTGAGTGCGAAGAATTCAATTTGTTTGAACTCAAATAATGGATTTTTGTGTGTATATATACTTAGAAATGTGCCCGTTTTTTGTACATTTTTTTTTCAATTTAGCGTACAGCAAAATAAAATTGTTTTTAACATTTGTCGGTTTTTTTTTTTTTTGCAGAAGCGAGATGGTAATGTTAGATAGCAAATGTACTGAATTGGCCCTGTTGCCTCTTCTTCTGCACTAGTTCAAACGCGACTGTCGATTTTCGAATGGCCCGTCAGAGTTCAAGTTTACAGTTCAATGGGTTGGCGGGGAAATTACGAGCGAAAAGTACTGTTGATTTGGGAAATAGTCGAAAAATGCTTTTGCATTAGTTAAATTTCCTACAGGGTAAGGATAGTCCTAATCCACACTCTAACACAACGCAGAAATGATGTTGGCATTGAAATGTCTGCAAAAATACGAAAAGCACTTGTTGCATACAATCCAATTTCAGACACGTTTCTAACGGCACGGTTTAAATGAACATAGCAATCATCCAGCTTGCCCGAACTTAGGACGCTAAACAGGACGCCAAAGATAATGTTTACGGGCAATTAGATGGAGCAAATATGCATTAGGAAGATATAATTTTCTTACTAGGCGACCTTACTGCAAATTTCGGCTCGAAAAACACCAACCTGAGATGAGTGATAGGTCGCCACGGACTCGCTTCATGCAGAAACAATAATTGAAATCGGCTTGTCGGTCTTATTACTTCGAATCATCTCTTTCTTGATGGCACCCGATTCCCGCACCACAATAACAGGTTGGCTGATAAGTCCCCGGTCTAACAAAGAAAAACACATTTTTTTGTCAAAATTCGTTTTTATTATTCAACATAGTTCCCTTCAAGAGCGATACAACGATTATAACGACCTTCCAATTTTTTGATACCATTTTGGTAGTACTCCTTCGGTTTAGCCTCAAAATAGGCCTCAGTTTCGGCGATCACCTCTTCATTGCATCCAAATTTTTTCCCTGCGAGCATCCTTTTGAGGTCTGAGAACAAGAAAAAGTCGCTGGGGGCCAGATCTGGAGAATACGGTGGGTGGGGAAGCAATTCGAAGCCTAAGTCATGAATTTTTGCCATCGTTCTCAATGACTTGTGGCACGGTGCGTTGTCTTGGTGGAACAACACTTTTTTCTTCTTCATATGGGGCCGTTGTGCCGCGATTTCGACCTTCAAACGCTCCAATAACGACATATAATAGTCACTGTTGATGATTTTTCCCTTCTCAAGATAATCGATAAAAATTATTCCATGCCCATCCCAAAAAACAGAGGCCATTACTTTGCCAGCGGACTTTTGAGTCTTTCCACGCTTCGGAGACGGTTCACCGATCGCTGTCCACTCAGCCGACTGTCGATTGGACTCAGGAGTGTAGTGATAGAGCCATGTTTCATCCATTGTCACATATCGACGCAAAAACTCGGGTGTATTGCGAGTTAACAGCTCCAAACACCGCTCAGAATCATCAACACGTTGTTGTTTTTGGTCAAATGTGAGCTCGCGCGGCACCCATTTCGCACAGAGCTTTTGCATATCCAAATATTGATGAATGATATCACCAACACGTTCCTTTGATATCTTTAAGGCCTCTGCTATCTCGATCAACTTCATTTTACGGTCATTCAAAATCATTTTGTGAATTTTTTTGATGTTTTCGTCGGTAACCACCTCTTTCGGGCGTCAACTGCGTTCACTGTCCTCCGTGCTCATTTCACCACGCTTGAATTTTGCATACCAATCAATTATTGTTGATTTTCCTGGGGCAGAGTCCGGAAACTCATTATCAAGCCAAGTTTTTGCTTCCACTGTATTTTTTCCCTTCAGAAAACAGTATTTTATCAAAACACGAAATTCCTTTTTTTTTTCCATTTTTTTTACAATAACAAAAGTTGCTTCACAAAAGACGCTCTATCTCACAGACTAATTGACTTACAGACGTCAAATTTTGACACGAATCATTAGAAGGTTGCCACTATATAAAAATAATATGCATTTAATACTAGCGACGCCATCTATGTGTCAGACCGGGGACTTATCAGCCAACCTGTTATGCATAATCCCTGGCAGTCCCCAGAAAACCACTCTTATAATTAGATTGATTATACCATTATTAGCAGAGCTAACCAAATATAGAGCAGCAGACTGTTTAAGCGATCACAATTTAGTCGTATTAGCTAATCAGCGGTTGGAAAGCAACAAAAAGGGACTGAATATACCGCTACTCAAAGACCCTGCAAAATTTTTCGCCTTTACAAGTCGTCAGCGTATAAGAGACATTTACAAAATTTAACTTTATCATTTATATAATTTAAAAATAAAATAAAAAGAAGAGGCCCCAAGTGGCTACCTTGTGGCACTCCGGAATTGACGACTATTTCTCTTGAATAATGGCTATCTACGGATACCATCAGCCTCCTTTTAGATAAGTAAGAACTAATCCAGCAGAGAAATTTCGAATGGATCCCTAACGCATGTAGTTTTTTTAAAAGAACAGCATGATTTAGCGAGTCGAATGCTTTCACGAAATCCGTATACAATACATCCACTTGCTCACCACGATCAAAAGTATCGAAGCAGAAATTCGTAAACAGAGCAAGGTTAGACGTAGTTGACCTGCCCGGGAAGAATCCGTGTTGAATGTTCGTAATGTGAATTTTACAAATAGCGAATAATTTTTTGTTTATCAATTTATCAAGAGCTTTGGGGATGACTGAGAGTTTTACTATAGGTCTATAGTTATTAACTAAGCTTTTATCCCCAGATTTAAAGATAGGTGTAATTAAGGACGTTTTCCACGCTTCTAAAAACACACCATCAGATAAGGATTTATTGAATATTAGAACTAGCGCTTCACACAACGGTCTGGCACAGTTTTTTAGAACAGAGGGAGGGAGAAGATCGAACCCCGCACTTTTACTGCCATCCAATGCGAGAAGCACTTCTAAAATTTCATCATCACAAATCGAAAAGCTACCAATGTTAAAAACTTGCGATATATTCGATGTATCTAGTGAGGGCAGACGTTGATCGAACTTGTCGTAGACCGAACCAAAAATGTCGGCGAATAGTTCACAAATGCCTTGCTTATCACTGGCAATTCTACTCTCATAAGACATAGAAGATGGAAAACCAGAGGATGATCGTTTACTATTAACAAATGACCAAAATGGGTTTGATTTGACATCGGATTCGACAGATTGAATATAATTTTTGAATTTGAATTTTCATTCAAAAAATTAAAAAAAATTAAATTAAATTGACGATGTGCCCCGCATTGCAATTGTGTTTTTGAAATACCCTGTCGGAAGAGTGGGGTTAATTGGATCCTTTTAGAGTTTCAATTTTGACTACTACAATAATTAAAACAAAAAAAATCGTCGTTCGCTTGGCCGGGGAATTGAAC
>CM035808.1:92692255-92704755 GCA_020466095.1 Chlorops oryzae | reverse complement strand
CTGGGCTCTTCGGATCGTGGTGTGCACGCGCTACGATGTTAGCTACGACAGCTCGGATCGGTCAACCAGTTATTAACGTGGTATAGCTAACCATACCATATGTCCGGTTTTTTTGCTGGACAGTCCGTTCTTTCTAAGCCGATACAGCGATCATGCGAACATATTTGAAATCATGATTTGTCATGTGATTGTACTCTTTTTTTTAGAAATATGCCCACAGCCCATCATATTTTGAATTCAAAATTTTCAAGATCCGACAAACAACGAGTACCATTGTGTTCTTTTGCATTAGGGCAACTATTGCCGACAAGTTTTTGGTTTACGGGCGAGAAGAAGCGCGGAGCGGTAAGTTCCTTATATCAGGGTGGGGGTCGATTTTTTTTCCGAAAAAGCGAATAGCAGAAACGTATTACTGTAAGGAAGCATGAAAATCTAAGTGAATTCATTTCAATTTGGACTTTTATGGTAGAAAACTTTCTCAGCTTTTAGAATATGACCCGATTTTTAAAAAGCTTTCACTTTAAAATGAAAATTTGAATGCCTTTTTCGAAAAAATGGTAAAAAGCTATAGTTTTGTTTAAATTGAATTTTATTTCGGCTGTAAGGACAACATTTTTCATTTAGGAAGCTCATTTCGAATCGTATTCGGGTCATATTCTAAAAGCTGGGAAAGTTTTCTACCAAAAAAGTCAATAGTTGCCCTAATGTAAAATGGCACATTGACAAGTTTGATTTAAATTGGCTTGTTGTGACGCTAAGGATTTTGATGATGCATAATTGTTTTTTACTGGTGATTTGCACTCTCAAAACTTAAAGGCTTAGTTGTATTTGGAAATCTCACAATTGTTAGTTCTGAGTCCGAAGAATTCAATTTGTTTGAACTGAAATAATGGATTTTTGTGTGTATACAGGGTGTCCCGGGAAAAAGTGTACAAAATAAAACCCTCGATAGGTCGATCCAATACGAGTAGTTTTTGCTTCTACAGCAACTGCCTATGAGGTACCGTTTACGAACTGTAGCGCTTCAAAAAAGGTCTGCTTTTGTATGGAATTTTGAATATAACTTCATTTTGAACGAAAAAAATTTTTTTAAATGAATTTATACTCAAAATTCCATACAAAAACATACATTTTTTTAAGCGCTACAGCTCTTAAATGGTACCTCCTAGGCAGTTGCTGTAGAAGCAAAAACTACTCGTATTGGATCGACCTATCGAGGGTTTCATTTTGTACACTTTTTCCCGGGACACCCTGTATATACTTATAAATGTGTCCGTTTTTTGTACATTTTTTTTTTTTTCAATTTAGCGTACAGCAAAATAAAATTGTTTTTAACATTTGTCCTTTTTTTTTTTTTTTTTTTTTTTTGCAGAAGCGAGATGGTAACGTTAGATAGCAAATGTACTGAATTGGCCCTGTTGCCTCTTCTTCTGAACTAGTTCAAACGCGACTGTCGATTTTCGAATGGCCCCTCAGAGTTCAAGTTTACAGTTCAATGGGTTGGCGGGGAAATTACGAGCGAATAGTACTGTTGATTTGGGAAATAGTCGAAAAATGCTTTTGCATTAGTTAAATTTCCTACAGGGTAAGGATAGTCCTAATCCACACTCTAACACAACGCAGAAATGATGTTGGCATTGAAATGTCTGCAAAAATACGAAAAGCACTTGTTGCATACAATCCAATTTCAGACACGTTTCTAACGGCACGGTTTAAATGAACATAGCAATCATCCAGCTTGCCCGAACTTAGGACGCTAAACAGGACGCCAAAGATAATGTTTACGGGCAATTAGATGGAGCAAATATGCATTAGGAAGATATAATTTTCTTACTAGGCGACCTTACTGCAAATGTCGGATCGAAAAACACCAACCTGAGATGAGTGATAGGTCGCCACGGACTCGCTTCATGCAGAAACAATAATTGAAATCGGCTTGTCGGTCTTATTACTTCGAATCATCTCTTTATTGATGGCACACGATTCCCGAACCGCAATATGCATAATCCCTGGCAGTCCCCAGAAAAGCACTCTTATAATTAGATTGATTATACCATTATTAGCAGAGCTAACCAAATATAGAGCAGCAGACTGTTTAAGCGATCACAATTTAGTCATATTAGCAAATCAGCGGGTGGAAAGCAACAAAAAGGGACTGAATATACCGCTACTTAAAGGCCCTGCAAAATTTTTCGCCTTTACAAGTCGAAAGCCAATTGATTAAAGAGTATCATGCGTGACTTGGGAGGATATCAACCATATATGCTTCTTAGCAGCCACGAATAGATTTGGCTACGAGAGTAACTAGCGTAAGCCGTGGATAAATGACGCAACATGAAGAATTCAAAAATGGGTCGAGCAGAATTAAACCGAAAGTAAAATAGAAAGAAGATAGAAAACAATTCTTAAACGTAATCGCGGAAAATCTAAAGCTTGCACGTGCAAACGGAAACAGTGCAGTGCAGTGTGTAAATGCACTGTATGAAGGTATAAGAAATTTAACCAACGCAAGGAATTCAATACCTCCAATCAAGGACTCCTAGAGTAACGCTTTCAACGACATTGATGACCAGTTGGCCATATGAAGAAAGCTTTTTAAGATCAACGAAGAACTAGCCCTGTTCTTAGCGGAAAGACCGGAAGGTGGAGAAATCCTTTGTGAACCAAATCGACGTCCCCTCCAGGCATTGCTGAAATCAAACGGGCCATTCATAACTTAAATATCAATACAGCTGGTAGACCTTCAAGCGGAACTACTTAAGGCAGCCCCGAGCGCATTTTTATAAATATTAGCACCAATGGTAAGCAGCGGATATTGGTGCACAACTTAAACTTGAACAAAATGGGTTTCGACCGCATAGGTCGTGTACAGATCACATCAACACGTTAAAAATAGTCGTAGAGCAATCCGCAGAATAGCAGTCTGCCTTGTGTCTTTTGTTTCTGGATTTTAAACGCGCATTCGAAACGGTAACCCGTGACGATATCTGGGATGCTTCAATACAGCGGGGTGTACCACGACATCTCGTCCGCTATATAATGTGCTTCAAGGCAAGAAGAGGAGATGTTTTCAAATCAATCGTGGAGTGATAAAATTATGAGAAGGACGGAATAGCAATGTCAAGCGGAAATACCGTGAATACCTTTCGAGTTGCTATTCGACTTGGACTTTTCGGGCCACATTTGCCTCATGGGGCAAAAGCTATCAACTATGAGAGAAAATATTATAGCCATTTAAAAAGCAAAGCGCGTGGGACTTGGTGTAAATATGACAAAGACGAAGCTGATTCGTATGGGAATGACAAACATGTCGCACTTAATCATGCATCATGCGGGCGTAGAGATTAGGATCGATAATGTCTTTGAGTTTTGATACTTAGAATGGCATGATTTCAAAGAACCAGACGTACCTAGATGTCAGAATATTGTGTGACATGACCGATTAATAAAACAATAAGGGGATGTTAGGAAAGGGATTTTTTCCAAGATTTTTTGAGTTCGACGAAATAAGAAGTGGTATTCTTCGATGAGCTCACATCTGTCGTATTCGATTTCTGTCACATGCCCGATAATCTTTGTTTATTGAAATTCTAATCATATTAAATACCTATCGCAGTATCAATAACGTCACTGATTTTTCTTGTCGGGTGTGCCTTAATATATGTATATGTGGTTGCACTTTGCATATTATACGGCGCGCTGCCTGCCCATGCAGTAGAAATTTTGTTTGGATGGCATCATTGATTAATCCACCGCCGCATACAACGCTTTTCAGTTTTAAAATTTTTTGTTTTAGCTTTTACCCTTTTTGATGTATTTAAGTTTATTTTTCAAAAGCATCTATCGCGTCTGCCCTCCAATCAAAGCGTGACTTTGTGGGTATGTGCGTGCCTCTAGAGCGCCGCGTATGTACGCACATGTGAACATGAATTTGAAAACAAGCCTTCATGTGTTTTAAACACAATGGCTTTTTTCGCTGGAAAATAAAAATTAAAACGAAAAATCAAAACCAACAGGCGAAAAAACTACAAAAAAGTTAAAAAATAAAACAAAACACTCTTTCGCACGCCAACACATGGGCATTTTCATTGATAGAAGTATGCGTTAAGCACCTACAAATACCTATCGACATATAGGCTATCACGCAATGCCAGTAAACTGTATGTATGCACTTTTAATTAATAATAAAAATAGGCTAAAAAGCCTAAAAAGCGTTTGCACGTACACGCTCACACAAAAATTATTGCCTTTACGCACCCATGCTGACTGCTGCATACAGCTCATGTTGTGCTGCGGTAGCAGTTCAAATAATTTGCGCATATTTTTTGGTTTTTGTTTCCTCGTTTTTTTATTAATTTCTTTTTTGTTATTTATTTATTCTTTTTATAATTTTTTTTTTTAACCTCATACTTCATTTAATTGGGTTTGGTTTTTGGCGCTTTTTAGTAGCTTTAATACCTACATGTATTAGTACTTTGTAGTTTGTATTTGTGTGGTCAGAGTCAATTGCTCTTTTTATGCTTTCCTCTTTTATGTTGTACTTTTATTTGTTTCTGCTTTTTATTTTAAAATATTTTGGGGAATCTGTTTTTTACTGCATGTCGCACGCTTCACCATGCCACATGATACTTTGGGGCATGAATATCTGCCACTCGAACCTTATATTGTATGTAGGTAAGTAAATGATTGTGAGACTGTTTTGCATATCTGGGATTGTTTGGATTTTTCTATTGAGTCATTGAGTCTCTTTCGCAACATAGAGTTAAAAAACTAAGCCATTTTTATGAAATACATATTTTCTAAAACACATCCTTTAGGCTACTATTTGGTAAATAACTGAGTGCTTATATGGAATGAGTGGCTTATGAAAGTTTTAAATATAAATTACCGGATGCATTTTCAATTTAGAACCTTCAAAATAAAAAATAATAATATATTTTGCAGATTTTAAAATAGATGAGTACGTCTTCACACCAAATTGTCACCTCGTTTCAGACAGTTGCAGATCTCGTTGTTTTTATTACAGAATATTAATAATTAAAATATTTTTATATATCCTATATACTTTGGTGAAGCATTTCCTTTTTTTTTCCCAATCTAAAATTGGTAGATTGGCGTTTGACCTATAACAACTTAATAAAAAGTGTTAATTTATTTGAATTTCTGAGTTTTTGAGTTTTTATGACACATCAGGAATGCGCCGTGCTTTCAAATATTTCAAAGCATTTGTTGTGTAAGAGTACTTTTCATTTATCTTTTTAATTTGAATTTTTCAGGGCGTTTCCGCAAATTATCGAAATTTTTGGAAAAATATTAACTTTAATATGTATAAAATAAAGCGATGGATGAAATTTAACATATTTTTCCATTTATTGAATGCTATTCTTATCAAAACGAATGACTTAAGGAAACTTCTTGATTTGAGATCGAAAAATTAAAAAAAAAAATAATAGAAGTTCAATGCTACTTTCTTCATACATAATTTCTTTTAACTTTATAAGTTCTACTCTCTGCTCTTAACGGATTTGCGAAGCATTGATATTTAAGGGGACCTTCTGGTCTAGAATTTTTTGAAAATTGATTTTTTTTTAAATATATATTTCGGAAGAATAGACTTTTAAGAATATGCTGGCAAGTTTCGTGAAGATATTGACAATATTTGTTTTGCTACAGCCTTTTTAGAAGGCGGAGACAGCAGGCAGCGCGCTTGATCAAAGCAACTTTGAACGCGTTTATCTCAAAACTACTTTTTTTGACCTGGTGTGAAGGAAAACAAAAAAACCATCGAACCGATTTGTTTGGAATTTTTATATATTATTCATAACATCAATGGCTATGGCCCGAACTAGAATCGAAATTTTATTTCAAGAACTTCATATTTTTTCATCAAAAAAATGCTCAAAAAAAGGGGAGTTTTTGATGGTTGAAATAAAAAATTGCGCCATTTTGTCAATTAAAAAAAAAATTTTTTAATTCTAGTTCCTGCCATAGCCGCATTCATTCTGATTAATAAGATATTTTTGTTTTTTTTTTCGATTACCAGAACTGCCAAAATCTTTCACACCACGGAGGTACTTTTTCAGAGGGTCCACTTCAACGCCAGTTTTAAAATACCAAAAAAAAAAAAAAATTACAACAACATTTTTTTATTTTTTGTCAATAGAGAATATAATAAGCCTGCATACTTAGAAAACCGTTTTTTATTTGGCTTAATACCAAAAAAAAATCATGAAAATACCCTAAATTTTCGTGCTCTAGACCAGAAGGTCCCCTTAATTTCATCCAACGCTTAAGGTTGCCCTGAACGTTTTCATTATGCTTTGAAAAATTGATTTTTTCGTGTTCATATCTTCTTCATGAAGACGATTGAAAAAGAGGAATGTTATTATAGAAGCCCGATTTGCCACCACCTCTTCGTTCAGTTTCATAGATACATCAAATGCAAAAATGCCCGGTTTCCCCCTTAAAGTTTTTGTTCAAAAAACGAAAAATGAAATGTTGCTGGACACACACCCAAGAAAATTTTGAAAAAAAGCAAAGACAACAAGAAATAAAAATGCGAAAGCGAAATTCGAAATGCAGAATTGAAAATTTAGTGAAGTCCTGCACGCCACACCCACGTGGCCCACAATTTGTGGTCTACTAAATGTGAGGCTCATGCGAGCAAGCCGTCGTACTCGTATTTTTACGCGCTGCAAAGGCTGAGGCTTCCCTTGTCTTTCGTTCGCTCGCCATTTGCATTCACGCATTCGCCTCTGAACGCCAAGAACCTCCGCCTAAATGAACGCTTTCTATTTTTGCTGAACGCATGTTGTCCTTTGTTTCAACTTGAAGTATGGTCTTTTTCTACTTTATTTCCTATTTGACGTTCCCTGCTATAGTATGTTGTCTGCGCACAAAAGTTAAAAAAAAAAAAAAAAAGCAAAACAATACCCACATCGTACATGACTTTCTCCTGCTGTTGCAACTCTTCAGAGTCGCTCTACTCGTCGCTTCGACTAAATTGTAAATTGCTGGTTCTTGTACTACCCTAATGAGCATGTGAGCTGTGTAGTGGGTTCTGGTTTTAATCCGTCCGTCCGTCCGTCCATATAACGGGAGCTTTTGGGGCATTCGACAAGAGTGTCAGACGAATGTACCGCCTCTTCTGCTCAGTGTGCTAGAAATCAGCAAAACTACTTTTTCGTCTACGACCTCTTTTTAATTACCCACACTTTTTTAAATATTCTCTTCGCTCATTCGCTCAGAGATGCTACGCTGCCGCATGAAGGCAACAGCAGCCTTCGTTGAAGTTTTTCGCCAGGGCTCGATAGTAATTCAAAATGGATTTGGTAGCCTATAGTGTTTGAGTTTTTACACCAACATCAATTTTCGGTACAACTCAACGGAACGATTTTCTGTTCCAATTTTGATTGAGAGAAATCTACACTTGCGCAATCTAAAAAGATAAATTTATTGAAGCATATGGAGGCTTTGAGAAGCTACAAGAGATTTTGTTTTCCGAATGGATTTGTCCTCCTTAATTGTTTCTATTTGCGACGCAACTTGAGATTCGTCATTCAAAAACTCTATGGAAATTTCCATTTCAAGAGAATAAACTTGTAGATAAGATTTATTTTAAAAGTACATACTTACAAGTTGTAAATTTCAAAAACTTTCATATTTTTCATTAACAAATAGCACATGACTTCTTCCATGATCACAAACTTGATCTACCGGTCTTTTTGTTTTGTGCAAGTGAAGGAAAAAAAATTTTTTATGCTAAAAAAAAATGTGACGGCGCCAGTCGTTAGATTTTCAACACTTCCTACAATAGTAACTTAACCCTTATTCTGTATTTCAAAATTCCTTACGCTCATGTTATGAAATATAATTCTCAGGATGAACTTTCCAGATAAACATATTGCATTTCGAACATTTTTTTAAATGTTTCGTGGTATTTGATCGACTTCAACAAAAGATCGGTTGAAAAAGTAATACGATTTATAAACCAAGTATTATTTAGGTGGTAGGCTATATACAGGGTTTCCAGGCAACTTTATATATAATTTTAATATACAGTGGCGGATTAAACATATAGCCAGCTGCCTAGTGCGGAACATTTTCAGGGGTGGGTAATTCTAGCCGTTTACACTAAATAAAATGCAAAGGCGAAAATTAGGTTGCTGTTTGAGGCGGCAAAATCGCAACTGCCTTGGGCGGGAAATTGTCTTAGTATGCGATAGATTCTGTCAATGGCTATATTTTTATAATCAGCTTAAGCAAATTATTATTGTTTTGTGCGAAACAGCTTATAACAGCTAGAACCAGTGGCGGATCCAGTATTTGGGAAAGGGAGGTTCCAAAACTCTACCACTAATTTTTGCTAGAGGCAGAAAAATAATTTTTGTTTACATATTTTAAATAAATTTCACGCCTTCATAAAAAAAATTTTAAAAAATTGTTTTTGTCCACTCTTTGGCCCATATTTATGTACGAGTATGAGTTGAAGTTTCGTACTCTGAGCTACCATCAAAATGTGCTCTGAGATATGCCAAGAAATCAGGCGCTTATCCAGGGGATGGTTTTGGGGTCCAAACCATACAATTTTAGGACGATTATTGACTTGTGTAAAAAGCTTCACTTTGTGAAACCAAGAAACGTTATATTTTTCGATAACTGGTCTGTTCTCGTACTGCATGACTCTGCCCAATTTGTTGAAAACTGTATTAAAATTGAGCAAAATTGGACAGTTTTGGGCAGTTTCATGTACGGGAACAGAACAATTACTAAATATAGTTTTCCTCCATAAATAAGGCTTTTTACACTCGTCAATTATCGTCCATAAATTCTTAATTTTATTCGTTATTAGCGTTACATTCTATAAGAGTTACATTTCCTGCAAGCGTCACTTTGAATGCAAAATTATGAATGAAAAGGTTCTTAATAAAAACGAAATGAATTTTTCATTCTTTTTTTCAAACATTTCTGTATACATTCAAATAAAAATCGGATGGCAAAGAAAGGCTACGCACTGGAAATTCTAGGTTACAGAAAACGGGGGCGTCCGAAACAGCGCTGGATGGACACAATAAAATGGGACCTAGAGGCTGTAGGACTTACCTCGGATGATGCAACCGACAGAACAAAATGGAGGAACTGGTCGCGTTTTGCGGACCCCGGGATAGACCGGGATAGTTAAACATGCAAGAAGAAGAAGAAGAAGATTCAAATAAAAATCGGATATCTTAAATTTCAAATAAATGTAAAATTCGCATCCAAAATATTAAAAGTCGATTTAACATGGAAAACAACCTGACGGTCATGACGGTCAGTAATTGTCTTGTGTAAGAGGTCTCATTGAAATCAGTGTGTGGAAGAACACAGCGATACAATCGAAAGCCTAAGTTACTGCCTAAATTACTGCGATAAAAGCTTATATCATAGTAAATATCGCCGTTTAAAAAATTGCGCCACCCTTTCAATTTCGGTCGCATCAAGTGAACGGTCGTTCTCTTCCTTGAGAAGATTAAAAACATATCTTCGAAATATATCGGGCGAAGAGCGATTGAATGGTCTTGCGCTTTTAAACGTTCACCGAGACCAGACCTGGGCAGTCCAATTAAAAAATGATTTCAATTACAATTACTTGTAATTGTAATGGAAAAATCTTCAATTACAATTACAATTTGTAATTGAAAAAACTTCAATTAAAATTTGTAATTGTAATTATAAAAATATTACTTAGATATATACACATAAGTACATCTATTAAATAATTAATAATTATAATAACTGTGGATCTGACATTGAGTCAGCAGCTCTATGGGGAAACCTCACCCTACGACTGATCATTGAGGCACCGCTGAAGCTAAAAAGGAACAATAGGCTCCATCCGTATGGAGGGGACTCCAAGTTGAACAAAAATATGCATCTAACGGTATAATTAATAGATTGTTGACCAGGCGCCAATCTGTCTCGCACGGCTCTGCTTTGAGACAAATAGCTCCTTTTGCCTTTGAGAGTAAAAACACTCTTACTTTGTGGGGAATCAAACCCTGATCCGTCGGATAACAAATCAAGCACACTACCCCCAACACTACCGACGGCCTTGTATTGTCATAAAATTATAATTAAATCAACTGTGCTGAATTTGATAAAAAATAGTTTTAAAAAAAACCGCATCTGCCAGGAATCGAACCCGGGTCCCATCGCGTAACAGTTAAGCATTCTAACTCTAAGCCATTGACTCATTTTACAATCTCAATTCAAAACCGTAACTTAAATACTTAAATATTTTTCAATACTTCAAAAATGTAATTATCACTATATATGCTTCAATTACACTCATGTAATTGATTACACACTCATTTACAAATACTTGTAATTGTAATTCAAAATTTTCCAATTACAAATACAAGTAATTGTAATTGAATATTCTTCAATTACCATTACAAGTAATTGTAATTAAGTGTTTAATCAATTACAATTTTGTAATTGGACTGTCGAGGTCTGACCGAGACATTGAAATAACGTGCCACGAGGTCCTCGATTGTATGTCTTCTTCTTCAAGAAAAATTAATGTATAAACTTAGCTTAAAATATTTTTTCTTAAAACCCCTCCCGAAGTATTTTTATGGATGCGCTCCTGCAAGAAATACTTCCCAGAACACTCTTATGCATATGCCCACCGCTGTAGGCTTTTTGGGCCTCTAGACTGTGCCTGTGGTGCGGGCCCTCCTAGAGTAGCCAAAAAAAAAAAGTCACTGCTATGGAAACATATCGTTTGCGCAGTGAAAAACCAAAAGGCAATACCATTTTGTGGTGCAGGCCCCTTTGTGGTGCGGGCCCATAGGCTGCAGCCAATGCAGCCTATACCTAAGAACGGCCCTGCCACCGCCACGGTCTTATAACGTAACATTCGTACGCCGTTGTTGATAATAATTTGAAAACTATTTGTCCGATCTGAGATTTCTCACATGCATTGGAAAGATGTCGCGTTGTTCACGTGTCGTAGTACAAAGGTTTTGCATATTTGAAATACTTTTAAACGAGCAGTCTCTTAAAGTGGTCTTATAACCTTAAACAATTTTGGAAGTCAATTTCAACGTTGCTGCACATATTTAAAAATATCTGCGAATTCAGTGTTCCGATTTTATTGATTTTCCAGAAAAATAGACTTCATGATGCAAGTCGAAAATTGGCCGGGTGGTCCGGAAGAAAATTCTATATCTATATCTATATCTCTTTTTATCTATATCTCTTTTTATCCCATTGATTTAAATACTAATGATAAAATGAAACGAAAACATATTTCGCAGAGGGTGTTGGTTGCTGTCTAAAATTTTATTGACAAGATATTTGTGTTCATCAATGCTATGATTAGTAAAATATGTGACTGGCTTTTGTTCGTTACGCCAAATTGAAGCGATTTTAGAAACGCAACGACTTTTTCGGTGAAATTACACCTGCTACCCCCTTCAAAATTCACGCGCCTTCATAATTGTTTGAATTGATGAAATATTTTTGTAAAACAATTACGCTGAAATCAATGCGCTGGTGCTTAAAAATTTGTTTTTATGTGGGGTTTTAGTATATACTTTTCTTAAGTCAAATAATTTGCAAAGATTAACTCGTAAGCATTTTAAATTTCGTACAATCATAAGTATTGCTGCAAATTAGAAGGAATACAAATATAATAATTTGATTAGGAAAAGTTTAACATCCGAGCGTACACCATTCCCTTCGGTGGTCGACACCGGACTGAAATGCAAGGTGGCCATAATTTTTTCCATTTTGACAGCACACGTTGATGAAAAACACTTTACTAATTTAAGTACGATATTCGAAGTATTAAATACGTCCCATCATACCGATTTAATGCTTCGAATATGGCTACTAATTACAGAACCATCTAAGACTGCTTTAAGAAGGATATTAAATACCAATTTAAAACCAAAGTGACAGCTCTACTTTAAAACCGATTTTAGTGACATTAAAGAAGGGAGGATTCAAATACCAAAAACTGATCATATTAAGTTTGCATAAAGAAATGAAATACCGAATGAATACCACATTTTGCTACTTGGGATATGACTAAAAGTTGTTCAAATATTTTGGTATTTTCTAAGTATTTAAGTTAGGGTATAAAAGGGAGTCCTATTATAGCCCTTTTTGACTTATGAATAGCATAAAAAGTTTTGTTCATTTCGACATTTGTATTTTTTGATCTTTGTCGCTGCTCGTTACACTGTGCGACGCATGAAGAAACTGAGAAAATGCAACTGATTCCGTATCAAGAAGCTATTGGAAGTATCATGTATCTAGCTCAATGTTCTCGACCTGGTATTTCTTTTAGTATAACCAATTGGAGTCAATGTAAGGAAGAAAATAAAAGGAATTTTCCCTCAAAAATAAAATCAGAAAGGCAATAAAAGATGAAAGATATGGTAGCCAATTAAAGAACCCAGTATGGGCATGGCCTAAAATTGAAAGGGAAATATCTAGAGCCGTATCGAGTT